>JAVJIF010003131.1:0-138644 GCA_038442645.1 Agave tequilana | reverse complement strand
TTTGGTTCACGCGCCGACGCCTCCCAGAAGGCCCGCGTAACCTCAGACTCCTCTGCTGCGATCAACGCGTCGCGCAGAAACACACGCGGCCAACGCCTCTCTGAAGGCCGCGTGGTCCCCGGCACATCTACTGGTGCGTATCGACCGTGTCGCACAGAACGCTCGCGTCAGCGTCTCTCAGGAGACCCGCGTGGCAAACACCCCTGGTTCTACAAACCAGGAAGTTGTTGGCTTCTCTCTCCTCCACGGCGCAATCGGAATGCCGAGCGTCGACAGAGAAGACGCGCGCGTCAACACTCGGTCGGAACCGTTGGTTTTCTGACTGGGGTGAACGCAGCGTACGATCCGATGCCTTGCCGCACCTCGTCCAGTGCGAGAGATCCGCGTTTGGGCGACCCAAACGCGAGACTCCCCAAGTTGGGCCTTCTGGAGACCAACTTGCCACACGCCAAAGGTGAAGCTTCTGCGTCTTGTCAAACGCAGGAAGCACGCGCCCATAGGCGTGGGGCCAGCAGCCCACTCTCTCCCAAGTCTCTCTGCTCCACGCAGCAGACAGCAACGCGAAAGTCGCGTCTCATATCAACAGAGACGCCAGATGCGCGTGACGCCAGCCGCAACGCAACAGCCGCGTTTCTGAAACCGGTGTCCAGGCTGAACAGCACATGACTGTCTCCCGTCGTCCACGTTGCGAGACCAGTCTCTTAATCCCCCTCCCACAGATTTGAGGGATTATTTGACAAGAAAAGGAAGGCCAGTGCCAATCAGACCACTTCTCCATGCTGCTGTCAACAGCTCATCCAGATGCTCTCTGGATGCCATTGCGAGTCAGGCGTGCACAGGTCTTTAATTAGACAGCTGACCCTGATTCCCCCGTCAGCCAAGAGAAGACGCTCCCACAGGAGGAGAACCTTCTCAGATGTTGAATACCCGGAGCTTACTGCAAACATGACTAGCAGAAGCAAGGGAAAACAACTAATGGTCAACTCAGAGGAATCTGACTCTGAACCGGAGGGGGTGTATCAACACACTCGCACTCCGGACAGGGGCCATTCCCCAATTGACTATAATGCCTTAGCCCGCGGCATTAGAATGGGTGGTTCTCACTCCGCTATAGTGGAGTCGCAGGCTTCAAACTCTTCCGTCGAGAAGGAGGCTTCCGCCTACATGGCCGACACTCCCTGAGGAGACGACCAGGCGTTTAGAGCAGACGCAAGAGAAGCACCAGATGGATATAATCGCCTCTCAACAGAGATCCATTGACTCCCTCAAGCATATGCTTGAGAAATTGCTTGAAGAAAGAGCGAGATCTCCTCCTAGACGACCGAAGGGAAAGGGAGAAAGGGAGGAAGCCCACCCTCCGAATCTTCTGATGAGACACGACGATCTACCTCGGATGTGTCCAAGCCCGTCGCAGGCAAGAAGCGACCAGACCCCGGGAAAGGCTCATGCTAAAAGGAATGAGTCAACTGGAGCAGCGCCTCGAGCCTTACCCTTACCCGTAAAGGCCTCCAAGAAGCTGGAGTAGTCCGGCCCTATCCGGCCGAGTGGGACTTAGTCCCGTACCCTCCTAAGTTCAAGGCTCCAACTCTCCAAGCATTCGACGGGAAGGGGTCACCCAACCAGCACATCTACTACTTCAAATCCCAGACCGGGAACGTGGTAGATAAGACGCCATCTTGGCGCGACTGTTATCGGCACCCTGAAAGGTTGGCTTTTGAGTGGTTTATGAAGCTCCCGGAGGGTTTATCAAGAACTGGGGGGGATCTAGAGAAGCTTGTTCTTGACACGCTTCTTCGAAGACGACTCCGAAGTCACAATGCCTACCCTTTTAGCTACAAAACAGCGAAAGGGAGAGTCCGTCAAGTCTTTCGTAGAAAGATTTCGGAACATGGCACTCCGATGTCCAAGCGGCATGACCCAGGCCACCCTGGTGGTGGAACATGTCGCCATAATCTCCAAACCTCACTCCTTGCTCAAATAGGAGTTGCTGAAAGCCGCACCTGGAAACAATTAGTCCAGCAAGGTGAACAGGCTGAGGAGATTGTCGCCCGCGTCAGAGGCGGAAGAAGGCAAGCCCAGGCCAGAGAGGTCGACAAGGCGTGCACCAGACACCTCTCTCCAGACGAAGCGGAAGGATAATTTGGCGACGGAGACCAAATCTCCCACCAAACCTCAAACAGGCAGGGCAAGTGGCTCTTCAAGCCAGCCACGCCCCAACAAGCAGTATTCCTTCAAGGAGGAACACGTCGATTCGCTCTTCAAGCTACTCAACAAGAGCAATCGACTGAAGCTCCCTGAAATTAGGCGCCCGGAGGAAGTCGGCAAGACCGACAATCCCACCTACTGCTTTACCACAGGATGCTCGGTCATCCTACCAAAAGCTGCTACGTCTTAAGGACATCCTTCAAGCTCTGATTGACGCGGAGGTATTAAAACTCCGACCGGAGCAGAAGAAGATGACGGCCAACATGACGTCGATTCTCCAGTTTGGGACACGACCCCCGACACCCGTGGGGTGATCTCTATCCCGAAAGGAGAACTGAGGGTGGTCAACACAGACCCTCATCAGCAGCAGGAGAAAGGCTTGGTACCCGTCCCTACACCTCGAGGGGAAATCATGTGGGTCCACCCTGACCTCGTCGACGAGCAACAATGGACGACTGTGACCAACAGGAAGTCCAAAGGCAAAGGGAAGGCTTCATCTTGCCATGTGATATGCGCCTCCTCTCGAGAAGCGGACACTGATGTTCCCTCGCTGACTGACTCAGAGAAGAGGAAACAATAGTCCTGGCCGCAGAGCCCAGCCAACCTACGGCGGGGACCCGTTCAGGACAGGCATACTTGAAGCAGTACGGCGAGACAGCAGCGGCTCTCCGCAACCAGCCGTGGAACCAGCCAAGCCCTCCTCTAAACAGCCTGGGGAGAAACAGAAAGAAAGAAACTCGGTTTTTCTCGAGTTCTTGCGAAAGGTGTAACGGAAGGATCCTCGACACCTTACGCTTCGACGTCTTGGCTCAACTAGCCAACATCCCGGCACGCATTACCTTGTATGAGCTCCTGAGGCTATCAAAGTCAACCAGAGAGGCTCTACAAGAAGCTTTGGCCAATGCTGAGGTTTTCATGACCCGTGTGCCAAGGGAGGAAGATGTAGAGGATTGCCTCCACGCCTCCCCAAATGCTCCCTGCATCACCTTCACAACAGACGACATGCAGGTTAAAGGGAAGCATGACCGACCCCTATACTTCACAGGGTATATTGGGTCATCCGAGGTGAACCGCATCCAGGTAGACCCAGGGTCCGCGCTGAGCATCATACCTCGCCGGGTTATGCAATTTCTAGGCATTCCTACCCATCGTCTGAGCCCTACCCAGACGACTATTTACGGGTTCAATGCCAACAGCTCCCGCCCAATGGGGAAGATCAAGCTCAAATGCCAGATCGGGAGCCTCAAGTCAGAAGTGATGTTACGTCATTGACGCGGACACTTCCTACAACCTGTTGCTGGGACGACCATGGATTCACCGCAATTCCATCGTTCCCTCTACTACTCCACCAAGTCATGAAATACATTGACGAGAGTGGACAGGTCCGAACGTTGATTGCCGAAAGGCATCCGTTTAAAGGGGTTGAAAATTATTTCACGGACTCCCTCTTATATCAGGATCCGGAGGAGACTAATGAAACCCCACAACCAGAGGAGCCAGACTCTGGTAATGAAGCTGACATTGAGCTGAGAAAGAAGAGTGCCTGTGGGAGTTGGAGCCCATGGTAAAGAGCACTAATAAGCTCGATGTTGATACCACCGACGATGCAGGCGGTTGGTATATTAATGAAGATTTAGATTTCGCGTATTTCCCTGCGTGTGAGTCTGATTCAATACCGTCGGATACTAGTACCGACGTAGTGAGGATGTCTGGTCGGCAATGGATGCTTTGACATCATTGCATGTACCCATAAAATCATCCTTCGGGACGTACCAGGATAATGGAGACGCGCAAGAGTCTGTATTCATGGTTCCAGCCAGACGAAAAGGCCAAAGACCAATACTTTTTGGGCGAATCGCATCTGAACCAATGCCCCACGAAGAATCGGAAGGTGAGAATGAATCCCCTCAGTTCGATCATTATGAACCGAGAACGCTCAAGATGATGAAGCGCATGGGTTATGATCTAACCAACAGGCCAGGATTGAACTTCGGAAAAGGAAGAAGAACACTGCTTCGATCCTTTGTACCGAAAGGAAAAACCCCTGATTACTATCATCAGACGCGCCGGGGGTTGGGCTATATATCAACTCCAGTGCCATCAGCCTCTGATTCGGAGAGACTGTCAAGTCATGACTGCTCATCAGACACGTCGTCGTGGGAATCAGATGTCAGTGTCGGCAACATCTTCAAAGGGCTTTCAGTAAACATGGTTTCGACAAGCCATCTGGAGGATGAAGATGAAGAAATGATCCAATCTGATACAGATCCTTGGATCAAACATTTGAATGCTCTTTGGGACATCCGCTTTGAACAGCGTGAGCCACCCACAGAAGACGAGGTTGTTCAAGTCAACCTAGGAGATGAAGACAATCCTAAACCCATCTTCATAAGTGACGGCCTGTCGCCTCCAGAGAAGAAGGATTTAATATCTCTTGTACAAGAGTATATAGATGTCTTCGCCTGGAATTATGAGGACATGCCTGGACTTGATCCTCAAGTGGCTATGCATCGCCTCAACATCAATCCGGACATGAAGCCTGTTAAACAACAGCAGCGACGGTTCCGTCCAGAGATAATGGAGGCAATCCAATCAGAAGTCAGGAAGCTTATTGACTCCGGCTTTATCAGGGAGGAACAGCATCCCGACTGGGTAGCCAACATCGTCCCCGTCGCCAAGAAGAACGGGAAGATCCGGATCTGCATCGACTTCCGTGATCTAAACGAGGCCTGCCCCAAAGACGAATTCCCATTGCCAATCACAGATGTCATGATTGACAATACTTGTGGATTCGAGCGAATGTCCTTTATGGACGGGTTCTCAGGATATAATCAAATCAAGATGTATCCCGATGACGAAAAGCACACCTCCTTCAGGACACCTCTAGGGGTATATTGCTACACCGTCATGCCCTTCGGTCTGAAAAATGCGGGGGCAACCTACCAAAGGGCCATGAATGCCATTTTCCATCGGCAGATACGCAAAACGGTGGAATGTTATGTCGACGACATCGCGGTGAAAAGCCGCACTAAAGGTGATCACATAGCAGACCTGAGGGTGGTCTTCGACATCATGCGGGCTCATCAATTGAAGATGAACCCCACCAAGTCCTTCCTGGGGGTAGCCAGTGGCAAATTCCTAGGGTTTGTTGTGACTTCCACAGGAATCCATTTGGATCCGGAGAAAGTCCGTGCTATCCAAGAGATGCAACCCCCCAGAAGCCTCAAGGAGCTCAGAGGATTACAAGGACGATTGGCATACATCCGCAGATTCATTTCAAATCTCTCCGGGAGATGCCAACCCTTCGCTAAGCTGATGAAGAAGGGCGTTTCGTTCATTTGGGACGACGCTTGCCAGCAAGCATTTGAGGAGATCAAGCACTACCTCACCCAACCACCAGTCCTGGCGGCTCCGGTATCCGAAAGCCTTTCCTGGTGTACGTCCGATCAATGGATCATTCTTTGGGAGCTCTACTAGCTCAGAATGATGACCAGGGGCGAGAACAAGCAATCTACTACCTAAGTAGAACGATGATCGGAGCCGAACATCGGTACAACCCGATCGAGAAGGAATGTTTGGCACTGGTGTTCGCCATTCAGAAAATGCGACACTATCTGGTGGGCCAAACCATAAATGTCATATCCAAAGTCAACCCCCTGAGGTTACTTATGACAAAGCCTTCTTCACTAAATGGCCGGCTGGCAAAATGGGCCATATTGCTATCACAATATGAGATGCATTTTCTGCCACAAAAGGCTATTAAGGGACAAGCGGTGGCGGACTTCTTAGCTGAACACCCAGATCCCAGGGCAGCCAAACTCTACGAGGATCTCCCAGACGAGGTCGCCGAAGCCTGCCTAGCTCAGACATTGTTCGAAAGTCAAGTATGGCAACTTTTCTTCGACGGTGCATCAAGGGCAAGCCCGAAGGGACACACAGTAGCGGGGGTAGGAGTGGTACTCGTCTCCCCACAAAATTACGTGATTCCCCGAGCTATCTCGTTAACCGAGCCCTGTTCCAACAATGTGGCGGAATACAACGCTCTTTTGATTGGGATGCAATTCGCCGATGAGATTGGCGTTAAAAATCTCGAGGCATACGGTGACTCCAAACTCATCGTCAGCCAGGTTCGCGGAGAGTATGAGGTCAGGCATGAAGATCTAGTACCCTACTACAACGCGACAATCCACATGGCCGAGAGGTTTTCAAACTTCTACATCGACCATGTACCGCGCAAGCAAAATGCGCATGCAGATGCACTTGCATCCCTTGCTGCCTCCTTAGCTCTTCCAGCTGGAGCAATGGAGAAGATATTCGTCTATAGCCACGACCTATACTGCCCAAAAAGTCCCCTCGGAGACTACCAGAGGTCAACGGGAGATCGTCGCGGTAAGGAAACACTTGAAGTGTCAACCGATCCAGAGCTTAAAGACTGGCGATTCCCCTACATTGATTTTGTCTTATACGGCATCTTGCCCGAAGACACCAGGGAGGCGGCTGCCATCCGAAGGAAAGCCTCCAAATTCTACTACAATGCGATTTCGCGAACATTGTATCGTAGATCGCATGACGGGATCTTACTCCGGTGCCTCTCATCAAAAGAAGCCCACGAAGTGTTGAAAGAAGCCCACGATGGTACGTGTGGAGCTCATCAACCTGGCCCGAAGCTGGCAAACCGACTCCAAAGATTGGGTTACTACTGGCCCAAGATGGTTGCCGATGCTGTTGCCTATGCCAAAAGATGTCACGCCTGTCAAAATACATGGCGATTTCATCCATCAAAGCACCAGGATACCTCCACTCTACGACCTCTACCTGGCCGTTCGAAATGTGGGGGATGGACGTGGTGGGTCCTATCAGCCCACCATCATCAAAGGGACATCGGTTCATCCTAGCGATAACCGATTACTTCTCAAAGTGGGCCGAAGCTATCCCTTTGAAAGAGGTGAAATCTTCTAACGTGATCAAGTTCGTGAAACATCACGTTATTTACCGCTTCGGTGTGCCTCGGCGGATTGTCCATGACAATGGACCCCAGTTCATCAGCCAGGCTTTTCAGAGATTCTGCGCCAAGTTCAGAATCCAGAGTGTGTCATCAACGGCATACTATCCGCCCGCTAACGGCCTCGCAGAAGCTTTCAATAAGACTATTGGCAAGCTTCTCAAGAAATTCGTCTCGAAAAGTCAACGAGACTGGGACGATAAGTTGGGCGAATGCTTATGGGCCTATCGCACGACTGTGCGAACCCCAACTAAAGCCACGCCATTTTCCTTGGTGTACGGATGCGAAGCCGTCCTTCCACTGGAAATCCAAATTCCATCTCTTCGCGTCGCCTTGACAGCGGAAATGACAACAGAGGAGAAGCATCGACAGCGACTCCAAGAATTGGAAGCCTTGGACGACAAGCGTCTGCAGGCCAACAACAAATCGAGCTTTACCAAGCTCGTATCACCAGAGCCTTCAACAAGAAAGTCAAATCCGAACTTTCAAGAAAGGCGACCTCGTCTTAGCCGTCCGAAGACCCATGGTCATGACGCACAAGACGAAAGGAAAATTCCAACCCAAATGGGAAGGACCGTTTGTAGTAGAGTCAGTCTACTCAAATGGATCGTATCGCCTCATAACCTCAAATGGCGATACACTCATGATGCCAATCAATGGCAAATTCCTGAAGAAATACTATCCCTAGATGGCTTTCTTCCACCGATCAAGTTAAAAATACACCTCTGATCGGAAACATCCAACGCCTCCAACGGCTAAAGATAGAGGAAAATGTTGGCTTTTAAGTCCAACATAAGTCTTCGACAACTCATCATGCTGAGGGGAATAGCATGGCTAGCCCAACTCAAACGGTAGTTGGTAAAGCACCTCAAATCCGTTGATAGCTGAGGGTTGCTAAAAATCCTGCTGATCAAGGGAAAAATACACCTCTGATCAAAAACATCCAACGCCTCCGACGGCTAAGGATAGAGGAAAATGTTGGCTTTTAAGTCCAACATAAGTCTTCGACAACTCATCATGCTGAGGGGAATAGCATGGCTAGCCCAACTCAAACGGTAGTTGGTAAAGGCATCTCAAATCCGTTGATAGCTGAGGGTTTGCTAAAAATCCTAAGTGGACTTGATTCCACTCTTCCCTCCAAAAATCCCTTACCAATTCTCATCCATAGAATGGTAGGACCACAAAATGCAATCATTACCATGTTAACACTATACCTCTGGTAATGAATACTCTTTGTCGAGTACAAACCTGGCTTGTTAACTCTGCATAGAGTAACAAACTCTCAAATTTGCCAAGTTAACACTATACCTCTGGCACCTCAAATTCCACTTGTCAATTCTCATCAATAGAATGACAGGTCCTCAAATTGCTCCTATCGCAAGCAAATTCTTGTCAAGTTAATATCACACCTCTGACAAAACTACTGTTTAAAGTTAACATTACACCTCTAAGCGGTACTTCGAGTGCCTGTCAAGTTAATATCACACCTCTGACAGTCACCTTTCTTCAGACTTCCATATCGAAGCTGAAATGGACGATGCCAAGTTAACACTACACTTCCAGCATCCGAGTCATTGCTAAGTTCAACAATACACCTATGGCTATGACCTTTCCTCGACTTCCTTGTCCAAGCCGAGATGAACGATGCCAAGTTAACACTACACTTCTAGCATCCGAGTCATTGCTAAGTTCAACAATACACCTATGGCTATGACCTTTCCTGACTTCTTTAAGCCGAGACGACTAATGCCAAGTTCAACATTACACCTCTAGCATTTCTATCACTGTTAAGTTAAACATCACACCTATGACAGTGACACCCTCAGTTTTCCCAAATAAAACTGAGATGCTGATGAGTTAGGTTAATATCACACCTCTAACTCACGTCCTTGTCAAGTTAATATTACACTTCTGACAAGACTACTTCTAAACCGTTAAGTTAATATCACACCTCTAGCGGTAAAAATTACTAGATTCCCCACGAGTCTAGTTTCATTTGATATTCTCCCCAACCGAGTATCAAATTCATTTGGGAGGCATTGTTGGTTAACATTACACCGATAAACAATGCTTCTATCAAAATCCCCAGCTGATCTTAAATCAAGTTAATCCCAAATCCTTGATAAAAGTTCACTTTCTCTGGGGGTACGCACTCCACCTGTCACTTTCTTTTATAAAGTGGCGGGTCCACCAAAATCATTCTTTTGCTTCTAAAACAAAACGTTCAAGACAACAGAAAGAGGCAAAAAGAAAAGTGTCACTTTTATTCATATCCAAACACATGAAAGTGATACAAAACGCTCTCTTATACAATAAGATTGAGTGTTACAATTAAGGAGTACAAAGAAGTCCCTCTCTCTCTCTGAGGCCGTACTCACTCCTTGAAGCCGCATCTGATCCTAAGTGCATGATGTCCGAGAAGTGGCGACTGTTGGAACCGGTTGCACTTTGATGCATGACGCCAACTTCGAAAGCGCCCTAGCTGACTAGGCCAAGAGCAATGGTGTTCTTGAGGTCCGGTGGCAACAGAAGGTCCTGCAACCCTTCGTTCAGGCGCGTCTCTTTCCCTAGCAGATCATCCAACAAACATGGAGTCACTTTTGGGGTGAGAAAGGAAGTTTAGGAGTCATCACAAAGGATGCCACCCTCCACTCGGTCCAGCGGCAGCAGAAAGTCCTGCATTCATCACCATCCCTTTCCCCAGCAGGCCATCCAACGAATGTCCTCGATGTCACTTCTGGAGTTGGGAGAGGAAGAGGATCTTCTCCGCCACCGTAACCGCCGGACCACCCTCGCCGATACTCGGCCTATCCATCTCTTGCACCAGATCTGAAGAGACCTTGGCGAGGGTTGGGTCCTCGTCAGAGATATAATTTAATCTCTCACAAACGACGAGGACCATAATTTAATCTCTCACAAACGAACGTGGAGCAAGTTCGCCAGCCGGTATATTCTTTCTGGGGCCCAGCAAACCTGAAAAAGGACAAGCAAGCCTACCTGCAAAGAATAAGCAAGAGAGTCAGAAAATCTGGAACTCAGTACATTTTCTATAAAGGAAACTGAGTAACAGAACGCGGGCCATTCAAGACTTCAGACGCGGGAATGACCCGCACAGTCAAACAGACGCAAGTCAAACTGCGCCACGCATAGGATTCAAACGCGGCCTCAGTTTGTACCCGCGCCTAATGCACCAGACGCAGAGAATTTCAGAACGCCAAAAATTGCCATCTCTCTGTTGGGTGAACAGGAGTTGCAAGATTCAGGTCTGAAACGCGCCAAGGCAGTAAAACGCAATGGGCAAAGCCAGCGTCAAGCGCCTGCATTCAGAGAAGTCACTGGCACAAATTCCAGAGGAGGAATGCACCGGGACTTCATTCAGATCATCATGCCGAAGTTCAGGCTATACACATCATCGGGGGACATACCAGCAGAGACCTCTGGCCAGAGTTGGCCTCTCTGCACCCAAACGCAGGCGTCCAAGATGATCCGAGAGGGGGTTCTTCTTGAAGAGACCAAACCGAAGCGTGAGAGCTCTGGGTCATCTTCATCCTCGGAATTACCTTCGTCCATGCAGACGGAGTCCCTATCAAGAAACTCTTTTCTGAAGAAGGTGGGACTTCTCAGAGCAATCACCAAAGAGAAATAATCCAAGCTTGGATTATAGAAAGGGAGCGCACCCTATTTATAGGCAGGCCCTAATAACTGCCATTAATGAGGCGTTAATTGGAACCGTCACGCACGATTGTCAAGGCCCAGTGACCAGTGAAGGATTGACGCGTGGAACGCCGCTTGGGAACCGTCGCAAGCGCCGGTTTTCAAACCGCCCGCATCGGTTTTGCGTCCAAGGGCAGTAACTCCTGAGTCCAATAAGGAGTTGACGCGTGGATAACTGCCTTGGGAATCAACGGATGACTCGGAATCCCAATCGACAGTGAAGACCTGACGAGCAAAGATCTCCTAAAATCTTGAGTCAGATCACATTAGACGCAGATGGGAAAGCCGCGTCCCTTCAGCAGACAAGGCTGCATCTCTCGCGTCTGCCCGATCCGCGCAAGACAGATTTGCGTCATTCAGAGCTGCGTCTCACCTTGTGATTGACGCTGCGTCTCAGGGACTGACAGCCGCGTCTTACTTTACGGATCAATGCCGCGTCTCATCTTTTGATCGACGCCGCATCTTATCAAGAAGACCGCGTTCCGATTTGTGATTGACGCCGCGTCTCATCAAAAGGACTTCTTCTACTAAGTTCTTATGAAATGATGACCGCGTCTCACTTTATGATTGACGCTGCGTCTCAGTAAAAGGACTTAGTAAAATCTAAGTTCCGGTAGACTGACGACCGCGTCTTACTCTGTGATCACCGCGCGTCTCAGTAAAAGGACTTAGTGAAATCTAAGTTCCGGTAGACTGATGACCGCGTCTCACCCTGTGGGATTAACGCCGCGTCTCGCCAAGACCGCGTCTCATTAAAAGAACTTAGTCCTACCTAAGTCAGTAATCACGACTAGTGATCAAGAGTTGGACTCATCCACAACAGGACAAAGAAATTGGGCAAAAGCTTAAAGAAAACTTCTATTATATCAAGAAATGATAGAAGTGGATACAAACACTCTTAATAAATGGAGTGTCCCTTTTCTTTACAAAAAATAAAAAAAAAAAAAAAAGAAGAAGAAAAGAAGGCTAAATGTCCTGGTTCGCCAAGGAACGGATTTGTTCCCTAAGGCGGTGAATCTCATGCTGGCGCGTCCTCTCAGCCTCCATGATAGCCCGGTCCCGCAGCTCCGCCTCAGATAAGAAACTTCTGGCAGCCAGCTGCATCCGCAGAGATTCCACCCTGGAAGATTGTAGGGATAGACTCTCTTCAGCACGCGCCGTAGCAGCCCGTTGCTCCTCAAGCTCCTTTTTGAGGGAAACAAGTTTTCCTCATTTAGCGCAAGAACAGCTTCCGCCTTGGCGATAATGTCCCGAGTTCTGAGGATGACCTGCTCCGTGCTCTGCACACTGAGCTCAGATTCCCTCGAATCCCCGGCTAATTTTTGAAATTCAGCCTTGGAATATTCAAGGTCACGGACCTCGGCAGTGATCTGCGCCTCCGCCTCCTGTCGCTCCCGTTCCTGAGCAGCTAGGAGCCTAGTCAGGATGGCCTGGGCCTCACCGGAAGAACCAGCATCTTCCAAAAATTTCAGCTCCCGCAGGTTATCTCCAAGTTGCTCTACCACCTGCAGGCATGCTCTGGCAAGTGAAGGGCCTCCCGCCAATTCGACGCTCACGGCCATATTTTCAAGAAGCCTCTGGGCGAACTGGAAGGTGCTGTGTCCACGGAAGATGAGATCAATACATGATCCCATCGAGGTGAAGAATTGTTGCACCATCTGACGTGCCAGCTCCCCCATGTCTTCACCACCTAAGAAGCTTCCCGACCCTTTTTCTGTCACGGGATAAGGGATATAGGGCGGGTCTTCTCGCACAAGAGCCGTGCCGGCCGTCGATGTGGCAAGAGCAAGACTACCCACTGACGCTTCCTGGAGCGCCGCCTCTGCAGGAGCCTCCACGACCAAGGAAGGAGTTGTAAGCACAACCTCTTCAGAAACTTCCACCGAGGATTGAGCTGTGTGGCCTTCTGGAAGGGTGCCGATCGTCAGACTCCCCACCTGAGCCCCCTCAGTCAGAGCTGCCTTACTAGGTTCGAGGTCCAGAGGCGTCGAGTCCTGTAGAATGGGAGTCTCCCCAGCTTCAGCAGTAGCCTTCTCCACCGGCGGAGTGAGAGCCTCCTCAGCCTCAATGGTTGTTTCCCCTCCTGGCAAAGGGAAGGCTCCCCAACTTCAACAGCTGCCCCCACTGAGGTTGCCTCGGCAACCGAAGCCTCAACTCCCTCGGGCTGAGCCCCGGTACCTCCAGCTGACCCTGCAGTACAAAAGAAGAATGTTAGAACATCCTCTTCAACATGAAAAGAGAATTAAACAGAAGGAGAAAAGAATACCGTCAGTGGGAGCAATTGTCGTCAGTGACGATGGCGCCATCGAGGGCTCACCCTCATGTTGTTCCTCCTCCGAGACGTCAAAGAATCCGCCCTGATCAGGAAGAGCGGGTTCATCGCCATGATCGACTTCATCTTCAAAGTCACTTTCTCCCGATGACGAAGAAGACGATAGCGCCACACGAGGAAGCTCTGCAACAGGAGCCTTACCCCAATCACCCCAGTGGTAGGACTAGGGTCAACTGCCCGAGGATTGGAAATAAAGACGCTAGGAGACCCCGGCTGCTGTACCTCGTCTCTCCCTTCATGAGCAGGAGGAAATTCGGGCTGAGTTGAGATTCCTGGAATCTCGACATCCTCTTCGCCCATTATGTCAATCTCCGGTGACTCAGCATCACCAGCAATAAGGGGTCGCTCAACAAGCTCCCTTCCTCCACGGTCTCGCTGCGTGACCTAGGAGCACGGACCAAACTTGGAAAATCTTCATCTTCCAGCGGTTCCTCAACTCTAACAGGGACACCTTCAGGAGGAACCTCAACGCCAGCAGAGATAGCTCTGGATTGAGAGACTTCAGCCGCTAAGTCCCTCCGAGCCTTCTTTGGGGCAGGCTCAACCACAGAAGCAGAGCGTCGACGACGCTTCCTCGCCAATTGCTTCGACCTCCTTGCCGGTCGCGGCTCCACTCTCATTGCTGGTGGCTCCGCCCTCGTCGCTTGCGGCTTTGCCCTTGCCGGTCGCGGTGCCGCCCTCACTACTGGGGGCTCCCTCCTCGATCGTTTCTCGACCTCCCTCTGAGCTTTCAGGTACTGGTCGAGGAGTTTAGTACGTTTACTGGATTCAGACCTCTCCTCGAGACTGGCATTGATACTCTCAAGACATGAAGACTCCGGAATAAGATCTGGCGTCTGGCCGGCTTGGGAGTACCAAATACAGAAGCTGAAGCTCATACGGCACTTAGGCGCCTCGTCGGGTAGATGGAACGTTGCTCCCGTCCCTCCAGCCACACTGTAATACCAAGCCCGAGCGCCTTCGAACAGGTTCCCGTCAAAGGCAAGTTGAGCATTGGGATTCCCGACGTAAAGCTGATCATAGCCAAATTGTCGGGCAAAACGACTTGGCATATACGGCTCGATAGTGCAGGAAGTTCCTTGGCGAAACAGCACATATCCTGGTCGTATATTGATCAACCACCAGAAGGCTCCAGCAGGCAATTGCGAGAAGTCATCCCGCCCAGCGACATCCGTGAACAGCTCCCCGGGGGCTGCACCTTGAACCTCTGGAAAGCAGCGGTTGAGCTGGTAATTGGCGGCACAGGAGAGACGCTTCCTAATGTAATACAGGTAGGTGTCATGCCACTCTGAACGTTCCAGCCGCTGCACAAATGGGATATGATCCACGCTCCCACGCGCTGCCGTCATTAGAGATGGGCAATGCATCACGTACCAAGCCATGAGGTACGTGTAAGGCAGCTCAATTCGCGGATTGGGGTGCCTCACCGTCGGGTTCCCCTCTGAGTCGGTATACGGCTCCCCACGAGAATTAGCAGTCTTTGGGGGTCCGCAGAAGCTCTTGGTCAACACCCGCAGCCCGCTTTGAATACCAGCCACCACGGCGGGAAGAAGGGCTATGGGGTGGCCATGAGCCAAGAGTACCGCCGGGTACACCACATCTGCCACAATAACTTCATGTGGTAGCGTGGGCACCACACACCTCTTCAGCCACAACATCAGGAAGCCCGCCAACAGCGCCTGATCAGAAATAGGGGTCCGGGCTTGATGGTGAAAGCTCTCAAAGACAAGTCAGGGTCGAAGCCGTCCTCGTTCGACTCCGTGGTGTAGAACTTGTCAGAAGCTGCGTCGATCCTGTCTTCAACTTCCCCACCAGAACTAGGAGCTAGTCGGATTACTGGGAGATCTTTATTGCTGACATTATTAAACAGATAATCAGCCCAGGATAGTTGCTTGACGCCTCCTGACCTCCAGGCAGTTGTCTGACCGCAGATGTAGAAATGGCACATTACCTCCCAGTAAGTCTCATACACTTGAGGAGATTCTTTTTCCAAAAGGCGCAGCTCCCTGGTGGTTGGGACAAATTCCTCGTAAGGAATATCCCCTGACGACAACCCGGAGACCTCATACAATTCGTGTAGGGCAAGGCCCATCTCTCCAACCGGAGTAAAGAATGTCCCCGTCCGAGGATTGTAGCGCTCCAGAATCCCAAAGAAGTTATGGGAACTCATCGGGACGCCCCACTGCACGGCCCTGACTGCTGGGTACAGCCCCACACGCTTCAGCGGCCCCTCAAGATTGGTAAGGACAAAACCCACCATCCTACCCCACCAGTAATTCTCTGGAGAATGGACCCATCCATACGCACGGAAGTCGACAGGATAGTCACCCCCTGCTTCTATGAAGGAATTGAGGAAGGTGGTAGCAAGCTCTGGGATCTCTCCAATTGGGATTTCAGGCTTAGACGACGCAGGGAACAGTCCGACGACTGACCCGTCATGACTATCATGGCGGTCTACCTTTTGGAGGCCAAAGTCACCAAGGGCGATCTCAGGGATATACTGGGAAATGTCCCATTCCATCTTTCGGGGAACAGACATGTGTTGAAAGTAGGACATCGGGAACATCCTCTCCATGTCTGGAAGAAAGAATCTTCCGCCCTTTATCTCACGGAGCCATTTATAGGTCCCCTCAGACACACGACGGCCATCATCATAGATATGATCCCCAAAGAAGAAGGCAGGCTTCTCCAACCTGACACCGTCATCCGTTTTGAGCGCGGCATCGGTCATAAGTGCCCGGAAGGTTCTCCTGTTAACATTAGAGAGCCTGCGATCCAGCAACTGGTCAGCAGTCACGGGGACACTCATTCTTTGCACAAAGGTCAAGCCCGGTCGGCACCACCCACGCGGCCAAATGGTGCATCTTGGCGAGTGAACCTGAAACATGCGGCACTGCAAAAGAAAAAGACACTTGGTCAGATACTTTGCCAAAAATAAGGGAAGACGCTAAGTGTTCATAATTCAAAACGCAGCCGAGACATTGGACGCAGGAGTTATCATCCGCGTCCAGACCTGCGAACTTGCACCAAAACGCAGAAGAGATACTGGACGCAGGAATTTTCGAATCCGCGTCCAGACCTGCAAAGCTGCGTTCTGCAAACCAAGACTTATGAAAATTCTAAGTACTTGGACTCAAACGCCAGATTCTACAAAATCGGCGGTTGAAGACACGGAACGCAAGGATCAAATCCGCGTTCTGCAAACCAAGACTTGTGAAATTTCAAAGTGCTTGGACTCGGACGCCAGCGCCTGATGACACAAAACGCGGCACAGAACGCATGGATCAAATCCGCGTTCTACAAATCGCGTCCAGAGACCTTCACAATTAGAAATATTCTAAGTGAAGGACCCAGAGTGCAGAGTTCACCAGCGTCGGATCATCAGGCCCGCGCCCCGGTTATCATCTCAAGGACAGCGTCCGAGAATCAAACACGATCTTGTGTTAAAGGTCCTTAGGGTTCTATGAACATATTTTAATGGCGGAACCCACACCGAAGGTACATTTTTACCTCGGAAAACACCCTCCTGCGCAGAGGAAGCATCTCTCTCAGCCTCGGCGACGGTCGCCCTTGAGGTCGATGCAGTCGGTTTTGTCTTGGGAGCCATTGAAGATCAAGAAATCCGAGCGAGGAGATGAATAGTTGAACAGAGAAGGAAGTTCTTTTTCTCAGAGAATGCGCTCGTTCGGAGAAGAAGAAGATACATCTCTCAACTGTTGCCTTTTATAGGCACGGAGATTCGCGAAGATACGCAGCGTTTGGCCCAATAAACGCTGCAGCGAATCGCTGCCTGACGCGTGGAGCCAAATCATTGTTTAAACAGGGAAGATCATGCGTCGCGACCCCGCCACAAGTCAGAAGTTGACACGTGGAGCAGTTCATTTAATGAACCGGGGGATCCGCGCGCCAAAAGGCGAAATCTCGCCGTTTCCCCAGGCCAGCTGGCGGCGTAATCATGACATGGCTCAGGTGCGCGTCCCAAAGTACGCGGCTCTTCGGTGGACATGCCCCGTCAGCATCATCATAAATGCACCCAGAAAATCGCGTCTGCATTTCAAGAGATGCGTCTCTCCAAAGTCCGCGTCCCCTCAAACAGGCCAAACATCGCGTCTCGCTAAGAAGTCGCGTCTTTAAAGCAGTCTCTGCTTTTTCAAAAAGAACCTGCGTCCAGTCTCATGCTTCTGCAAAGTCAGTTCAACAGTACACTGACGCAAACAGACAACCAACCACTCCCGGCCAAAAGCGCACCCGTGACAGACTAAAAGCAATCTGGGAGGTCTAGACTGTGTATCTAGACACTCAACACGATCAACTCTGACGGCTTCAAAGAGTTCAACAGTACACTCACGAAGACCAATTCCAGATAAGATCAAACCCGAAGCATCAACAGTCCAGTCATAAACGCGAACACGGCTAAGATCCAAAGTATTCCGAAATCCGTCCCATTCAACTGCGGAATATCAGAAACTTTGGAGGGGGTTCTGTAGGCTGTCTAAAAATGACTAAACAGACAAGCCATTAAGGAAGCAGAGTTCAAGCTCTAGACGCGAGGAATCGATGCCCGCGTCTCAGCATTAAGACGCGTTGGCTCTACACCCGCGTCTCAACGTTCAGACACGTCGGCCCGAAGCCCGCGTCTCAGCATCAAGGCGCGTCGGCCCGACGCCCGCGCCTCAGCATCCAGACGTGAAGGCCCGAAGCCCGCGTCTCAAACTTCAAGGCGCGTTTGGCTCGACACCCGCGTCTCAAACTTCAAGGCGCGTTTGGCCCAACGCCCGCGTCTCAGTTGCAACTGCCCTGATTGCGGGGCCAGTCACCGCGCATGTAGCGGGTAGTGGCCCCTCATTCGGGAGCGTTTTCAGGAGGCACCTTCACCCCCTGAGACCCCTATAAATAGCCTTGTTTGCTATGAAGAG
This sequence comes from Agave tequilana, assembly GCA_038442645.1. Lineage (NCBI taxonomy): Eukaryota > Viridiplantae > Streptophyta > Magnoliopsida > Asparagales > Asparagaceae > Agave > Agave tequilana. The sequence goes on along the minus strand of JAVJIF010003131.1, from coordinate 120,475 downwards.
AGGGAGGGAAGCTTGGCGAAGATCGAAGCTTGGGCGAAGATCGGAGTTTTGAAGGGAGAGAGCTTTGAGATAAGGCATCATCAAAATCAATCCAGGCAAGAGGATCATCAAGAGGGAAGCACGACTCTTCAGCGAGCTTACTGAGTACTAGCCGCTCTTCGCCTACCTCTTCTTTGAGAGTTTTGGTAGACGGAGCTGAGTTACTCTTTCTACCGACCGAAGAGAAGACCCCCGACGGTCCAGGACGGTCATCTGGTCAACGGAGAACAAGATTCACTCTCATCGCCACACGAAGAACCCAGCTTTAAACAAAGGGAAGATTCAGACATCCTCCCTCCCTTGTAACTGGGGAAAAGAGGGAAGAGTAGTTCTTTTGGTTGTAATCGTTTCGCTTGAATCAAGGAAATCTTTTACAGCTAAAACCACTTTCTCCGACCACCAAACTTTCCGGCCCTACACCAGATATAAGTACATCCATCAAACCATCTAATTATCCAAGGGAATATGCACATAACATCCATCAAGTAATCATTCAAAATTTTGGCAGCATTTATCTTGAAAATTCTTCACTCATTTACACATAACAAGTATAATGTAAGGCCTTCAAGGCTCACCATCATCCATATCAGCATATACATGATATATACATATAATCTAAATATCCCCTACACACATATAACTTAAATTTTCATCAAGCAATAAAATTTATGCAAAAACGTGATATCATCTCCATATAATATATCCAACAACTAGTATGATAATTCTGGAAGACCCATTAAATGGCTTACAACTTTCCTTCTTATGCACAAAAGAGGCAAAATACACTTCATGAGTTTCCCTTTCTTAGCATTCACACCCTTCAAGTTCATTACATAATTACATAGTCTTCCTTTTACATGTGTACAAGATACTCCAAAATAGATATGTATAAGAGCAACAACAACATAAAAAAGAGAGCAAGCAACTAGTGAAGGGAAGTTAGGATGCCACTAATCCAACTCCCCCTAACACGGTTATCCCTTTGCATTGCGCTAGCCTCTTGCCTTTGTCTCGTCCTGAAACAATGAGGTTAAAAGAAAGGGGTAAGCTTAATAGCTCAGTGAGTAAACCATCAGTATAGAAAATTAAGAAATGAATATATATATATATATATATATATATATATATATATATATATATATATATAGAGAGAGAGAGAGAGATAGACTTGTATCCTTTCAAAAGGATTTGATCCCGGATCCTTCCCACTCAAATTCAACCCTCCAACATTCGAATACAAGATCCACTCCGTTGAAGTTGATCTATACTATTTCAAGTATCTATAAACCAAAAATCAAGTGTTTTAAATACTTTTTGCCCATCCATCAAGTAGGGGAAAAATGGACGGCCTAAATAGTGAGTTGGTTAGTTTAACGGTGTAGAACATTTGAAATCTAACAAAAATTAGTTTATAGGAGTTTTTAAATGTTTAGATCATAATGAAATGGCCGGATCGAGAATTTGTATGTCTAAATACATAGATCTAACTAACTCACTACTTTCGGCCGTCCATTTTGCGTCGCTTGATCGATGGGCAAAAAGTATTTAAAACACTTGATTTTTGGTTTATAGATACTTGAAATAGTATAGATCAACTTCAACGGAGTGGATCTTGTATTCGAATGTTGGAGGGTTGAATTTGAGTGGGAAGGATGCGGGATCAAATCCTTTTGAAAGGATACAAGTCTATCTCTATGGGGGTGTTTGGTTAGTTGCAAAATGGTTGCAAAATGTAAAAAGTTTTGCAACTTTACACTTTTCACTTGTTTGTTTCCATTTGCAAAATGCAAAAACTTTTTCCACTTACAGTTGCTACAGTTAAATTTGTGGTCATTTAATTCTCACTTTTACACTCATATTTTCTCACTTGCAGTTGCTACAGTTAAATTTGTGGTCATTTAATTCTCACTTTTACACTCATATTTTCTCACTTGCAGTTGCTACAGTTAATTTTGTGGTCATGTAACTCTCACTTGTAGTACACCAATTCAAAACAGTTACTTGATAATCAATATATAATTTAATATTTTTAAATTTAATATTTTAAATAGTGTTCAATTTCTTATTTAAGTATTTAATTATTTTATATTTTAATCTTTAATTTTTTATTGTTTTTAATATTGTTTTAATATTTAATATTTTACTATTTTAATTTACTATTTTTATTAATATTTTATTTAATATTTTATTATTTTATTAATACTTATTCCATTTTTTATTATTTTATTTAGAGTAAATATTTTATTAATATAACAATATTATACTTTAATATAAAATTACTATATATTTAGTTATTTAATTTTTAATATAAAAATTACTTTATTAATATCATAATATTTTTATTATTATATTAATATTTTATTATGTTAATATTGTAATAATAATTCAGTATAATAATACTATAATGATAATTTATTATTAAATTATAATTATATTTTACTTTGTTAATTTTATATTTTTATAATATTACAATAATATTATAATAAAATTTATACTATAATAATTTTCAAGTATTTTTAATATTATTACTATATTTTTACTATTTTTTATTTTTTTAACATTTTTTAATATTTATATTTTATTAGTATTCTTAAAATTTTATTAATGTTCTTTAGATTTTCTTAAAATTTTATATTATTTATTTAATTAATATTTTAGTAATATTTTACTATTTATACTAATATTTTATTAATATTATTATTATAAATAAAATATTAAGATTATTAATTTTTATCTCAAATTTATTAATACAATTTAATTTGCAATATTAGATTTAATTTAATAGTATTTATAATATTTAAATCACTGCTACAGTTAATTTTGTGGTCAACTTTTCCACTTTCACTTTTACATTACCAACCAAACACCGTAAAACACAATATACTTTACCATTTACACTTTCACTTTACCAACCAAACACCGTAAAACACAATATACTTTTCCATTTACACATCACTTTATCAACCAAACACTGTAAAACACAATATATTTTCACTGCTACAGTTCACTTTTTCCATTCTCATTTTACAACTTACGACTTGCGACGTTTTGCAACGAACCAAACAGGCCCTATATATATATATATATATATATATATATATATATATATATATATATATATATATATATATATATATATATATATATATATATATATATATATGCATAAGTGTAAGTGTAAAAATTAGTCCCATAGGTGTATTCCATGAAAAGTTCATACCTACTTACGTTTACATATTTCGTGTTGGTGATTTGCCTTTGTTTGTCATGAATAGCTTGCCTAATTATTTACATACAACTGCATGATATACCTAATTATATACATACACATATACATAACATATCTAATTTCTTATCATCATTCCTTTGACTACACCCGTACAACACAACTACCAAGGATATCACACACTACATGTATACATACAAGTAACACATTTCACTACTTATGATACCAGCTATACATAAGTCCCGAAATTACATGCTTAAATACAATAATAATTTATATAGCTCCACCTTCCCACCCACCGGCTCTCGCCGGCCTCTTACTTCAAATATAAGTAGAAACTTTTTACACCCTCTTCCCCCTCCATCGGCTCCCACCGACCTCTTACTTCAAAATATAAATAAAACCTTTTTACACCGTCTTCCCCCTCCCACCGGCTCTCGCCGGCCCCTTCCTTAAAAATATAAAAAAGCAACTTTTGAATACAAACAAATAGTAAGTCATACCATATATAGCATTCATCATTAAGATGATAATTACTCCCTGAAATTTTCAACATTTCCAGGAGTAGTAGCAAACAAGTATATTAGTACACATATCAATTCCACCCAAGATTAAGCATAACCCATCTACTCATATATATACATATATGCATGCACACATGACCCTATATAACACCATGTCATATGAACCAAGAATATGTCGCTAGCACCATCGAGCTTGTTTTGTTTCTAGTGAGTTTATTTTTTTTCCTCTCCTTAATAATTTCACTTCTTAAGGATGTGGGGCATGTATTACTTAAAGTTAATCATAGGATCACCTTATAAATTCTAAATTCTAGAGTATCCTACACTACATAGTCTTACCTAAGATTGGAGCGCCCAAAAAATGAAACCACATTTCAACATAACATGAATCTTAAATAAGTTCCTATTATTTCTCACCAAATACTTTATGTACAAACAACGGCATCAACATATAAGTTTATTTTATGGTTACCATAAAAAAAAATTATAGACCCACTTACTCTACTCTACTCAATTTCAAGAAGGTTTAGGTTTACTCACCTCCTTCAAGATTGGATTTTTGTTGAATTTCCCCTTTATATGAGTCCCAAACAACACCTTGATCAAAGGAAGAACAAGTGGGTAAACTCCTTGTGCTAATAACATCAATGAAATTAAATAAAACATTGAAAATCAGATTTTTATGCCATAAAAATTCTGTCGGGTTATACCTTGATCAAGAGTGACAATGACCTCTAAAAGTTGAGATTTTTGCTTGATTTCACCTCCCAAAGATCTAGATCTAGCAAAATCTCTCCTTTTCTCTCAACTCCCCTTTCTCAGTGGCCTACCCACCAAGGGGCGGCCAGGGGGTGGCCGCGCCGCCCTGGCCGCGGCTGGTGCTGTTGGGCGCGGCTGTCCTGAGGGCGACCCCACCTGGCAGCCCTCTGAATTTTTTTTCCGTTTGGAGGGGAGAAGAAAGGAGAGGAGGAGAAGGAAAGAAGAAGAAGAAGAAGAAAGAGAGATCTTGTTTTCTAAAAGAAGAAGAAGAGGTGAGTTCCTAGGCTTTTAGCCATGACTTCTTTTCATCTCTTTGGGGAAGAAGAGATGAGGGATTTCTCGCATCTTGAGTTAGTAATTCTCATTCAATATTTACAAGTTTGCCATTGACCAAAAATGTCCAAGTGTCTCACACCCATATCAAGGGCATCATGGCCCTTGATCAAATCTCACCTTGCACACCTAACCCTTCCACTATCTAGGGATAAGGATACATATTATATTTATTTGAAATTTCTTTTTGATATCTTTTTTTAAAATTTTTATTTCTTAGTGGTGTAATATTATAGGTATACTAATCATATTATACTTTATAATACTATAAGTATAATAATAATACAATAGGTATAATATCAAGTATTAATAGTGTACCCATGGTATGTAAACAAGGTCATGGTGCTAATGACAAAATACATGATGCTAATGACAAAATACATGATGCTAGGAAATTAATATATATGAAAATGTATAGTCAATTAATATATGAAACTTGCTAATTAACAACTATGAGTATTAATTTGGGGTCATTAGCTATGGGGTGTTACATGCATACTGTTATGTTTCCACATCGTATAAAAAAATAATTTATTACCTTGCGGTTATATAGGTTAATTATCTTAAATATTCATAGTTACTTTTAATTAAGTCGTAAATCCGGATTAACTAGGACCAGGTTTTACAATTGCCGCCCTAAGACCAATTCTTCCGTCCCGAACAAGGTGACTGCTAAAACCAACTTTATTGATATCCGCCTATATTTATGGAGTCTGTTACGCTGCCAGATCATCCCACGTTTGAAACGTTGTAACGATCTCTATTTCAACGCGGACTGTTATTGAAGGCAGCATAAATCACTCCCACAATTAAGGGAAGAATCAAAACCGCTTTGAAAGAACCACAATATGCAGATCATACAGTTATGAAAATCTGCATGACCCGCACCGCCAATGAAGACCTCCTGAGTATACATACACAAGGAGATCGACATGAGAGAGAGAGGAGAAGAAAAGGCTAAGACCATCCTTCCAAAACTACTGTCCCATGATAATCAGAGATGACCACAGAGTTCTAACTCTATAAAATTTACTGTAACCTCATGAAAATAGTGAATTTTTTTTGCTTCTCTGTGGTTTTTCTCAAATTGAGTTTTTCATGTAAAATACTATATTTTATATTGTTTTACCATTATTCTCACTCATAAATTCTATTACAATTTGAATGTAGATAAATTTTCTTAAAGAATTTATCTTTACAGCTACTTGATACAATATAAAATAATCCGGCCGACTCTCTCTCCCCCACCTCCACCGGAACAAACGCACCCGAAGAGATCCAAACCACGAACTCATCACGTGAGCTCCCAACTCTCTCCGCAGCGTCAGACGCTGTGGGCCTGGCCAAGGAAAGGTAAGGCCCACACCTTAATGGGTGATTAAAATTGGGGGGAATCCGCGTGAGAGCGCTTTTTCGCTCGCTCACGCAACCGCCGCGTGCGTGCCTATAAGGCCGGACGTGACGTGCGATGCCGTTCCAAAAAGCAACTCAAAGCCCAAAAAGAAAGTAAAAAATAAGAAAATAAAATTATTCCCTAAAAAAAAAAATCTGGCCCCGTTTCTAGAGAGAGAGAGGGGGGAACGAGGAGGGCGGGGGGCCGAAAATGGGCAACAAGCCAGCAGAGCGCAAGAGGAAGAAGAAAGGCCGCCCCTCTCTCCTCGATCTCCAAAAACGCAACCTCCGCCTCCAAAAACTACAGCAAGAACAAGAGCAGAGCCAACCCAAGAAAAACCTTAACCCTAACCCTAGCCATAATCCCCACCTCCGTCCCCCCGACTCCCCTCCGGCCTCCGCGCCACCCGTCGGAACCCCAACCCCGACACATCCGCCGCCGGCGGCGACGATGATGATGACGACGACAGCTCCAATGGGAAGAGGCGAGAGAAGAAGCTCAAGCTCGTGCTCCGCATCCCCAATTCAGCCAATTCCGCTTCCGAATCGGACGACGGCGACCGACGCAAGGTGGTTGCTCGTTGATGATTGGTTGAGGGTTTTAGTGTGAGATCTGGGGGTTTAGGAGTAGATCGGCGCGGGGATTATTTAAATTGGCGGTTTATTAAAGGGATCGGTAATCTATGCGCGCGTATATTTCGGTTGGGCTGGGTTGAATTGGATTGGATAAATTCCCTTGGATTCCGTTCTTTATTTGGAATATTAATTTTTTATTTTATAGTTATTTTCTTTTCCCGTGCCCCCGCTGAGAAAGTTTTGGCTTTGACACGGTCAACGTTTGCAATCATTTTTCAATTGAAATCGTAAAGTGTATCTTTAAAGATTTTTTATTTTTAAGAATAACCAACTGCAGGTTTCTTCTTCTTCTTCTTTTTTTCTTTCCCTTTTTTGAATAAAGTTTGTATTTTGTCCTGTTCCCTCCTTTTTTTCCTCTCTCACCGGTGAGTCGGTGACTCCATTGTATAGATCTATGTAAATCTTTTTCCTTTTTCTGTCTTTACTGCGTTTTCCCATTTTTTGTGGACTAATTTGGAAAAATGGCGTCTTTTTTCATCAGGGAGAAAGGAACAATTCCTCAAAAGGGACCACTGCTCTTCAAGGTTTGATGAATTTAATTCATCTGTTGAGGAAACAAAGATCGAATTTTTCACATTTATTTGGCGGTAATTAAATATAAATTGTTGTTGCCAATAGGGGAGCCGTCAGATTCGGGGCCCACAACACCTTTGCCTGACAAAAAGTTGTTGGAGTTCATCCTTGATAGGCTTCAGAAGTGTGTACTCTCGTCTCTCGTCTCTTTTTTGGAATCTCTCTTGCCTTTTGTTTTTTTCCCTTCTTTTTCGTGTCCATTTCTTTCTACTTTTTTTTGGCCCTTTTGATGAGATGTTATTTGTATTCAGGAAAGATACTTATGGTGTCTTCGCACAGCCAGTTGATCCGAGGAGGTGGGCTTTTAGGAATTTATGAAGTTTAATTTTTGTGCCAAGTGTTTTCGATGATTTAAGCTTATGATTTTTTTTTGTTTGCAGCTTCCTGACTATCACGAAATAATAGAGCACCCAATGGATTTTGCAACAGTGAGGAAGAAGCTCTCAAGTGGAGCATACGCAAACTTGGAACAATTTGAGGTATGATAATGTGCTCTGCCTATATTTCCTATGGGGAACCTGATTACTGTTCTTAGCTTGGTTACTGTTTCTTGTTGGAATTTCTGAGCATCTCTGTTTGCTTATGAAGCAATCATGTCTGAATCCTTGTTTTTAAAGGGAAATGATGTCCTGAATCCTGAAAAGTAATAAGTGTTCGAGACCTGTTGTTTATCTGATCCTGTTTTCCTTCTTGTTCCTTGATCACTTACATTTTTCAGAAGAGCTTGTGTCATATTCCCAATGCTGGATTGTGAATCTTGGTTGTGTTTGTTTGTGAATCTGTAGTCTGATCTCTTATATATCTCTGTTAAACATGTTTCCTCTTGTTTCTGCAGCATTTTTATTCATAACCTTTATTTTTACATTGTATTATGAGTTAGACATGCTCCTTTAATGCTCTAGAATTTAATATTCTCAATCTGTATCCGTACATTATTATACTCACAGCAAAATATGTTCTTTTGAAATGCTCCAGCATTTAATTTGATGCATGCTTTGGTTTTTAGAAAATAGGTGGTTGTGCATGCTTTGTCGTCATTTGGTATATGTTTGCACATTCTGTTTGTTTCTTAGCTGGATTTGTAGAGTGCTTCTTTGTTGCAATCTTTGTGATTGGAGAGAGTAGATGTTTCTGCTGTAAGTGCCATCGAAAACTCTGATCCTTATATTTTCTAAGAGTTTTTGATCTTTTTAAAGAAAATAATGTTGGAAAGAGAGAGTTTATTGATGGGGAAGTTGACAAGGATCGTCGAGGGTCGTCGAGTGATCGCCAAGGAGGTCGACGACAAAAGGACGAAGAAGAAGCAGCAGCACAGCAGCAGAAAAATAGCAGGTGCAGGTGATCGGTCGACCGGCCCGATCGACCGCCCGCACAAACAGGAGATCGGTCGACCGGCGCGGTCGACCGACGTGCACAACGTGCACAAGGAAATATCTCGGTCGACCGCCCGGTCGACCGACTGAAGTGACCCAACTCTCTGTTGGGCACCCGGTCAACCGACCGGTCGACCGGTGGAAGGGGTCGGTCGACCGCCCGGTCGACCGACAGTCGGGTGCGGGTAATTTTCTGCTGATTCGGAAATCTGTGTATTTAAGGGTTGTTGTTGGTTTCTAGGGTATATATCCTTGAGAAGGAAGAGTAGTAGCTCTCTTGAGATCTAGAGGTGATGCAACCATTGTAATCTTCTTCCAAAGCAATTAAATCTCTCTCTGATTGCCCGAGGACGTAGGCGTTGTGGCCGAACCTCGTTAAAATTGTTTGTTTGCGTGTGTGCTTTCTCTGGTATTTGATTTGTGCTGTTTGGGATTGTTCTTTGTGCTTGGGAGATTCAGGGGATCCTCATCAGGTTGTTGTCGTAGGCACAACAGGTGGTATCAGAGCTTCCAGGCTTCGATTGGGATTTCTGGAGATTCGGAGGGTTCGAGATCTGATTCGGTGGAGATCGTGTGTCGATCTCAGATCAGAGGTATTCGTGTTCGTGGGATCGTGTGTCGATCTCAGGAGGACGCAAGGAGGGCTCGTGGAATCCGTGGTGGAGTGATCCGGAGAGAAACTCGATCTAGGGTTTCAAGGGAAAGGTAAAAATTCAATTTTTATCTGAGTAATGATCTATTTCCAGTTGGTTGTTCTTCCGCATAGATAGAGGATCAAGTAATCTCAATGGCAGAAGAAATTGCTTCGGTTAAGGCCATGAATCCTCACCCGAGGATTGATGTTGTCAAGTTCAACGATACAAATAACTTCGGGATGTGGAGATGTGAGGTTATGGATGCACTGAATGCATTGAACCTCGAGGACACTCTCCTATTGGAAAAGAAGAAGAGCACGACCACTGATGAAGAGTGGGCAAAGATGAACAGGTCGGCGTGTGGGTTGATACGTTCATACTTGTCGCAAGACATAAAATATCTTGCACAACATGAGACGTCGACGAAGCATCTGTGGGAAACCCTTGAGAAAAAATACTTGACGAAGAGTGTTAAGTTAAGGTTGCAGTTTAAGAGTAAGCTGTACAGATTTCAGATGAAGAAGGGGAGCACAGTGAATGAGCACATCAACCGATACACGAAGCTTCTTACAGACTTGGTGAACGTGGATGTCATTGTAGAAGAGGAGGACAAGGCGATCATCTTCCTGAACTCACTCCCGGAGGAGGAGTATGAGACATTCACACTGACCTTTATCAATGGTAGATAAACGTTGGACTACCATGAGATGTCTGCACTGACAAGTTATAAGACGAGGAAGAAGGAGAGACATCCTTCTCAGTCAAGCTCATCGGCGGAGGCACTGGAAGTAAGGCAGGGGTTCATCGAGGAAGGGCAAGGAGGTGAGAAGAAGATCAAATTCCAGGCCGGGTTTCAGGGATCTCAAAAGGAGTCAGTGTGCCTTCTGTAGGGAGATAGGGCACTGGAAAGTGGACTGTCCGAAGTTCAAGGGAAGAAGAAGGAGTCGAAGGCTGAAGCAAATCTATCAAAGGTGACGAATACTCAGAGGAGTAGTTCACAGGCAGATGGATCAGATTCGGACTCGTCAGGTTTCTCGTTTTCAGTCAGTTCTCCCATCATTGGTAACTCATGGAAAGATGAGTGGATTCTGGATACAGGTACAACATACCATGTGTGCCCCAATCGGAGTTGGTTTTCTAGCTTTGAGAAGCTGGAGGGGTGTTCGGTCGTTATGGGTGACGATCACCCATGTAGCGTGGAGGGTGTAGGTACAATCCGAATCAGGATGTTTGATGGGATGGTAAGGGAGCTGAAGGGAGTGAGGTATGTACCTCAGTTGAAGAGAAATCTAATCTCCATGGGAACTTTGGAAGTATCGGGCATGGTGATATCTGTTTGAGATGGCGATCTCAGGATGATCAAGGGCTCGATGGTGATGATGAAGGGCGTCCGCCGAGGAAATCTCTACTACTTGAAGGGTTGTACGATTACAGATCAGGTGGAGACTTCAAATTCCTCAGATGATGGTGGCCCGGAGGTCTGGCAGGGAAAGGTCGGACAGGAAGAAGAAAAGTCTTTACGAGCTCCTGCAAAGATGAAATTGCTGGAAGGTGCTGCTACCTGCAAGTTGGAAGGTGGACACAGCGTTCTGGACAAGAAGGTGAGATTCAGCACCAGTACTCACTGCAATGAAGGTTTTCTTAATTGTGTTCACATGAGCGTATGGGGACCTGCTAAGACGGCATCGCTTGGAGGTCACAGGTACTTTGTCTCTTTTGTTGATGGTTCATCTAGGCAGGTTTGAATATATCCCATGAGACAAAGGGGTGAAGCCCTAGATGTGTTGATGAAGTGGAGAGGAAAAATGGAGAGGCAGATAGGTAGGAAGATAATAGAGCTTCATATTGGTAATGTTGGAAAGGACATGAACCAATTCCTACGATTTGGCCAGAACACAGGTATTGCTACTCACTTCACAACAGGTACAGATGGGTTGGCTAAAGATGTAGTCCGTTCCTTACTGGAGGAGGTTCGGCGGTTGTTGTCTAATGCAGGATTAGACAGGTCGTTTTGGGCTGAGGCGACTGAGTATGCTAGCCATCTCATGAACAGATTTACTGCGATAGGAGGTAAAGCTCTATTGGAAATTTGGTCTGGGAAAGCTGCTCAAGATCATGGTGTGTTGCGGGAGTTTGAAAGTCCGGCCTACTTCAGTGCCAAGAATGGCAAGGTGAATCCGTGAGCAAAGAGGTTTGTCTATTTGGGCGTCAAGAGGAACAGCTACAGGTTGTGGGACCCCGAAGATAAGAAGATCGTGATGAGTAGGAATGTCACTTTTGGAGAGACTTTAGCGTTGAAGTCCACCGTCTCTCAGCAGGTGGAGAGGACGAAGACCAAGGTTGGATCGCAGCGAGTGGAGGTTGATGCTATTCCATCATCTCCAGTTGGTTCGGCATTGGAGGAGACTTCACGGATGTGACACCGGGTGGAGATCATGAAGCCAGGGTTGATGCTGAACAGGTTGAAGACATTGCTGAGGATGTCAAGTTATTTACAGCCATTGGAGCCAAGGTGAAACCACGTTTGTGGGGAAAGAAGCATGAATCTCAAGCTTGTGATCGCGACAAGCTGAAGTTGAAGACCGTTGTTCTCCATGATGGTCGTGAGGAGGTTCATATGACTCAGTCTGATAGGTTCACTTCTGCAAATATAAGTACTAGTGTTCGAGCTTGATGAAGCTCATTTAAATGAACTACGGTTAGCTTGATCCTTTTGGGCAAAGGTACGTAGGCAGTCGTAAAGGCGCAGCCATTTGGTGATGCAACTCTTATGAAGCTATTTGGGTTCTTGAGAAACTGTGTGGATCTTCACGTAGAGGTGAAGAGTTGTGGCCAATGGAACTCCACGTAGAGGTGGAGAGGTTTCACGTAGAGGTGAAGTGTTGTGGTCAGTTGGACTTCACGTGGTGGTGAGGTGTTGTGATCTCGAGGAACAGATTTATCTTCCGGTGAGAAGAAGTTGAGCTTGCATAAGGAGGGGTGTGCATACAGTTGAAGCCGATGATGTTTGGTGTGCTCTACGCAGATTTGGTTGGACCGTCAGTGGAAGACAAGAAGACTAGATAGAGCTGGTCAGTTGGAGAGTCAGTGTTGGCTCGTGAGGAAGTCTTCGTGAGGTCGTGAAGTTGTGGAGTAGAAGCCACAGTTTGGTGATCGGCATGTATGGAAATTCTCCTAAGGTGAAGTGCAGGGAAGGCATGTGCGATGTTTTCCATGGATAGCTGAGCTAAAGATTTCAAGCCGAGATCGTGTGTCGATTTCGCCGAGATCATGTGTCGATTTCGTCCGGTGCGCGCAAGCTGAGATCGTGTGTCGATTTCGCTGAGATCGTGTGTCGATTTCGCCAGGTGATAGACTGGGGTTCGTTGGAGATCGGCTCAGATTTTAGGAAAAATTTTCGTCTGGGTGGAGAATTGTTGGAAAGAGAGAGTTTACTGATAGGGAAGTTGACAAGGATCGTCGAGGGTCGTCGAGTGATCGCCAAAGAGGTCGACGACAAAAGGACAAAGAAGCAGCAGCACAGCAGCAGAAAAGTAGCAGGTGCAGGTGATCGGTCGACTGGCCCGGTCGACCGCCCGCACAAACAGGAGATCGGTCGACGGCGCGGTCGACCGACGTGCACAAGGAAATATCTCGGTCGACCGCCCGGTCGACCGACTGAAGTGACCCAACTCTCTGTTGGGCACCCGGTCGACCGACAGTCGGGTGCGGGTAATTTTCTGCTGATTCGGAAATTTGTGTATTTAAGGGCTGTTGTTGGTTTCTAGGGTATATATCCTTGAAAAGGAAGAGTAGTAGCTCTCTTGAGATCTAGAGGTGCTGCAACCATTGTAATCTTCTTTCAAAGCAATTAAATCTCTCTCTGATTGCCCCAAGGACGTAAGCGTTGTGGCCGAACCTCGTTAAAATTGTTTGTTTGCGTGTGTGCTTTCTCTGGTATTTGATTTGTGCTGTTTGGGATTGTTCTTTGTGCTTGGGAGATTCAGGGGATCCTCATCAGGTTGTTGTCGTAGGCACAACAAATAAACGTAGAGGAGAGAAGCACCTGTTGTTTGTAACACTTACCTCTTTGTACTTTCATCTCTGTTTCCTTACTGGTTAATTCATTAACATATTATCTCCAATCACAAAATATGTCAACATGTTTTCATCTCCTCAAATGCAACAGCAAACAAGAATTTATAACTCAGAGAAAATGGAGGGCATTATTGCAAGGGTCATTCCACAACCACCTAGGCAATGCACAGGCTCATGGGATTGTAATTGGAAATGCTAATGAGATAATCTCGTATTTGAACTCGATCATTTCCTACTTCAATTTTTTAGAATGCCACAAAATTGAAGTGTCCTTCTCAGGATCTATTTCTCCAGTTGATATTCAATTAAAAATCATTATCAATGTTTTAAAAAACTCGTTATGTAACTCGTTATAACTCGTTACAGAACATAACGGCACGTGGCTGTTATATAACACTAACAAAAAACGTAGTTCCCAGTAACGAGCGTTTTTTGGAGTGTTAACGTTACGTTACAAAAATAACGTAAGGTTCGTAACTCACGTTATTTACATGGGTTGCTAAATATAAAACAACGAAGCAATTTTTCTCAACATGTCAAATTGACATGAAACCCTAAATTGGCGACGACGAGTAAAGCATCGAAGCACCACGGTGCATCCTCTCTCTGCAGTAGACGGCGACAGCGACAATGACCCTCTCGTGCGATTCTTCCTCTATACAGTTCCTCTTCAATTGTATCTCTCTCATTGGCGAGCATTGAAGTGCCCCAGTTTCTCTCTCTTTGATCTCTCTTCAATTGACGAGGAACTCGCCATCGTAACGCTCCAAAAAAAATCAAAGAACCGTACGACTCTTCAATTAACGAGGGATTCATCGTTGATCTTTCTTCGATCTCTCTTCAATTAACGAGGAAGCGTATGATATCGGAACATCTTAGTTCCTTGATGCTTACTAAAAATTGTTGTGAGACTTGTTAAATGTGTTTTATATTGTTTGATATTTTTTATTTTTTAAAATTATTTTCTTGTTTATAAAAATTCTTAAATATATTATATATATTTATTTTTATTAAAAAATATTAAATCGTGTAACCTACGTTATGTGTTACGTTATGACCTATATTAACATAACAAAGGAAAAACGTTATTATTACGTTATCGTTATTTTAAACATTGATCATTATTATTATTATTTTCTTTGAAGGTAGCTGTTTGTTTTAACAATAAATGTCCAAGCAACATGATTAATCAACACCCTTAACCAATATAATTCATTAATGAAGTCTTTTATGAGGAACATGAAAATTTAAACATGTTGTTTAAATACAAAGTGTGAATTTATTCTCAGCCTAAATTCAGCTTTCTAGATGTTAAGTTAGCTGACAAGAACTTTGGTTGTGAGGATATGTCACTACGATACATGGTTCAAAGTCGCGGTCTTGGCCGCCGACTCGGCGGGTACTGAAATGGATTGGTCGCGATGACTCAGATCGGTCGCGGGCGATACACGCACAATGCTTCATAGAAAGCTCAAAAAATTATTAAAAAATCACGATAAATTAAAAAAATGTAGACATCAAAATTCATGTATCATATGTCCAAAACAAATTTGTTTTAAGGGGGGTACTGGGAAAATATGATGATATGAGTTTAAAAATATGAAAGATTTGAGGGGTAAATTAAGAAAACCCAAAAATAAAAAAAACAAAAAAAAAGAAAAAAATAAAGGAGAGAAATCGGGTGAGAGGGGGAGAGAGATAGAGATCAGAGGGAAGGAGAGAGACTCTCTCCCCCTTCTCCCTCTGATCTCTCTGTGTCCTCTCCCTCCCTCCCTCCGCTCAGAGGCGACACGAGGGAACGGATCAGTCGGTGGCAAGCTTGACGCGGCGGCGGCGGATGAGAGAGGGAGAGGTAGGGAGAGAGAGATAGGGGGAGAGAGATCGAAGGGAGGGGGTAAGATACAAAGAGATTGGAGGGGAGGAAGATCAGGGGAGAGAGATCGGGGGAGGGGGAGAGATACAAAGAGATCGGAAGGAGGGGAGAGAGATAGAGACATCGGAGGGGGAGAGAGACTGGAGGGGGACATCTGGAGACTAGACCTGACCTGACCTGGAAGCGGGCGCCCGGCTGCGGCGATGGTAGGCCCTGATCCTCCTTTTTTTCTTTTTATGTTTCTCCAACACGGGGCCGACTCGGCCGAATTAGCCGAGTCGGGGTCGAGTCGGCCCCGAGTCGGAGAACCTTCAAAGTCCAGGTGACTTGCTTCTCGGTATCATCGCGATGCTCGCTGAGTCGGAGACGAGTCGGCGAGTCGTCTCCGACTCAGCCGATACTTCGAACCCTGCTATGTATGCAAGACAGCTGACCCCTAGTAAAATTTGACATCTATCTTCATGTGACATGGACCAAAACCTGCTTGTGATGGGGACATTGAGTTAGATTTCTTTTGTTTTCTTAGTTTTGAGTTTGTATTTTTATTTTATTGAGTTGAGTGATTTTTTATTTAGTAGTTTTTTCTCTTTTGTAGTCACATATTGATCGTGAGAAGAGAATGAGTAAGTTGTAAGTCTATTTAAAAGACTGAATTGCTTTTAATAAAGATACTAGAATTTTGAGAGAAATTATTTTTGGGTTTTTTCCTTTGAGGGACGTGTCGCCCATGACAGGGTGTGAAGCTTTAACTGTGAAGTCAAGATCTAGCGTGTGACATGAAGCGGCGTGAGATCAAGATCGATGAATGTATGGTGTGAAGCAGCATGAGGTCCAGGAATGTGGAAGGTCTTTTTATTTATTCAGTAGGTAATCTTTAGTTATTTCTTTTATTTCTCATCTTTTTTAAAACCATAAACCCTCCTCTTTCGTTTCACATTAATTTGGTATCTGAACATGGTTAGAAAAAAAGTAATGAGTGATGAAAATTAAATTGTAATACAAGTTTCTTGTGAAAAGATTCTCAAAGTGAAATCGGTACAATTTTTTTGAACCATTCATTGCGAATTTTGCAATGAATTGGTAATCCCGGTGAGGACCCAGTGCAATTTG
The DNA here is from genome assembly GCA_038442645.1 of Agave tequilana. Classification (NCBI taxonomy): domain Eukaryota; kingdom Viridiplantae; phylum Streptophyta; class Magnoliopsida; order Asparagales; family Asparagaceae; genus Agave; species Agave tequilana. The sequence goes on along the minus strand of JAVJIF010003131.1, from coordinate 103,925 downwards.
TTACTTCTTCACTTTTTTTGTTATCTCTTTTGTCAAATAATCTCATTCATTTTTTTCATAAATTTCAAAAAATTATAAAATCTTTTCAATCTCTTCATTATCTCTTATTTTATCTCAAACCCAAACCATAATTCAAAATCTCAACCCCAAATCAAATTCTCAGCCGCAATCCCAAATCTTTAGTTACAAAAATCACAACCAAAACATTTTTAAAAAAAATAGAAAATTTTTCTTTTCAAAAAATTAAAAAAATAGAAAACATTTTTGCAATTTGTTACTTCTTCACTTTTTTTGTTATCTCTTTTGTCAAATAATCTCATTCATTTTTTTCATAAATTTCAAAAAATTATAAAATCTTTTCAATCTCTTCATTATCTCTTATTTTATCTCAAACCCAAACCATAATTCAAAATCTCAACCCCAAATCAAATTCTCAGCCGCAATCCCAAATCTTTAGTTACAAAAATCACAACCAAAACATTTTTAAAAAAATAGAAAATTTTTCTTTTCAATCTTCTCATTATCTCTTATTTTATCTAAGTCCTCGGCACACATCTCAAATCCCAACAACATTTCAAAACCCCATCTCTCCACAAATATCCACCAGAAATCCAAACAAAAATACAAAAAATTTATTGTTACATGTCCCCACAAAATTCCAACAGAAAATCTCTTAAAATCAAAACAAGTTGCTGTTCTTATCTTTGACGTCATCAAACCTCTTCCCATGTGATATTCTCTTCCGTTCCTCTCTCCATCATGGTTCAAAGACTCGGCCGAGTCAGAGACGAGTCGACCGAGTCGTATCCGTCTCGGCCCGCTCTGAGACGAGTCCGAGTCACGAGTCGGTCGACTCAACTCAGAGGAGACCAACTCGGCCGACAATCGGAGTTGACTCGGCCGACTCGACATTATGATGATTTTGGGCCTCATCGCAATTCAATGTGAAAATAACTACATTAGTATGTATTTATAAATATAGTTTGTGCAATTTACTATATTGTGCATGATTTTGATATGCTTATACCGACGACACGTGTATTTATGCTTTCGCTTTATGTTTAGTACGTTAGGTGATATATTTTGGACATGTGATACATGAATGTGAATGTCTATATATTTTTTTAAAGATTTGTCATAATTTTTTCAGAATTTTTGAGCTTTCTATGTAGCTTTTTGCGCATATCGCCCGATACCGATCTGAGTCGCCGAGACCGATTCGTCTCAGTGCCCGCCGAGTCGGCGGCCGAGACCGCGACTGTGAATCATGCTCTCCACTTCCATCAAGACTTCTTTCAAACTCTTCCTCTCGTCCTCGTCATCGGCTGCCCTTCGTCATCCTCTCCATCTTCCGACTGATCTTCAACAACTCTGCATCAACAAGACGATAACATCAACAACTACACAGTATCAACATGTCAGTATTCAAAATATCTACAAGTTAGAGACTCTACAAGATTAGTAACTGATTCAGACTAGCGTTCAGATTCAGACTAGTGTTCAGATTCAGACCAGTATCGAGCCACCACCATTTCATGTATATTCGACAGGGTTGAGTTCTTCCTACCCGGTGAGAATGATTGGGGGGATTTTTTTAGTCTGAGTCTGTATTTTTATTTTAAATGAGTTGAGTGAATTTTCTTTTGTTTTGTAGCATTATTTTTTCTCTTTAGTTCCATATTAGTTGTGAGAAGAGAATGAGTGTAAGTTTATTTAAAAGACTTAATTGCTTTCAATAAAGAGACTAGAAATTTGAGAAAATTGCCTTAGGTTTTTCCCTTGAGGAGCGTGTGCCATCCATGACAGGGTGTGAAGCCCTAACTGTGAAGTCAAGATCGAGCGGCAGCGTGAAACGGCGTGAGGTCAAGATCGATGAATATGTGGTGTGAGGCGCCATGAGGTCCGGAAGGTGAAAGGATGTGAAACGTGTATCGTGTCTGACACGAGGTCCGTGAAGATGGAAGAATGTGAAACGTGTATGCATGTATGAAAATCAGTAACAAAACACCCAATCACGCTTCACCAACACAAAATGATCGTTGGTAGAAAACTGTTAAAACTAATAAAGCAGATAGGTGAATAATTAATGCAGACAAATCCAATGCAATCGAGAATCAATTGAAGATAATATATTACGCAGCAAAAGATTTTATGATCAATATTAAAGCTACTGAATTACAAGTAAGAAAATACGTACAATCTCATGTTTATGGACATCAGTTAAATCGATAAAAAAACTCAGAGATTAAAATATCAGACTCAAAATAACCGATTTGGATAAGAAACGTAACCTACTAAGGATCAGGTGTGACCTCACTGTCCTTGTGATGATTGTCGCTCTCACGAATCCAACGCTTCTAACCGTGCGTGATTTAGACTCTGAATGAGAAAGTTACAGCCGAAATAAATCTTGAACACTAATGGGTTTTTTACTGTAGCAATTGATACTCTAGAAGCCGAGGTACTATAGCATTGGGTTACTGTAGCGAAGTACTGTGGCGCTGTATTGTAGCATCGTATTGTAGAAATTTTTTTATGCGAAATTTTACAGGGAATTAGAAGAGGGATTTTTCTAGTTTTTTTTTATGAAATAGAAATTAGAACTTGGGATTAGAGATCGAGAAGAGAATTGGAACTATAGAGAATTGAGATTATAAAAACTAGGGTTTTGCGAAGAAAAAAGAGATGAGGAAAGAGGATAGGCTAGGTAGGATTTTACACTCTAAATTAGGGTTTCTCTAGGACTTTCCGTCAAAAAGAGAAATTTGAGAAAGATCACAACTCACACAAATTTGAGAAAAAAATTTCATATCTTCATTGCATTGCATATTGTTTATTACAAGAGATCTTTTATAGACTTGTACAAAATTAAATACAACTCAAACTAAAACTCCTAATCAAAATAGAATTGCAATTTAAAATTTTAGAAACTAGACTCCTAATAAAAATACAACTCTAAAATAAAGAAACTAGAAATATATAAAGTTCTACTACTGCTGGGAAACTTGAGTGAGGTGTCTTCTCTACCGGTGAAACATGTGCTATACACGTGGCTTGATGTCCGCATTATTCTCCTTGTATTGGAGAGAACTCGACTCCGTCTAGTTAGAAGTGGAAGTAATCAATCTTCGGCAGTTCACTTCGGTCTAAGCATGTATTATCAATTGGTACTTTTTATTTCTAACAAATTAGATATTTTTGCATCTCATTATTTGGGTGGTGATAATTTGATCATCTAAGAATTTATCAGTTTGACATGCTGTATAGAGTAAAATATTTGGTAGTGGTGAAAGAAAGAAGCTCTTGAAAATAGGCTTAGGAGAAGGCTCATCAACAAATAGAATAATATCAAGGCTTTTATAATTCACTAAGCAGTCAATATTGAATGTAAAACTAATGCCAAAATCTATAGAAAGATCTATAACATAAATATTATTGTTCAATTTCATCAAAATTTGAAATGAATCAGAATTATAAGCCTGCTACTTTTGAACAACATCACCAACATTAAAAGTATTTAATCTATTCTTATCATCAGTTCGTATCCCATGAATCCATGATTAGCGTTATTTTATGCAGTTTTATCGCTGATTTTATCGTGTGGTGTGTGCACGTGTGACGCAAAAGATGATGCAACTAGTGATGAAGACTCAATGACTTTGTACTGATCGGCTATGAGGATAAAGTCTGTGGAGAATTTTGATTTAATAACTAATATAGTCCATAAGAGAAAAAGGATGACATTGACAGTAAAGGAGGAAGAGGTTGGTGACTAAAACAGATAACGGCAGCACGGGTCGGTAGTAGAGGGTCGGAGAAGGTGGTGTTTGCAGTAAAGCCGGGGAAGGGATAAGACGGGTGACACTAAACTCCTTAATTATAAGAGTGATTTTTAGAGAAATAATACTATCAGGCTTAGGTGCTTTAATGGGAACTCCATCATTGATGATAATCTTAAATTAGCTTGGACAATTGGCAACAATATGTTTATAACCTTGGTATTTGTAGCACCTAGTTGTGGGACTAATTTTGTAAAAGTCTTTTTCAGTATTTTTACTTTATTGTTATCAGACTTTTCTTTGACTTCATTAACCGTAGGGATCACACAAGGAACACTACTTTTCGAGTTTTAATTGGAAGAATTCATGATTTGGAGTATGTTATTAATTTTAGCTATAATATCATCAAGTGTTGATTGGGACTCCATGATTTGATTCGAGGGAGTGTGTTTGGCAAGTGAGGATGAAAGTGTAATAGATACGGGATTAAACAGACGGGAAGTCTAAACTCGTAGATATGTGGTGGCACGTCCGTAGTTTCTAGTTCTTCTTTCATCCTATCCTATGTTTCAATCGGTCGTTGACCACAGAGTACTCGCCTATTTACGAAATCAATCCAATATTGGTTAGCTTGTCCAGTCGATAGCGAAAATGACTTTCTCAGCTTCATAAAAAGGGTGTCGGTTAAAATATATGTTCATACTTTGTAGCCAATCTGTAAAAACTTGAAGATCATTTAAATAACCAGAATAATTTAGACGAACATCAAAAAATTGATGCATCCATGTTGATGGTGTGAAATTTACAAATTTTATTTTATTTTATTTTTTAAATATAAGAAAGCGCTAAAGGTTAATAACAAGTGCCTAGATGATGGAAATTTATACTAATTTTTATTTTGTTTTTTTAAGATTATCGGATTAATCAAATCTTAATCTTACCAGTCTAATTGGCCAAATTGACGTAACTCAGGTGAGAGGTTTTTCGCTCTTGGTGTTCCTTAATTATAGAACCACATTGAGTATCCTTTCTTTGTTAAACACCAGTCGTATAGAATTTCAGGGAAGGATTTATCCTTCATTGATTCCTAAATTGCCTTTTTTAGGGTTTTAAATAAAATTTAATTAGATGCAAGAAAGCGATTAAATGTGACTAATATGCAAATCTTATCTAACCATACTCTGATATTAAACTGATGTGAAACGTGTATGCTTGTATGAAAATCAATAACAAAACACTCAATCACGTTTCACTAACATGAAATAATTATTGGTAGGAAAATGTTAAAACTAATAAAGCAGATAGGTGTACTAAAATACCAGATGCAGATAAATCTAATTCAATCGAGAATCAACTAAAAATAATATATTATGCGGTAAAATTTCTTACGATCAATATTAAAACTACTGAATTACATGTAAGCAGGTACACACAATCTCATATTTGTGGACATCAGTTAAATCGATAAAAAAACTCAGAGATTAAAATAGCAGACTCGAAATAATCGATTTGGATAAGAAACATATTGAGAATTACGTGTGACCTCAATATTCTTGTGATGATTGTAAATGTGTAGAGCTCGCTCCCATGAGTCCAAAACTTCGAACCGTGTTTGATTTAGACTTCAGATGAGAAAGTTACGATCGAAACAAAATTTTGAACATTTTAATGGTCTTTTTTACTGTAGCAATCGATACTTTAGAAGCAGAGGTACTGTACCATTTGGGTACTGTAGCGTCGTACTACAACGGTTACTGTAGAGATTTTTTTTGTGCGTGGGGAATTATATAGAGAATTAGAAGAGGGATTTTTCTATTTTTTGTGAAATAGAAATTAGAACTTGGGATTAGAGACCGAGAAGAGAATTGGAACTATGGAGAATTGAGATTATAGAAACTAGGGTTTTGAGAGGGAAAAAAATGAAGAAAGAGGATAGGCTAGTTAGGGTTTCACACTCTAAATTGAGGCTTCTCTAGGGCTTCCCGCCAAAGAGAGAAATTTGAAGAGATCACAACTCACACAATTTTGAGAAAAATTTTTCATATCTTCATTGCATTGCATATTGTTTATTACAAGAGATCTTTTATAGACTTGTACAAAATTGAATACAACTCAAAATAGAATTACAATTTTAAATTTTAGATATTAAACTTCTAATAAAAATATACTCTAAAATAAAAAATTCAAAATAAAAAAACTAAAAATATATAGAGTTCTACTACTGCTGGGAAACTTGAACGAGGCGTCTTCTTCATTGATGAAACATGTGCCATACACATTGCTTGATGTCTGCATCATTATTTCAGGGAAAGGTTTACCTTTCAATTTTTATTTTATTCATTAGGTAATCTTTAGTTATTTCTTTCATTTTTCATCTTTTTCTAAAATCCATAAACCTTCCTCTTTCGTTTCGCATCAATTGAAAATTAAATTGTAATATAAGTTTCTTGTGAAAATATTCTAGATATGAAATCTATATATTTTTTTTGAATCATTCATCGCAAATGTTGAAATGAATTGATAATCCCTGTGTGAAGCCGGTGCCATTTGTTACTTCATTCACTTTTTTGTCATCTCTTTTGTCAAATAATTTTTATTTTATTTTTTTAAGATTATCGAATTAATCAAACCCTAATCTTACTAGTCTAATTGACCAAATCGACGTAAATCAGGTGAGATGTTTTCCGCTCTTCGTGTTCCTTAATTACAGAACCACGTTGAGTATTCTTTCTTTGTTAAACACCATTCGTATAGAATTTCAGGAAAGGATTTACCCTTCATTGATTCCTAAATTGCCTAATTTTTTTTAGTTTTAAATAAAATTTAATTAGATGCAAGAAAGCGAATAAACGTGACTAATATGCAAATCTTATTTAACCGTACTCTAATACCAAACTGATGTGGAACGTGTATGCGTGTATGAAAATTAGCAACAAAATACTCAATCACGTTTCACCAACATGAAATAATTGTTGGTAGGAAAATGTTAAAACTAATAAAGCAGATAGGTGTACTAAAATAACAGATGCAGACAAATCTAATTCAATCGAGAATCAACTAAACATAATATATGATGCGGCAAAATTTCTTACTATCAATATTAAAGCTACTGAATTACATGTAAGCAGATGCACACAATTTCAAATTTGTGAATAGCAGTTAAATCGATAAAAAAACTCAGTTTAAAATATCAGACTCGAAATAATCGATTTGGATAAGAAATATACCTACTGAGAATCAAGTGTGACTTTAATATCCTTGTGATGATTATAGATATGTAGAGCTCCCTCCTACGAGTCCAAAACTTCGAACCATGCGTGATTTAGACTTCGGATGAGAGAGTTATGATCGAAACAAATCTTGAACATTTTAATGATCTTTTTTACTGTAGCAATCGATACTTTAGAAGCTGAGGTACTGTAGCATTAGGGTACTGTAGCGTCGTAGTATAGCGGTTACTGTAGAGATTTTTTTATGCGTGGGAATTTTATAGAGAATTAGAAGAGGGATTTTTTTTATTTTTTGTGAAATAGAAATTAGAACTTGGGATTAGAGACAGAGAAGAGAATTGGAACTATAGAGAATTGAGATTATAGAAACTAGGGTTTTAAAAAGGAAAAAAGATGAAAAAAGAGGATAGACTAGTTAGGATTTCACACTCTAAATTGAGGTTTCTCTAGGACTTCCCACTAAAGAGAGAAATTTGGAGAGAGATCACAACTCACACAAATTTGAAGAAAATTTTTCATATTTTCATTGCATTGCATATTGTTTGATACAAGAGGCTTTTTATAGGCTTGTATAAAATTGAATACAAGTAAAACTAAAGCTCTTAATCAAAATAGAATTACAATTTCAAATTTTAGAAACTAAACTCCTAATAAATTTACAACTCCCAAAAAAACTCAAAATAAAAAAACTAAAAATATATATACTGCTGGGAAACTTGAACGAGACGTTTTCTCCATCGGTGAAACACGTGCCATACACGTTGCTTGATGTCCGCATCATTATTTTAGGGAAAGGTTTACCTTTCAATTTTTATTTTATTCATTAGGTAATTTTTAGTTATTTCTTTCATTTTTCATCTTTTTCTAAAATCCATAGACCCTCCTCTTTCGTTTCGCATCAATTGAAAATTAAATTGTAATACAAATTTTTTGTGAAAAGATTCCAGATGTGAAATCGGTATAAATTTTTTTGAACCATTCTTCGCGAATGTTGAAATGAATTGGTAATCCCTGTATGAAGCCGGTGCAATTTGTTACTTTATTTATTTTCTTTGTCATCTCTTTTGTCAAATAATCTCATTCATTTTTTACACAAATTTCAAAATAATTAAAAAATCTTTTCAATCTCTTCACGTTTTCTTATCTTATCTCAAATCCCAACCATAATTCAAAATCTCAACCCCAAATCAAATTCTCAACCATAATACCAAATCTTTAGTTACAAAAATCACAACTAAAATATTTTTTAAAAAAGATTAGAAATTCTTTACTGTTCAATCTTCTCATTATCTCTTATCTTATATCATGTCCTCACCACACATCTAAAATCCCAACCACATTTCAAACCCCATCTCTTCACAAATATCCAATAGAAAATCTAAACAAAAATTCAAAAAATTTATTGTTACAAGCCCCTACAAAATTCCAACAAAAAATCTCCCAAAATCAAAACAAGTTACTGTTCATATTTTTGACGTTATCAAACCTCTTCCCATGTGATCTTCTCTTTCGTTCCTCTCTCTCCACTTCCATCAAGTCCTTCAAACTCTTCTCCTCGTCTCATCCTCGTCATCGGCTGCCTTCGTCATCCTCTCAATCTTCCGATTGATTTTTAACAACTCTTCACGAACAAGACAATATCAATAGCTGCACAGTATCAGCAACATGTCAGTTTTCACAGTATCTACAAGTTAGAGACTCTACAAGATCAGTAGCTGATTCAGAACAGTGTTAAGATTCAGACCAATGTTGAGCCACCACTTCATGTATACTCGACATGGTGGAGTTCTTCCCACCCGGCTATAATGATGGAGACATCGAGTCAGATTTTTTTTATTTTTTTTAGTCTGAGTCTGTATTTTTATTTTATTGAGTTGAAAAATTTTCTTTTATTTAGTAGTCTTATTTTTTTTTCACTTCTTTAGTCCCATATTGGTCGTGAGAAGAGAATGAGTGAGTTGTAAGTCTATTTAAAAGACTCAATTGCTTTCAATAAAGAGACTGAATTTTGAGAAAAAATATTTTGGGGTTGTTTTCCCTTGAAGGGCATGCCGCCCATGACAGGGTGTGAGCCCTATCTGTGAAATTAAGATCGAGCGTGCGGTGTGAAGCGACGTAAGGTCAAGATCGAGAAGTGTGCAGCTTGAGGTCCAGAAAGGTGGAAGGCCTTTTTATTATTCATTAGATAATCATTAGTTATTTTCTTCCATCTCTAATCTTTTTCCAAAATCCTTAAACTCCCTCTTTTGTTTCACATCAGTTTGTCCATAGTGTTCGACACCTGTGTGCATGCATATCAACTATCTATTGTATTTGCCTGAAGAATATGCATAAATCAAGGGTAATAATTGCTTATGTTGGTTTCTCCACAAAAAAGAAGAAGAAGCTTCTTTTGGTTCATGTAAAGTAATTGCTTTTGCCATATTTATGCTTTAACGTGCTTGTATATACTCAGACACAAGTCAACTAAACATGTATCCACGCATAAACATGTACATAGTGTGCCTTGTGTCTATCATTCAATGAAATTTGTTGCATATGTTGCTTTGTGTCTATATCCAAAAATGACACTTGTGTCCATGTACCCAAATCAGATATTTTTCTGCCATCTAGATGACCATGGATGCCTTCGATAAACAGACTGGCTAAATTATTTTAAATGAATGGGCCCATCATTCTGCAAAAATAAATCCATGTTATGAATAGTTTAAGGGCGTGTTTGTTTCGCCGCAAAACGTCGCAAAAAGCAAGTCGTAAAACTTTTTTTCCATTTTCCGTTGTTTGTTTCGCCGAAAAATAAGTTGCAAAATGCAACTCTTCTTTTCCCACTTGCAGTTGCTACAGTTAAATTTGTGGTCATGTAAATCTCACTTTTACACTCATATTTTCCCACTTGCAGTTGTTACAGTTAATTTTGTGGTCATGTAACTCTCACTTGTAATACACTTACAGTTCAAAAAAGTTACTTGATAATCAATATATAATTTAATATTATTAAATATTTAATATTTAAATAGTTTTCAATTTCTTATTTAATTATTTATATTTTTAATCTTTAAATTTTTTTATTGGTTTTAATATTGTTTTAATATTTAATATTTTACTATTTTAATTTAATATTTTTATTTAATATTTTATCTAATACTTTATTATTTTATTAATACTTATTCCATTTTTTATTATTTTATTTAGAGTTAATATTTTATTAATATAACAATATAATACTTTAATATAAAATTACTATATGTTTAATTATTTATTTTTTAATATAAAAAATTACTTTATTAATATAATAATATATTTATTATTATATTAGTATTTTATTATGTTAATATTGTAATAATAATTCAGTATAATAATACTATAATGATAATTTATTATTAAATTATAATTATATTTTACTTTGTTAATTTTATATTTCTATAATATTACAATAATATTATAATAAAATTTGTATTATAATAATTTTCAAGTATTTTTAATATTATAATATTATAACTATATTTTATTATTGTTGTAGATTTTTTAATATTTATATTTTATTAGTATTCTTAAAATTTTATTAATGTTCTTTAGATTTTCTTAAAATTTTATATTATTTATTTAGTTAATATTTTAATAATATTTTACTATTTATACTAATATTTTATTAATATTATTGTTATAAATAAAATATTAAGATTATTAATTTTTTATCTCAAATTTATTAATACAATTTAATTTGCAACAGTAGATTTAATTTAATAGTATTTATAATATTTAAATCACTGCTACAGTTAATTTTGTGGTCAATTTTTCTACTTACACTTTTACATTACCAACCAAACACCGTAAAACACAATATACTTTACCATTTACACTTTCACTTTATCAACCAAACACCGTAAAACACAATATACTTTTCCATTTACACTTCACTTTATCAATCAAACACCGTAAAACACAATATATTTTCTCTGCTACAGTTCACTTTTTCCATTCTCATTTTACGACTTACGACTTGCGACGTTTTGCAACGAAACAAACAGGCCCTAAATATCTGTTCATGCCTGGCATGATTTGCTTACTTAAAGAGTTGGGAATGAAGATATGTACAAGGACTGTGACAGTTGTTCCTCGTGTCATTCATCTAGGTTGGTTTTAGATATCATTTAGGTGTTTTTGATCACCTAGTATAAGAGAATTTGTCATGAATTAATATGTAATAGAGATGTTCTTGTAATTCCTCAACTCTTGAACTGATATGGTTTAGTATTTAAGCGCACTAGTTGATTTAATATGTTATCCTATGTTTGCATCCTTGTGTCATTTTCCCTATGTCAAGGTATTCATACTTCACTTTTACTGCTTATAGAAAAAGTAGAAAAATTAAATGACCTTCCACAGTCTTGCATGACTATGCCATCTATCTATCTATTTAAGTTTGAAAATATGGTCGGCAGGAACATCATCACCGAATAAATCCAGTGGCCAGAAAGTGTCAATTTCTCTAATGCTTGCTAAACAATAGTTTAATTAAATAATACCTTTAAACTGGTTATACATGTCAAATGTTCTTTTGCTAGTTAAATCAATGATTAGGATGGTGAGAGTAAAGACTAGACAAGGTGCATGACAAAGCTTCTGCTTAGATATTTTGCATTATGGACTGTTTGGTTATGTGTACGACCATGGAATAACAGTATAGCAAAGTGTTTTCCACCGGACCAAAACAAGAGAAGGCTGTTCAGCTAGCTGAAAAGTTGGAAAACTTTTCCAAAATTTTCTGGAGGGAACGAATCACAGCGCACTATGTCAACTATCATGGTAACTTGTTTTTCGGGCATTGGGTTCCTTCACTCCATGCTTTTCCAAAACTATTTTTCCATGATTTCACATGGAACAGAACATGAAATGAGTGAGGTTGAAAGTTGAACTGAGAATAATGAGTGAGGTTGAAAGATGAACTGAGAATAAATCTGTATCTTATTTTTGTGGTCATGGTCATGGGTTTATCTGGATCTTTCTTCAGTGAAATTATGTGAAACAAGGAATATGGGTAAAAGGGTAGCTATATTCTTGTATTCCATTTTAAAAGTTCCACAGAGCATCGTTCATAACCTCTGAGTAGAGGATGGAAGGAAGATGCTTGTACCAGGCAGTGCTTGTTGTAACTGCTAGGCTATTACTATTGCTTTTGAATGTCAACATTTGATGACAATATATTCTTGGTGATGATTCCATTTACACAAAATTCTCACTATCATCTTCTTTTAAACCCTTTTTCCTCATAAAGGAGCTAGAAATCTGCAAAAAGTGAATCCCTCTGAGTTGGTTGTAGAGGACATACAATAGAATTATGCTCCCATAATTTTAAAAGTTCTTGATAAAAGAAATTTATAAAATGCTCCAACTACAATCCAATAATATATTGTGTTATAGGAACTTAAATAATATTTGTAAACTCTCAAGGCTTAATTCCCTTCAAGCAATTAAAATTTTCATTTAAAATTTACCATTACAAGAGTAGCACAAGAGAGAATAGAAGAACTTGGGTAAAGGGGACGGAGTTACTTTCTACTCCAGTGACATGCTTCGACAAGAATATTAGTTCCAATGCCATGATAATCTAGATAAAATTAAACCATATTATGCAGTTAAAAACAAATGGACTTGAACTAGAGAATATATGCCACCATCAGGTGCATTCTTTGCAAATTGTAAATGTTTGATACCTCCTATTTCACCCATATGTTAGCATGTTTCTATGTTTGCTTGTGCGTATGGTTGTGCATGTTATATGCAGGACGTGGCAAGACTCAGGTACACAAAATTATAAACGATTGGACACAGACACTTTGTGATCATGACACTAAATTCTTCTGTATACATATAATTATGTTTATATATAGCTGCATATACAGATATAAAATTATGTATACGTGTTGGTGTATGTGTCTAACGAATTAGGACAGAGATTTGATGAATTCTGAACCCAATTTCATATGAACCCAAAATCCCGGCTATGAAGTGATAATACCATAACCACGAACCTACAAATATTGTGCCAATAGCTAGAAAAAGAAAAATAAAGTTGAAAAAGGGAGAGAAAATAGCTTGCTAGCCTAAAACAATAAACTGGGAGATTTTCGGATGGTGTGCTCCCATATTGGAAGCAGAGGTGCCAAAACTAAGAGGAGAGGGGAAGCTTCCTTGCATTTAGTTGTAGAAAGAGGGGGAATAAGAATGGAAAGACAGGAAAGCATGCCAGTTGTAGAAAGAGGGGAATGAGAACGGAAAGAACTAAAAGAATCAGGCATCTGTGGTTGGAAGGGATAGGGTCAAAGTGTTTTAAGTTTAAAACCGGACCCATGTGCAGTTTTTCACTGCTTTGGTTTTCAATTAAATAACGGGCTTAAACCCAATGGTTAACAACTCATTTAACTTGAAGTCTTGTATGTGTGTGTGTCTGAAACATGTCCTAACCTGGCTTAAGGGCAGACAAGTGTCCAATACATGTCGGATCTGGCAGGCATCTTGTAAGTGTCCCTGTTTGATGCAGATTTATGAGCCTTCATATGAAATGTGGGTGCAACCTGACTGTTGACTTTTATGTGGCATGAAGCCCACTCTGATGTCTTGATTGTTGCTATCATTTTCAATGTATAACATGCTTTATGTGAATAACTAAGAAAGTATCTTCTGAGGTATCTGGAGATTAATATTGATGCCTGACCAAAGTGCACTGATCCAAAGAAGTGTGGATACGATGAGAATAGAATGCTGGAAGGATTAAACCAGTTCAGGTATTATCTTTCCTACAGATGCTTTCGATAAGTTATCTGATTTCTGGGTTTTGGGATACTCAATGGCTGCTAACTGAGTTGTTGACAAGACCCTAGCTACCAGATTCCTAAGACGGAACTTTGTGGATATTAATGATAATGAGTCAATGACATAGGAAGTCTTTTTTCTCCCCCCTTCCAATTGATGAAACCTGATTGGCGGGGATTTGTAGGAGAACTGAGTTAGGAAGATGCTTTGGTTTCTGAAAATAAAAATGACTGCCGTCTTGTGTCAAAATAGGTCTTCTAATGGAGTTTAGTAATGGAAGAAATTGAAGATTCAGGTATTATCGATGTCTATAAGCTTTAGCAGAACTTTTAAATAAATATGGATTGGAAAGTTGTGATAAAAGGGGATGCCTTTTTCCGGTGCTTTGCAACTTGAGTAACTTCAGTATGTAACTAATGATCACATTTTAAATTGCATGATAGCAGTAGACTGAGGGTTCTATTTCTGTAACCTGATGGAAATAAAAATACTAGTCAAAGTCCTGGTTGATTCCAAGTAGCCTGCAGGGTATTGGGAACTAGATCAGAAGTTCCAAACTGCATCACAATTTTGTGTGTGACCATCCTGTGTTAGCACCATCAGTTTAAGTGTGCGATTTGGTGTGTCCTGCAGGTCCACTTTGTGTTCTTGCTGATGAAGAATATATGTGCTAAAGAGGTCACATTGATAGGGATGTAACTAATAGAGGACCTGATTTGATAAAGAAGAAATTTAGGAAAGGGGAAGAAATTTGGGTAGATATGAGAAGGAAGGCGATGGGGAGGAGCAAAGAGAAGCACACGACTATAGTCAGAAGTCAATATTCAATTCACTCATCAATCAAAAACTAAAATTTCAGATTTCACTAATTCTTCTTTTATGGGCCTCTAGAACTAAAAGATAAAAATAAATCTCAACTGACCTCATCCATTTCAAATTCTAATAACTAATTTAAAGATAAAGATAGATAACTAAAGATGAAACCAAACTCCTCACTAATTAAAATAAAAGACATGACCATAACTAAAGATAATGCAAACTAACTAAAAGATAAAATTAGATAAAAAAAATCCAAACTCGAAGGTGGTCAATAAGGATCATCCTTCTCAATGAGATAATGCCATCCAAATCTAAATCCTCCAACACGTCCTACATCAGTTGTAGTAGCAGTTGAAACTTTTAAGAGGGGAAAACAGGGAGAAGAGTGAACAGTAAATCGGGGTACACATCCAAAAAAAATGGTGTTTTCTTTTGTGTGGGTGGGCATTGTGGGATTGATTTATTATTATTACTACTACTTTTTTTTTCTTTTGGTGTGTGGGTGGTGGCCCTGGTGGGTTTGAAGGGGGAGGCATGTAAAATGATTTGGATCATGTTTAATCGCATGAAATTCCTGTTTATATATTGCACAAATGTACATCCTAAACGAGAGGATCCGATGATTGGAGCTCAAATCCACTTTAAGTACCATAGTTAAACTCATTCTTATTGTGCATCTAGTAGTAGAACCCTAGATCCTTATTATAGGAGATTTAGCTACCAACCTGACACCTTATCCTTTCTTCAAGTGGACATAAATCTGATTGGGCCAGTGATGGAACTCATACATCTCATACTTTTCTGATGCACTCTGTTTAGTTACCTGCATGTCTATAAACATGAATAGGATCAGAAAACAAGTTGAGAACAAATTCTTAATAATCCAATGAAGTTGGGTTGGCCAGTCTGGTTACATTAACTTCTCCTGTCACTAACTCACTTTAGTAGCATCCATTATCTGATTTGTATAAGTGAATAATGGTATGTACTAGTCCAGATGTATTTTCCTAATAGATCGAGAAGGGATGAGTTATATAACTAGATATGGTCAATATGCTTCAGGTAGGTTCAGTTTTGGAGTTTGTTAGTTGTTTAAAAAGACTGAAACCTGTATTCTTTATTATAAAGGGGATTCTATTAATCAGGGAAGATATTGGTGTTGCTGGCAATCCGTATATACACTAAAGTTTGTAGGAAATTTGTATGTATTTTTAAATTCAAACATATATTTTCTAGGTGAATAATTTACTTTTATTAAAAAGAATTTCAAAACTCTAACCACGTTTTAAAGAATGTTCTTTAATGTTATAGTTTTAACCTCCTATATCAGTTATATGTGATGAATGCAAATGAGAAGCAATAAAAAGTCTCTGATGAGGCATAGCTAACGTTTAACTAATGTCCAACTTGAATTGATCAGATGAGTCTCTGCAGCTTTTTTCCATAAACAAACGTGTCATTTAATCATGTGCATAAGCCTATAATATCTCTCAACGTAACTGTTTCAACTTGATAATAAACTTAGAAAAATTGTTTTATTTGTGTGTGCGTGTGCGCGCGCGCATATAGAGAGAGACTTGTCTCATTCCGGAAGGATTCGAGGCCGAATCCTTCCCACTCAAATACACTATACGACATCTGAATGTAAGATCCATTCCGTTGAAGTTGATCTACATTATTTCAAATAACTAAAAACAAAAATCATGTGTTTTCAATACTTTTTGCCCATCATCAAATAAGCGCAAAATGCATGGCTGAAAATAACATATTACTTAGATGTATGTCTTTAGACATACAAATTCTCGATTCGACTATTTCTTCACGATCTAAACATTTAAAAACCCTTACACAACAATTTTTATTAGATTTCAAATATTCTATACTATTAAACTAACCAATTCACTATTTTGGCCGTCCATTTTGCGCCTACTTGATGGATGGCAAAAAGTATTAAAAATACATAATTTTTGATTTTTAGTTACTTGAAATAATGTAGATCAATTTTAACAAAGTAGATCTTGCATTCGAATGTCATAGAGTTGTATTTGAGTGGGAATGATTTGGCCTCGAATCCTTCTAGAATGACACAAGTCTATTTATCTATCTATATATATTCAGAATGACACAAGTCTCTCTTTATATATATAGTTAGATTTGTGTCATTCCGGAAGGATTCGAGCCCGAATCCTTCCCACTCAAATACCAATATCCGATATTCAAATACAAGATCCACTCTGTTGAAATTGATCTATATTATTTAAAGTAACTAAAAATAAAAAATCAAGTGTTTTGAATACTTTTTGTCTATCCATCAAGCGGCGCAAAATGGACGGCCGAAAGTAGTGAGTTTGTTAGATCCATGTGTTGACATATAAATTCTCGATCCGTCCATTTGGTCATGATCTAAACATCTAAAAACCCTTACAAATCAATTTTTGTTAGGTTTCAAATGTTCTACATCATTAAACTAACCAACTCACTATTTAGGCTGTCCGTTTTTCTCCCATTTGATATATGAGCAAAAAATATTTAAAATACTTAATTTTTTGGTTTATAGATATTTGAAATAATATAGATCAACTTCAACGAGTGGATCTTATATTCGGATGACGTAGGGTTGTATTTGAGTATGAAAGAGGCCTCGAATTCTTCCGGAATGACACAAGTCTATATATATATATGGAGATAGACTTGTATCCTTTCAAAAGGATTTGATCCCGGATCCTTCCCACTCAAATTCAACCCTCCAACATTCAAATACAAGATCCACTCCGTTGAAGTTGATCTATACTATTTCAAGTATCTATAAACCAAAAATCAAGTGTTTTAAATACTTTTTGCCCATCCATCAAGCGACGCAAAATGAACGGCCGAAAGTAGTGAGTTGGTTAGATCTATGTCTTTAGACATACAAATTCTCGATCCGACCATTTCATTATGATCTAAACATTTAAAAACCCCTATAAACTAATTTTTGTTAGATTTCAAATGTTCTACACCGTTAAACTAACCAACTCACTATTTAGGCCGTCCGTTTTTCCCCTACTTGATGGATGGGCAAAAAGTATTTAAAACACTTGATTTTTGGTTTATAGATACTTGAAATAGTATAGATCAACTTCAATGGAGTGGATCTTGTATTCGAATGTTGGAGGGTTGAATTTGAGTGGGAAGGATCCGGGATCAAATCCTTTTGAAAGGATACAAGTCTATCTCTCTCTCTCTCTCTCTCTCTATATATATATATATATATATATATATATATATATATATATATATATATATAGTGAGTTGATCCCCTAAGAACGGTTCTCACGAATTCATGTGAGAACTTTCACGTGGACCGTTGGATCTGATAGAGATCTAGTTTTATTTGATTTGATCTATCAGATCCGACGATCCACGTGAAAGTTCTCACAGAAATCCGTGAGAACCGTTCTTAGAGGATCAGCTCCCTATATATATATATAAAATAAGCTTCTTGAGAAGACCATATAAGATATATATGAATGGTTTGAATCATTTACGGAATCGGTCCTATATGGTCTTCTCACGAAGCTTATTATATATATATATATATATATATATATATATATATATATATATATATATATATATATGTATATGAAAATCTTCTAGTGAGAAACTTTCTCAAAATAAGTTTTGTAAGAAGACCATATAGGACCAATTCCGTAAATAATTCGAACTGTTTATTTTAATTTACATACTCTAATTAGGTTATGAATAAAAAAAATCACGCGATTCTGAGCTTTTTGACTCATGCATCAAATGACATTTTTATTCTACGGTAAATATAACGTTTGTTTTGTAACCACTTGTTGCATGGGTAAAAAGACTCGGAATCGCGTGATTTTTTATTAACAACCTAAATAAAATATGTATATCAAGATGAACGGTTCGGATCATCCACGTGATCGCTCCTATATGATTTTCTCACGGTCTTCATGTGAGAAAGTTTCTTACACGAAGACCTACACACATGTGTGTGAAATGATCCCATGAGAACGGTTCTCAAATTAAATTTAATGAGAACTCCACGGTGGGCCACCCCATGGATGATCCAAATCGTTTATTTTGATCTACATACTCTAATTAGGCAAATCATGAAAAATCAAGCGATTCTAAGTCTATTTTACTCATACATCAAATAACATCTTTTTTCTACGTGTGTGTGTATAGAGAGAGAGAAAGAGAGAGCCGAATTCTTCCCACTCAAATACAACTCCATAACATTCAAATGCAAGATCCACTTTGTTGAAGTTGATCTACATTATTTCAAATAACTAAAAATCAAAAATCATGTATTTCTATTACTTTTTGCTTATTCATCAAGTAGGGACAAAATGGACGACCGAAATAGTGAGTTGGTTTGTTTAACGGTGTAGAATATTTGAAATCTAAAAAAATTGGTGTGTGAGAGTTTTTAAGTGTTTAGATCATGATGAAATGGTCGGATCGAGAATTTGTATGTCTAAAGACGTAGATTCTATTGATATGCTATTTTCGGCCGTTCATTTTTCTCCTACTTGATGGATGGGCAAAAAGTATTCAAAATAAATGATTTTTGATTTTTAGTTACATTGAAATAATGTAGATCAACTTCAACAATATGTATCCTGCATTCGGATGTCGTGGGGTTGTATTTGAGTGGGAAGGATTAATGACACAAGTCTCTCTCTCTCTCTCTCTCTCTCTCTCTCTCTCTCTCTCTCTCTCTCTCTGTGCGCGCGCGCGTTTGATTCTAGAGTTCAAAGGTTTAACATCCAACAACACCTGGCTCCTACCGATTCCTGTATGAGTAACTTAGCAGCTAATAAGTGTCAATCTTAGCTTATTCGACAGACTTCACATAAATAATAGGTTAATATTCTGGATTTCTTTTATGATAATGCTTCTTCCTTTCAATCTTCCACCTTCTCTTGTTCTTCCTTAAGTTTAGTTCCATAACTAGAAAAGTTTGGAGAAGAACAAAGAGAAGAAGATGAAATATACAATGTTTATTATAGAAATATATTGCCTGTCAAGTGGCATTCTGCTGGCAACACAGATGTACGCAATGTAATATTCATCTGGAATTTACTTGATTTTCTTTGTGTTTAATATTTGTGCAGGAGGATGTATTCTTAATCAGCTCCAATGCTATGCAGTACAATTCACCTGACACCATATACTATCGACAGGTACCTTTTGTCTCAGTTCCTAGAATTCCTTTTCCGCTTTCAGGCTAATTCATCAACAGCCAGCTATTATACTGTTAGTCATGTGTCTTAGAGCCCTAAAGAGGTGGATATTTACAGGCACGGGCCATCCAAGAGCTCGCAAAAAAGAACTTTGAGAACTTACGGCAGGAAAGTGATGATAACGAACCACAGATGGTTGTTAGAAGAGGTCGACCTCCGAACAAAACATCAAACGATCAATCGGAAGGCCTCCTATTGATCGTGCTGCTTCTGATTTCTCTTCCAGTGCCACACTTGCTAATAATGGAGATGGCACTCACCGGTCTAACCTAACCCATGATTTGTCAAGGAAAGGATCAGCATCAGGTAGGCTTGGCTTCGGGGCTGTATCTGCGAAGTCCTACAATCTTCGTCCAACTGAACCATATAGTTGGGCAGCCATGCATAAGTTAGAGTCAAACGAAGATTATTCAGGTGAGTTCTGCTTCCATTAATAACTCATCCCTTGTCGAAGAGCCCTGCATCCGTAAACTAAATGCTGGCACTTTTATGCAGGTTATGGATCAAAAGGGAATTCTGCGAAGTATGGGAAGAAGTTTCCTGTTATAGATGAAAATCGACGGAACACATATAAGCAACCCCAGCCCTTAACTTTTGTGGATGAACCATCAACGTTAACTGCTTTTGATGCGGGGAGGAAGCAATTGGTCACAGTAAGCAACTTCTCTGCTATACTGTGCTTTATCATTATCCTGGTGTTAAAACTTCACTTATGATCCAGTTCGTGGTAATCACTAAAAATGCACAGTACTCTTAATTCATATATTCCTGATTTGTTTTTCATTTGCTTGCTTTTAGATTCTCTAAATGGAAAAGGTTTTACTTTGGTGTTATCGAATGTGGAAGTGGTCATTTCTTAACTGACATTGCTCTGGCAAACAGGTTGGTGTTCACATTGAGCATGCTTATGCCAGGAGTTTGGCTCGCTTTGCTGCAAATCTGGGACCCATTGGCTGGGCCATAGCGGCCAAAAAGATTGAAAGAGTGCTGCCCCCTGGGACCAAATTTGGCCGTGGGTGGATTGGAGACAGTGAAGCTCCAAGACCACAACAGTCTCAGCCACCTCTACTGTCTACATCTCCTCCACACTCCTCATCTGATCTTAATGTCTCTACCTGCACGACTGTACCTCAAGGCGATAAGCTCCCCCAGAAGGTAGAATCATCTTCTGATGATTTGGCTACCAATGAAGGAGGCCATTTAAGGAGAACCCACTCGCCCACCTCCACATCAATTGCCTCGAGTAGATCTGAGACTGCGGATGTTGGTGCGGAGCCTCATAGAGTTCTGAATCATGAAGGTGGGTCAAACCTTCTGATCGTTGGTGGTGGTGCTAGTAATATTCTGTCCAAGGCTCCGTTCCAGCTTCATCAGAACCTGGGGTTGCAACCCACTGCCAATGGTTATACTGCATTTGGGTTTGATGTTCCTTCCCAAGTTGGGACGACGGTGAGGCCAGCTAGGCCTTCGTTGTCATTTTGCTCAGATGCACAGATGACTCATTCGCGGGCACTTGATATGGTCTCCAAAAGAAGCATTGGCAGTAAAAATGGTTTCTGCCAGCAACCTGCCATGCACCATTTGGATGTGGAGAGGGTAAAATTAGTGAGTGGTTCCGTTGTGAACTCCGACAACCCCTTGCCGGTGCTTGCTCATAACCAGAATCCCGAGGGTGAATGGCGGAGCTTGTCGCAGCCAATGAAGCAGGATTCTGTACCACCTGGCCTTAATGTTCGGTTTCAGTCACCGGAACTACCAGCATCTGGTGTGATGGTTGACAACCAACAACCGGATTTAGCCTTGCAGCTTTGAAGGAAGGTATGAGGTTTACTTTCTTGGATTTGGTTGACGAAGGAAGAGAGATCGTCATGGTGTTGAAATTGCACTGTTGCCAAGTGCCGACGGGGGATGAAGACTGTAGTTGCCGAGGGAGTTTTAACAATCATTATCCAGCACCAGCATTATGCTGTAAAAGCTTGGGGCGGTCGATTGTACAGATCAATTAACATGGTAGAAATTATAGTTTTCAGATCAATCTCATTCTTAACATTTGGAGGCTTGGCATATTGGAGGAACAAGGAAGGATGCTGCTTTTGCTAATCCAACAGTGAAAGTTCCCCCATGGCTCGGATAATCACAGGGCTCGGCGCAAAGATGATCGAAGACCTTGAGAGCCTATGTTCTTTTGGCCGGCCCTTTTATCATTTTATTCAGAAAAGAAAAGAGATGTCTGCAGGGGTGAGGAACTTGTTACTTTCTCAGGATTGGCAGCCTTTGTTCAAGTCCTTCACAGATCGGTTCAAATCCTTCACCAGATCGGCCAAGCTGCTTTTTTGGTTGTGAGAATGGAAGCAAGGATTTGAATGATTTTAGAGATTCTTGCCTGGATTCTTATGTAGCCAAGTCAAAGTGGGGCTAATCTAGACGAGAGAAATGCAAGTCTTTGAAGGAGAGTTTGGTTGCCAGAAGAGGGGTGAGAGATGAGCAAAATGATTGGGGTGTGGCTCATCAGTGACACACTGCCATTGGGGCATTGGCTTATTAGTAAAATGATTGGTTTGGTTCGTGGGAGGTCTTAGATTCAAAATCAGGCTACAATTTTTCTTTTTAACTTTCGACTGTTAGCTATTGACTGTTGACAGTACTTTCGACAGACAGTATAAGATTCCCAATAATAGAGTCTGGATTTTAAAAATATAGTCATTTGCGACTGTTGACATCCCTGATCAGCTTTCAACAGCTCATTGACATTTCTGCATGATTTTAGCGAACATTTTTTTTATTTTTGTTTTGATTTTTTTGCTATAAATCTAAACCTTTTTTGCGGAGTTTGATAACAAGTTTTTAAAGATTTTTGAGAGTTTCAAGTGCTAAGTGCTTTCAATCTTTTGAGTTTTTTCTACAAAAGTTTTAGAGCGTTATTCTTCCAATTCATCTAAATCTCTCACCCAAACAAACTTGAGCCTTTAACTCTCCTACTATAGTTATTAGGGCTTTTACTTGAGAGAAGTTTCTTTGTGATCGGAGTGTGATCACAATTGTTCTTAGATCTTGTATTGTAAACATCAAGTGAGAGGTTGTGAGAAGTCGGTCTTGTGGGATCACATCGTTATAGGAGTTGAGGCTTCAAAGTTGATCCAAGAGGGTTCTTGTTGTAGGAGTTGTGGCTCTGAGTTGTAGTCTTGCGAGATCACATTGTAAGCGTATTTCGGTTTCGGGAAACAGTTATAGTGTTTACATCTTCACAGGGGTTGAAGACGGGGACGTAAATCAGTGGATCGAATCTTGAGAACAAATCCTTGTGTTTGTGGAGTTTACTTTTCCTGACTCAATATCTTTACTCTTTACTCTACTCAATATTTATTATTACACGCTTATTGTGATTAAGTTTGTTTATTAATACTTGTCATTATTAACTTTGAGATTTAGTGTGTTTGTTTTAAATAGATTTTAATTTCGCATAATTGATTAGCATAACCTATTCCCCCTTCAAGTGCTTTTCACAAGGAATGTGAGATGATCGGCTAACTGCGATGCTGATTATGTGGGAGACCATGACACTTGGAGATCAACAATCGAATATGTCTTTAGTCTTGGCTCGCCAGCTCCCTCATGGTGCAGCAAGAGACAACCAACAGTGTTGTTGTCAACTACAGGAGCTACAGGTCAGCGATGACAACAGCTCATGAAAGTACATGGCTTATGTAGTAAACCTGCCGATTATGAGTATCTCTACATTGTGACAATCCGTCGGCCATCAGATTGATGGAGAATCCAGTGTTTCATGTAAGGACAAAACACATTGAAGTACACCATCACTTTCTCTAGGAGAAGGTACTTCAAGAAGAAATTAAGATGATGCTAATTAGGACTGATGTGCAAGTGGCAGATATCTTTACCAAAGGAATCAGGTCTTAAAGTTTTCAGAATTTAAGAAGCGGCTCGGTATGACAACAAGAGAAGTCGACGCTGAGGAAGAGTGCTAAAAATCAGCACCAACTTTATCAAGGACATTCTAGAATATTCTAGCAAGTTAACACGAGTCTCTAGAATATTCAAGGTCAGACGTTATCCAACAAAGTTCTAGAAAGTTCAAACTCGATTCTTAACTTACATTAGGATTCCTATAAATAGAGGCTTAGGCCTCCCGTTTGTAACTAAGCAAAGACAACAAGAGATCAAGGCAATTAAAGACTTAGGGTGAGAGTGAGCGTGGCCAATAGGAAAATAGGAAGTGAGGTAGACAGAAAGTGTGAGGGTGTGGCAGCAGAAAGTGTGAGGGTATTTGTGGCGGAGATTTTCTGATGCGACTAATTGAACGGTCAATTTTGCATCACAAGGAGTTAGGGTTGTCTCACTTGTAGGACGATAATAAAGATTTCAACACTGAGAGCAAGGAAAGACAAGATTTTATGTTAAAACTTAAATTGGGAAAAATCACGGGGAGAAGGGAGGAAATTCACTAATTTGTAGAGGTTACAGTGAATTTGTAGAGTTATCTAGTGTTCACAATCTTTCTGACTCAATTGGCTTGGATTCAATTCTCTTTTCTTTTAGTTCTCAGTATATAAATGCCTTGAGAGTCAAAACCGATAGCGCGGATCATGCGGATCTCCATAACCGCATGATTTGCATGTTGTGATTCTCTTGTAACTTTCAGATCACAGCAATTGATTGTTGTGATTGACATACAGAAATATCTGCCTCCATCCATAATGAGTTGAGCTGAATTGAAGACATTACAGCGTTTGAAACTTAGGAGTGATCTGATAATGTGATTGACTCCATAGGTCATGGAATCCCGCTGCTGAGTTGTGTCTAGTAATGGAGGTGGAAGACTTTGTAGTAGGCCTATGTTGTGGGGTCGGGACTCCCGATCGGCAAAGTGTTTTCGTTTAAGTTCTTGTAAACCCCTGCTCCCCGGTGTACGTATCACCGTATCAGTGCTCGATACGATGTACAAAAGTGATTTGATCTCCGTGGTACTCCGATTGAGCTGATTTCTATTTCAAAAATTATTTTCTAATATTTTAGATTTTTCAAGATTTTCTGGAAATTTTCTGAATTATTTTGGAAAATCTCCATTGTCGGTGTCGACCGATACCGATAACCGGCCTTACGATTTTTCTTTCACAAACGGAGTCGTATTTTGAGAATCCGTTTGCACCTTATGTCTTAGAATCACATGAGCTACGTTTGGGTATTTTGGGGATTTTTCTGAATTTATCGAAAAACCGGCCAAACCGGTGTCGCCCAGTTCCGGCGACATATTCCGGGATTTTTAATTTGCAAACCGGATGGAGTTTTGACAAACCGTCTTCATCTTATGTCTCAGGGTAATATTTTCTATTTTCTGTAATTTTTGGGTACCATTCGGAGCTGATCGAATTTCGGACAATATAATAATATTAAAATATTTTTTTAAAAGCCTTTTCTTTTCTCTTCTTTTCCCTTCTTTCTCCCTTTCTCTGGATCATTCTTCCACCGCCATTCCACCGCCTCTCCCTTTCTCTCTCTTATAAAAATCTCACTCTCTCAAACTCTCTCAAAAACAAAATCTCCTCTCTCTCTCTCTATTTCTCTCTCTCTAATTAGAGAGACCAAGCAATCTCTCTCTCCCTATCTCACTAACACTCTCCCTCACTCTGTTCTGCACACACCCTAAGAGGGGGGGGGGGGGGGGGGCGACCCTTCTCCCACGGCCAGGTCGCGCCCCAGCCCGGCGGGCGCCGCCGTTGCCGCCGGCCGCAACCCCGCACCCCTTCTCCTTCATCCTCTTCTTCTTCTTCCCCTTTCTTTTCTTTCCTTTTCTTTTTTTTTCCCTGTCAATCCTCTCTCTCTCTCTCCCTCTCTCATATTCTCTCTCACCCTCTCCTTTGGGGCCAGACCGCCGCCGGCGGCCGGGACCGCCGCCGGCGGGCCCACCCCTTGCCGCCAGCCAGCTAGGCTGGCCGGCCACCACGCGCAGCAGCAGCTCTGCTGCTGCTGCCACCCCCCTTGTTCTCTTGTTGGGTTCACACCCTTAACGGGTTGTGAACCCGAGTCCCAAGGCCCAAATCCCTTTTACCCATTAACCCATATTGACCCAGACCCAAAACCCATGTGGTTTAAGTTCCGGGTTTGGGTTTGGGTTTGGATCGAAACCCGACCCGTTTGACATCAACCCGATCCGATAACGGTAATTTTACAGAAAACCCTTTCTTCTTTTTCTTAATTGCATTTAACATATTATTAATTGCATATTTAACATATTTTGCTGACTTTTAGTATTCAGGCGATATCTGGAGCATCCGGACTCCGATTCGGGCAATTCTGGATCCGTTGCGATCGTGGGAACGAGAGCTACAGTCCTGTAGCTAGTTAGTGAGTGTTTTTATTTTATAAATTATCTTTTTAGTCTATTAATTGAACTTGGTTGCTTTATTAATGACCGGTAAATCCTAATTGGTACACCATATTAAAACATTGTAATAAACACTGTACTTATATAGGCCTGATACCTAATAGACGTAGAGTGTAACACTGGATACCTATTAGGTCATGTTCATGGACCACTGACATCTGACCCACTATGTCACCATATGTTTGGACACTATCATATCATGGATCGTATCACAGACGCTATGACACGACACTGTCACTAGACATGCATGCTAGATACTGTTACTATAATTCACAGGACATGATATTATATGATACACTGACTACCATTATTACATGTACTGTTACATGGATTATGGCCATACATTTATGTTCCGCTAGTACAAGGATAAGTACCGCATGTCATATTATTGTTATCATCCTTACACTGATACGATAGTTCACTGTACATAATATTAGACACTGCTCATAGGTATTGCTTATACATGTTGCACCGATACTATGACACGTCACATCAGTTATTCATATGCACTACTTCACAGACTACCGTCATCACATATATTGTGATCATCATTATATAGATTCTCTGCATATCACTGTTGCACGTGCATGTCTGCTTTCTCTATGGATCCCTGTTCATAGTACATGTACTATTGTTCCATGTTACCGTATTCATGTTATGTGATTGTTTCCTATTATTGATATGGATATTCCCGATACTGGACTTGAGAGCTGTTGATATGCTATATGTGGACTTCCACATCTATTGATCCCGTTTCCCGTTATATTGTTCCCGTTATATTGTTCCTGATTCCCGTTATATTGTTCTATGCTATCAACAGAGCTCGGGTCCAGTTATCATGTTACCCGTATCACATATTGCAATGGTATTTGTTACATTATATATTTGACATATCAGATCATAAAGTTAACTCGGGTATGGGGGAGACTTGACGGTTGATTAGATCTTATCGGGTGATGTACTGGATCCATATTGTTTTCCCACTGCAGGGGACGGTAGTGCTACCTACCAATTGCTCCATGAGCTCTTATTACTTGATTCATGCTCCCCTCTTAGCGGAGGGCCCTGGTCTTAGCAGCCAGGGGATTGTTTAAGGCCGTGATCCCGGGTATGCACGGGATACATCCACCCGATAAGAACTCCTCGACCATGAGTTTCCAATTAACATAATAAAACGATATACACAATAGTGGACGTCGGGAACACTTATTATTTGATCACTCTCTCGTTTGGATAATGGTACCCGTAGGCCATGTCCGGATGGGTTCGACTGGAGTGCGGGCTCCAGTATGAACTGCCAGTGGTATGGGACACTGGTAGAGATTGATTAAAATATCAGGTGGTACTGATCGCTACTATTGTATAAATGACATGACTTTGACATGACCTGCCTGCTACATGTTTAGTTGTACTTATTACTGTTCCTGATCATTTATCTGCTATCATGTGACATGTATACATTGCTATTGTTCCTGTTTCCTGTTACACTTTCTTTAGTGCCCTACGACTGATGCACATGTATACTTTGTTACATTACCTGGTATATGTTACACTGTATGTAGTGGCATACTATGCATGTTCTGCATTGCATATATTTTATTGTTGCAGACATATGCTCATCTGCCGGTCCACCTCCATCATGTCACCACTACCATGGTTATTTCCAACACGTCACCACTAGAAAATATTATTTATTATATAAAATGGACACGACTATAGACATGACCAGATAATAACCGACTAGGTAGTGATGGTATTAAAAGATGACATATTTATGTATTTTCACTGCTTTCATGTTTATATATTTCTACTGCTTATTATATGGTATCACTATTACCCATCATTATATATTAGTATCGTGCTTGTAGTACTATAGTATATATTACTGCCTCCTTCATTTTACCACTCACTAGGTCGCTTTCTGACGACCCTGGGTTTGCGTGCCCAGATTGGAGATCCGCGTACCGTAGTATCCGAGAGTACCTTGGAGTCACATCAGAGATTCCTCATAGGGACTATTCCTAGGTATCTTGGTGCTTTATTTCCGTTATCTTATTTGTCCCTATTATTCATGTCTGTTATGATCGCTGACCTCTTTCTGCAGGTATTCTTGTACTTCTTTCGTGCTGGAACTCATGTTTATATGGAGGTAATGTACTGTACTGAGGCTTAACGTACGCGTGAGCGTGTATTCACCTCGCGTATGTACGTCGCCATAACGTCCCCGTACCTGCGGGATCGGGGCGTTACAGAGTGGTATCAGAGCCTAGGTTCATACCTGGTGTGGGTAACCACCTCGGTCAATACTCGGGCTCTTACCAACAGTACAATCAGGTTCAGATTAACTGATCTGTATCTGACTTTGGGGATTCCAGCAACGAGTACAAGAATACCATGACCTTGACAATTCATTCCTTGACTCGTTTGTATTCCGTCCTTTCTTCCAGTTGTCAACCAGAACATCCGATTTCCTTCTCACTTTTCTTGTATCGTCTTGTTTCCCATCCGTTAAGAGTAGTTCACTACCATACTTCTTCATCCCGAGTTCCTTAGAGATATCAGAGTGCGCAGTGGAAGTGTCGTGGACCCGTAACATTTCAGCGTTGGGGTTGGAAGTATTATTCTCACACCTGATTGGAAATTGCGAGGACGCAATTTTTTGTAAGGTGGGGAGAAATGTAACCCCCTGCTCCCCGGTGTACGTATCACCGTATCAGTGCTCGATACGACGTACAAAAGTGATTTGATCTCCGTGGTAGTCCGATTGAGCTGATTTCTATTTCAAAAATTATTTTCTAATATTTTAAATTTTTCAAGATTTTCTGGAAATTTTCTGAATTATTTTGGAAAATCTCCATTGTCGGTGTCGACCGATACCGATAACCGGCCTTACGATTTTTCTTTCACAAACGGAGTCGTATTTTGAGAATCCGTTTGCACCTTATGTCTTAGAATCACATGAGCTACGTTTGGGTATTTTTGGGGATTTTTCTGAATTTATCGAAAAACCGGCCAAACCGGTGTCGCCCTGTTCCGGCGACATATTCCGAGATTTTTAATTTGCAAACCGGATGGAGTTTTGTCAAACCGTCTTCATCTTACGTCTCAGGGTAATATTTTCTATTTTCTGTAATTTTTGGGTACCATTCGGAGCTGGTCGAATTTCGGGCAATATAATAATATTAAAATATTTTTTTAAAAGCCTTTTCTTTTTTCTCTTCTTTTCCCTTCTTTTCTCCCTTTCTCTGGATCATTCTTCCACCGCCATTCCACCACCTCTCCCTTTCTCTCTCTTATAAAAATCTCACTCTCTCAAACTCTCTCAAAAACAAAATCTCCTCTCTCTCTCTCTATTTCTCTCTCTCTCTAATTAGAGAGACCAAGCAATCTCTCTCTCCCTATCTCACTAACACTCTCCCTCACTCTGTTCTGCACACACCCTAAGAAGGGGGGCGACCCCTTCTCCCACGGCCAGGTCGCGCCCCAGCCCGGCGGGCGCCGCCGTTGCCGCCGGCCGCAACCCCGCACCCCTTCTCCTTCATCCTCTTCTTCTTCTTCCCCTTTCTTTTCTTTCCTTTTCTTTTTTTTTCCCTGTCAATCCTCTCTCTCTCTCCCTCTCTCATATTCTCTCTCACCCTCTCCTTTGGGGCCAGACCGCCGCCGGCGGGCCCACCCCTTGCCGCCAGCCAGCTAGGCTGGCCGGCCACCGCGCGCAGCAGCAGCTCTGCTGCTGCTGCCACCCCCTTGTTCTCTTGTTGGGTTCACACCCTTAACGGGTTGTGAACCCGAGTCCCAAGGCCCAAATTCCTTTTACCCATTAACCCATATTGACCCAGACCCAAAACCCATGTGGTTTAAGTTCCGGGTTTGGGTTTGGGTTTGGATCGAAACCCGACCCGTTTGACATCAACCCGATCCGATAACGGTAATTTTACAGAAAACCCTTTCTTCTTTTTCTTAATTGCATTTAACATATTATTAATTGCATATTTAACATATTTTGCTGACTTTTAGTATTCAGGCGATATCTGGAGCATCCGGACTCCGATTCGGGCAATTCTGGATCCGTTGCGATCGTGGGAACGAGAGCTACAGTCCTGTAGCTAGTTAGTGAGTGTTTTTATTTTATAAATTATCTTTTTAGTCTATTAATTGAACTTGGTTGCTTTATTAATGACCGGTAAATCCTAATTGGTACACCATATTAAAACATTGTAATAAACACTGTACTTATATAGGCCTGATACCTAATAGACGTAGAGTGTAACACTGGATACCTATTAGGTCATGTTCATGGACCACTGACATCTGACCCACTATGTCACCATATGTTTGGACACTATCATATCATGGATCGTATCACAGACGCTATGACACGACACTGTCACTAGACATGCATGCTAGATACTGTTACTATAATTCATAGGACATGATATTATATGATACACTGACTACCATTATTACATGTACTGTTACATGGATTATGGCCATACATTTATGTTCCGCTAGTACAAGGATAAGTACCGCATGTCATATTATTGTTATCATCCTTACACTGATACGATAGTTCACTGTACATGATATTAGATACTGCTCATAGGTATTGCTTATACATGTTGCACCGATACTATGACACGTCACATCAGTTATTCATATGCACTACTTCACAGACTACCGTCATCACATATATTGTGATCATCATTATATAGATTCTCTGCATATCACTGTTGCACCTGCATGTCTGCTTTCTCTATGGATCCCTGTTCATAGTACATGTACTATTGTTCCATGTTACCGTATTCATGTTATGTGATTGTTTCCTATTATTGATATGGATATTCCCAATACTGGACTTGAGAGCTGTTGATATGCTATATGTGGACTTCCACATCTATTGATCCCGTTTCCCGTTATATTGTTCCCGTTATATTGTTCCTGATTCCCGTTATATTGTTCTATGCTATCAACAGAGCTCGGGTCCAGTTATCATGTTACCCGTATCACATATTGCAATGGTATTTGTTACATTATATATTTGACATATCAGATCATAAAGTTAACTCGGGTATGGGGGAGACTTGACGGTTGATTAGATCTTATCGGGTGATGTACTGGATCCATATTGTTTTCCCACTGCAGGGGACGGTAGTGCTACCTACCAATTGCCCCATGAGCTCTTATTACTTGATTCATGCTCCCCTCTTAGCGGAGGGCCCTGGTCTTAGCAGCCAGGGGATTGTTTAAGGCCGTGATCCCGGGTATGCACGGGATACATCCACCCGATAAGAACTCCTCGACCATGAGTTTCCAATTAACATAATAAAACGATATACACAATAGTGGACGTCGGGAACACTTATTATTTGATCACTCTCTCGTTTGGATAATGGTACCCGTAGGCCATGTCCGGATGGGTTCGACTGGAGTGCGGGCTCCAGTATGAACTGCCAGTGGTATGGGACACTGGTAGAGATTGATTAAAATACCAGGTGGTACTGATCGCTACTATTGTATAAATGACATGACTTTGACATGACCTGCCTGCTACATGTTTAGTTGTACTTATTACTGTTCCTGATCATTTATCTGCTATCATGTGACATGTATACATTGCTATTGTTCCTGTTTCCTGTTACACTTTCTTTAGTGCCCTACGACTGATGCACATGTATACTTTGTTACATTACCTGGTATATGTTACACTGTATGTAGTGGCATACTATGCATGTTCTGCATTGCATATATTTTATTGTTGCAGACATATGCTCATCTGCCGGTCCACCTCCATCATGTCACCACTACCATGGTTATTTCCAACACGTCACCACTAGAAAATATTATTTATTATATAAAATGGACACGACTATAGACATGACCAGATAATAACCGACTAGGTAGTGATGGTATTAAAAGATGACATATTTATGTATTTTCACTGCTTTCATGTTTATATATTTCTACTGCTTATTATATGGTATCACTATTACCCATCATTATATATTAGTATCGTGCTTGTAGTACTATAGTATATATTACTGCCTCCTTCATTTTACCACTCACTAGGTCGCTTTCTGACGACCCTGGGTTTGCGTGCCCAGATTGGAGATCCGCGTACCGTAGTATCCGAGAGTACCTTGGAGTCACATCAGAGATTCCTCATAGGGACTATTCCTAGGTATCTTGGTGCTTTATTTCCGTTATCTTATTTGTCCCTATTATTCATGTCTGTTATGATCGCTGACCTCTTTCTGCAGGTATTCTTGTACTTCTTTCGTGCTGGAACTCATGTTTATATGGAGGTAATGTACTGTACTGAGGCTTAACGTACGCGTGAGCGTGTATTCACCTCGCGTATGTACGTCGCCATAACGTCCCCGTACCTGCGGGATCGGGGCGTTACAGTTCTCATCTGGATGAATGACTCAGACTGAAATGATATCGGGGAGGTACTTGGGCTTTCTCCTCGGTCCTGACTGAAGTGGTCTCGGGAAGGTACTCGGGCTTATTGTTCCGCTCGAGACGATTCCGATGAAGTGAGACACGTGTCGCGATTTTGATGAAGACCACTGTAGTATTGTAATAAATAAATAAAGTTCGTGCATCAAATTTTGCTTTAACCCCTTGAGCCTATTGCCTATTTGATTTGTTCCCATCACCTCTCTCTGCTCAACAAATTGGTACTGGTTGGCATCAACTTCCTATGCTAACTCATTGCCATCGGGATCTAGCTTATATGTAAAGGGATTGACTTAGATTTTGGGGGGTTCAATATCAGAATATGACTTATTCTCATAAATAAGAAGGAAAAAAATAAAAGAAATGAGTTTTCTTTTCTCTGAAGATCAAACAAAAAAAATAGATGAACGTCCAAAAGTATAACAGAAAAACGTGAGGATCTCTTATAACCAAAATTATTAATAAAACTCGCTCTTCTAGTGAATGTTGATCGGGTTTGAGCAAATAACATTTATTCCTGTATTCTCTTTTCTCTCTAGATTGAGATAGTTTCTTTGTGTTTGCCGAATTCTTAATGATTGTTATATTTCTTTGACCACCACAAAGGATCTATTCACATTCAAGCTCTGCGCTTCTTTTATCATATCTAAGCGTAGCGGTTGAGACCGTTCTCACAACATAAAATAACAATAATTTAATTTCTTTGTAATGTATTCGGTCACTCTTTATAACATCCCGTTCTCGGAATACGTACTTAGTTACGTATTCAGATTTTTTTGATAGTTTTTTTTGGATTTACTTCCCTTATTTATTTTTATTTTATGATTATTTATACGAGTGTTTTGTATTGGATTCGAATTTGTGTACTTGGAGTCAGCCCTAGTCTGAACTGAGGATCGATCCTAGTGTATTGCTCGATTTGGACTTTCTGATAGTCAGATTTGATCAGTTTCAGTTTTAAACATCATTTTTCAATTAGATTTTTCATGATTTTTTGAAAATTTTTCAAATTAAATTATAAAATCTTCAAAATTTGTGTCGACTAATATCACTGATCGATTTAAGGATTTTAATTTACAAATGCAGTTGAATTTCTAAAATCTACTTTCACATTATTTCTTAGAATCACATTTTCTATTTTAATGCATTTTTAGAGATTTTTCTGAATTTATCAAAACTTGACCGGATTTGGTTTCGACCGATATTGTTAGTAAATTTCAGGATTTTTAATTTGAAAACAGAATTGAATTTCTTAAATCCGATTTTGTCATGAACCTTAAAATAATATTACTATTTTTGAGAATTTTTGGAGACCTTTCCGGGTTAGTTTATTTTTCCAGCATTTTCAGTATTTTCGGTATTTTTTCCCAGATCCGGGATATCTATCCAGATATTTTCTTTTCTTTCTTCTTTTTCCTCTTTTATTCTTCTCCACATCTTTTTTCCTGTTTTTCTTTTCTTTTCTTTCCTTTTTCTTTTTCATTTTTCTCCACCTCACAAAAAAAAAACCTTCAAAATATCCCCCCTCTCCTCCTGATCTCTTCTTTTTTCTTTCTTTTTCTTTTTATTTCTTCCCTCCTTCCCTGGCTGGTGACACACGCAGGGGACCAACCCCCTCTCAAATTCCCTCTCTCTCTCTCATAAACTCTCTTTTTCTTTCTTAATTCTCTTTCCCTCTCTCTTCTCACTCTACTTCACCCTCCAAATTCATCTCTCTTTCCCTCTCCTCCAACAACCACCTCCACTTCTGGTGATCGGCCCCCCACTTTAGCAAGCCCCACGGTCATCTCCACCACCACGCTGGCCACTGTGGCTGGCGGCGGCCGGCGCCTGCCCCGACGCCGCTAGGGTCACGATCAGGCCCGCTGGCCTGGCCGTGAGTAGCAAGGGGGCAGCAGCCCCCTTCTTTTCCCTTTCCTGTTCCCTCTCTCTCCTATTTCCCTCTCTCTTATTTTCTCTCTCTCTCATGTTCTCTCTCTCTCCTAGTTCCTTCTCTCTCCCCTGTTTTCTCTCTCTCATATCTTTCTCTCTCCTGTTCTCTCTCTTTTTCTCTAGATCACTTTCTCTCTCTATCTTTCTCTCTTTCTCTCTAGATCTCTCTCTCTTTCTCTCTAGGTCTCTTTCTCTATCTAACTTTTCTCTCTCTAAAATATCTCTCTCGTGGTGATGGTGGGTTTGCCCATGCGTGTGTACATGTTTTTTGGAGTCAGAAATTTCGCGGCTTTTTTGAAGAGATTTAGGCGAGTCTTCTCGCCTCACTTTGTGTTTTTTCACTTCATCGAGTTGACTTATATTTTATTCTGTATTTTGATATTGTATTCGTATCTTGTATTTGTATATGGCCGAGTGCTCAGAATTGTACATGTATTATGCCTGTGACGAATGTTTGTACTAGGGTAGTTTATTTCCTATACATATACCATGCCTGAGATGTGTCTGTTACTGCTTTATATCATGTGTGACCGACCCTTTGTGGTTTAACCTCCGGGCTCTGCACTCAGCCTCCGGGCTTCACTACTCCATGGTAGCCTAATTATATCACGTTTATATATGTGCTTGTGTGGTACTAACATCTCGTGCAGGTACCCCTATACAGCCTCAAGGTTTCTGCCCACTTTCTGGATAGCTACCCAATAGGTGTTAGGCCTTATACCCTTATGGGTTTTGTGGTAGCTACCGAGAGTGCGCTTAGACCCCCGGGCGTACTCTAGCCTTTGGGCTCTTGTCCATTTTCTCGAAAGAGGAGTGTGTTAGACCATCAAGTCTCTAATGCTCTGCCTGATAGGCATGTTTATCGCTCATCGCTTTATCACTAGATTCGCCTAGGTGGAACTCTGTCAGATTTTTGACTTGCCTTTTAAGCCGGGTCATTCTAATAGCTCTGTCAAGCGCTCTAGTGATCAAACACCGTTTGCTGTTCGCGCCTTCAGCTTGCTTAGCTCCGCTTGGATGTTTGCTTGCTTGCTTGTTAATTGCCTGCTTGACAGTTTATCTATTCTTCTATTAATGGTTGTGAAGAGATTGAAATCTTACTTATACTGTTTTTCAGAGACTGCATTGTTTTTCTGTATTCGTACAAATTTCTTATATTGGTATTGTTTTCCTGTATCGCTTGATGTGCCTTCACTTGATGTGCTAACATTTACCATGTTGTCTCTTAACACCTGCCTGATATCATCTGACCCCTGTCATGCTATCACCTGACATCTGACATGACATACCTGACTCTTATAATTATGACGATACGAGAATGATGATCTGACATCTTGATATATCCTGATATATTCCAGTACAAACTGTACTCCTGATGTACATATACTCCTGATATTTTTGACTTGTTCTTTCTCATTCCCGTAATCTGATAATTATCTAATAAACTAAAAAAAGGGACAACTTACATCAGGTTAGGGGAAACTGACAGATATCAATATATGTTCGTGTTATAGTGGTATTAGACATATTGTGCAACTAAAACTTTCGGTTCGACCTGAGGGCCTCCAGGCGACCAAGGGGAGCGCTGGCTCTCTATCTTTTTGGTATCATCCTGAAAGGGCATCCTATAAGACCCTCCTGAACGCTTTGCGGTAAGTTCCGTACTCCAGTATTGGAACAATCCTGGGTCATGGTCCCGGGTATGCACGGGACCCACTGTAAACATTGTTCATTGATACCCCCGTTAGTTTCTAATAACAACCTTGCTTCACTTAGATATGGATATATGTGCTGGACACTAGTCCACATACCTAGACATCTGAGTAGGACAAGTAATAATGATAAAAGATGTCAATTAATAATTCATTATGTGTTTTTGAAATTCGGGTCGTATGGACTTAGTTTACAATAACGTGAGATATATGGTATATAGATGAGGGTTTTCTTGTTTGAATTATTCCTTCCATGTACTTATCTCATGAAACCGTAAACTGGGTTGTACTACTAGTTTTACCGTATTTGCTTTCATCGGAATTTTACTTCGGATGTCTGGTTTTATTATTACTATTATTATTATATAATATATGTATACATCCTGGCTTACCACTTGTGTTCTATTCCATTGATCTTCTATTCTTATCATATTATATCATGCATGTTCCCTGCTTGATATTACTTACTATCTCTCTGCCTGCTCTTGTTTATATCATATTATATCATGCATGTTCCCTGCTTGATATTACTTACTATCTCTCTGCCTGCTCTTGTTTGCCTGTGCTCATGACAAGATTTTCAATACCTGCTCTTTTGATTTGGATTTACCGATACATGTATGCTTGTCCCTGCATGTCACTTGGTATTCACCACACCACTCGTTGGGGAGTTTCTGACTCTCTTAGATTTGCATGTTCAGATTCTGAAGCTTAGAGCTTGTGGACTCTCCCGGTTGCTGATCAGAGTTGCGCATCGGTAGCGTGGAACATCGGCAGACCGTCCGAGGTCCTATCCTTCCAGACCCCTGCTCGGCTATCGAGTTTTCTTTTGGTGACTCATGAGCATATTTTGTAATGTTCGTACTCGTATATTTCTTTGTATTCTCGCATTTGCGCCTATCGGTGATGTAATATCCTTATAATATTGAGTCACATCCTGTGATAACTTTATAATTGTGCTTATTTGTTAGAATGTATAGTACACTGCATACTTTCGTACTCTGATTCTTGTCTGTACTGATGCTTAGCATATATATGTGAGGGTATCTCTGACTTACGTATATACGTTGTAGTAACGCCTCCGTACCCGTAGGGTCGGGGCGTTACAGAGTGGTATCAGATCCTAGACTCTCACATCCTTAGTATGTCCAGATGGCAAATTATTGGTGAAAAATTTTGCAACTGGAATGCATGAGTCCTAGTTATACAATCCAACTATAAGTACAAAGTTACCTATTTTCTCCTGATAATCCTTTCCTTAAATTTTGAAGTTCTCCCATCCTTTCATACTTTAGTTTCACCTTATTGTTAGACCAACTCGAACATGAAAATACGGGAAAATCATAATGATTTTGGTTCTTCTTAGGGTGGCCCTAGTGGAGAAAGTGTTGACTTGAGGCGATTTCTGCAGAGTATGATGAAAAACCAACAGGAACTGACTGAGATCTTGCACCAAAGATTATTGACGGCACTCAACAGTTGAGGTGATTTCTGCAGAGTATGATGGAAAACCAATAGAAACTGACTGAGATCTTGCACCAAAGATTATTGTTGGCACTCCGCGAGCAGAGGCCAGGGAACATCTCTGAATTAGGAAATTGCAGTCGGTTGTATTTTCTAGTAGCGAAAACTTTTGGATGCAGAACAATGACTGATAGAAGTAGCGAACTTTATAAACAGTCCGAATCCCAGATGAGGACCGGGTGGAAATAGCTAACATATATCTAAAAGATGTAGCAAGAACTTGGTGATTGGTAGAGGAAGCGAAACTGAAAAAGCTCATCACCTGGGACCAGTTCTCGAAGAGTTTCAATGAGGGATTCTTCCCAGATGGCATAAAAAAAGATGAAAGAACAATTTAATAGATTACAATAGGAGGACCGAAGTGTAGATAAATATGCTATAAAGTTCCTAAGACATAGTCAGTTTGCAATGTACATGATGGCTGATGAGGAAAACCGAGCAAGTAGATTTCAGTAAGGCCTGAAGATGAAGATCATGAAGTTTCTTATACCCCAGCAGCCTAAGATGTATTCTCAGATTTTCACCATCACTTCAGAAGTAGAATGGAAACTAGAGAAGAAAAAATCACGATAAGATGCAAATAAAGTCGGCAAGGAGACCCTCTCAGTTGATGGAAGGTGAAGACTCAGACATGCCCTTGGATGCCCCGCTAGCCAAGAAACCACTCCAACCTTGCCCTCAACATATGATATGTGAGTAATGTCTGAAACTCGGGAACTTACAATGCAACCACCAGAATGCTTATGAATTATGTTTTGTATGCAGGTCTAGAGTTCATTTGAAGAGTGATTGTCCATTCAAAAGGCAGAGAACATTGCATCTATCTGATCAACACATCTGGTACCACCATTGAGAGAGAAACCAAGATCTACTGGCAGAGGAACCTCACTTCATCCCCAACAACAAGCATATAGTCAGGCACAGAGGAGACCAAGAGTTAGAACAGATGGCAGAAAGAGGCAAACATATAATTTGACTGAAGAAGAAGTCAAGAAATTGAATGGAGTAAAAACAGGAAGGGATGCCTAATATCTAAAACAGAAACCCTGAAGGTGCCATTTGTAACCATTATCCCCTTTTATCATGTCTTTTAGTTGATAAGTTTTCAATGTTATATCCTCCTTATTGCACTATCATCATCAATCTTAGTTTTTCCGTGTCCAATTCCATGCTATTCCTATTTCTTTTACTTTCGTATCTCTTCTATCTTTTCACTTTTCAGTCATATCTTCTTTATACTAACATAAGATATGAGTAGACTAGTAATGTAACAGCAGGACAGATGTGGTTTACTCTCAGCCTATTCTGGCATTCTTCAATTCTAATATACCATATTATCTTATATCAGATGGTTCTTCAACTTTGCCTTCTATTATCATATGTATGGACGCACAGGAGATCAGTACAGAAAGTAGAGTAACTGTCACTTATGTAATTAGACAGACTGTATCACTGCACGAAGAGCGTCTATATGAAACGATTTTTCAAATTTAGAACTCCTGTCAGACAGGGCTATGATATTTTTTATTATTCCAGTAATGATCACAATCTCTCCTATCAACTTCACGGAGCTTAGGTATTCTTCGAATTGATCTGTTGTAAGGTTGACATCCAGAAGAGAGCATTCCAAACTCATTTCGATTATTGTGAATTCCTGATCGTGTCCTTCAGAGCCATAACACCTAGTAATACTTATGGATTTAAAGAGCCACGGTCCTTGGTAGCCTTGCCAATCGAGAGTCGTGTTCTAGACATGCGAGCTCAATCAGACGTGGGCTTTACTGTACCCTGGTGCTTAACATTTAGCGATGTGTTACGCGCTGGCTTCGCCACGTGAGTTCCACCAAGTGTGAGTCTTGTAGAGCGTTAGCTCCGCCGCATCCTAGTGTTTAGCGCCTAACGTTGTGTTACGCAATGGCCCCACCTAGGTTTAGTTCACTCATGGATAGTTCCGACAGTGTTTAGCACTCAAGCCTCGTTTCCCAGATTTCTCCTTCCTAACTTATTTTCATGGATTTAGTGAACCAGGTTTTCTTGCTATGTCTGAATAAGCTTGTCATAATCTTTCTTAACGATTTATTTGGCCAACATTGCAAGATTTGGGTATTCACTAGATATTTAATTTACAGTCGGGTTAACATTTCGAAGGCAGTTATTATGAGTTCTTAGTAATGCTTCTCAGAGTAATTTACGCCTAGTATTCAGAGCTTATTATTATCAGTTGTTCTTTATTTATGTATCTGCTATCAATTTATCGGGTTTTCTTTATCTATGATATTATGATCTATTTTCAGAGTGGTAAAGAACAGACAGAATATCTAGTAATCTTATTACAGACTCTTCGTCGAGAACAGCTTCATGCCACGTAGAGTAGTATGAGTTCTGAACAGGTAAGTATCATATTTTTGGGGTCTCGTCTATTTGAAAGAAGAAATCACTGTAGATTCTAGCAGAATTCAAGCGGTTAAAGTTTGGCCAGATCCGAAGGTAGATCATTTCATATTATGCAGAGTAAGTCAGTCTACAGAAACTCCCAGCAGTATTTTTCTTAGTAAATATCAGATTAGTAGTTGGTATGGCACCATCCAAAATTAATATGGCAGGAAGTGCAAAGATGTCTAGGTCTCGAGGTTATTGATCAGTCAGTTATGAGAGTAACTCTTAGTTATTCATATCATAATTGGTATAATCCTCGTCTTTACCTTTCCTGTGTTGATTTCCACCTTATCAAAATTTCGAGGACGAAATTTTTGTAAGGTGGATGGAATGTAACACCTCGTTCTCAGAATACGTACTTAGTTATGTATTCAGATTTTTTGATAGTATTTTTTTGATTTACTTCCCGTGATTATTTTTTATTTTATGATTATTTATACGATTGTTATGCATTGGATCTGGATTCGCGGGCTCAAAACATCCCTAGTCTGAACCTGAGACCTGATCCTAGTGTATTACTCATTTTGATCTTTTCGGTAGTCAGGTTTGATCGATTTCAGTTTCAAACATCATTTTTCAATAATTTAGATTTTTCATGGTTTTCAAATTTTTCGAATTAAGTTATAAAATCTTCAAAATTGGTATCCACCGATATCGCTGGTCGATTTCAAGATTTTTAATTTACAAATGAAGTTGAATTTCTAAAATCTACTTGACATTAGTTTTTAAAATCATATTTTATATTTTAGTGCATTTTTAGAGATTTTTCTGAATTTATCAAAACTTGAGTGGATTTGGTGTCGGCCGACATCGCTAATAGATTCTAGGATTTTTAATTTGAAAACATACTTGAATTTTTTTAAATCTGATTTTTCTATGAACTTTAAAATAATATTTACTATTTTAAAAAAAATTGGAGACCTTTCCGGGTTACTCTATTTTTTCGGCATTTTTAGTATTTTTGGTGTTTTCTCAGATCTAGGATATTTATCCAGGTATTTTCTTTCTTTCTTCTTTTTTCTCTTTTATTCTTCTTTCTTTTTCATTTTTCTCCACCACACAAAAAACCTTCAAAATATCTTCTCTCCTCTCTCCTCCTTATCTCTTCTTTTTTCTTTTCATTTCTTCCCTCATTCTTCCCTGGCTGGCGACGCACGCAGGGGACCAAGCCTCCTCTCAAATTCTATCTCTCTCCCTCATAAACTCTCTTTCTTTGTCAATTCTCTTTCCCTCTCTCTTCCTCACTCTACTTCACCCTCCAATTTCATTTCTCTCCTTCTCTCCTCTAACAACCACCTCCACTTCCGGTGACTGACCCCCACTCCGGTGAGCCCGACGGCCATCTCGTCCACTGGTGCCACCATCTTCTCCTCCCACTTCCTCTCCTCCTTCTCCTCCCCCATCCACTCCACCAAGCACCACCACCATCTCCAACTTCTTCTTCAATTCACCATCATCACTTCGATCACCTCTTTACCACATTCTCTTCCTTCAACTATTCCCCCACAACCACCTCCTACCACCATCAAGAAAAATCCCAACAATCACCACCAATTTTCAAAAATCACCTTCATCTCCATCTTCTCCATCTCCACAAAACCATCACCAAACCACCTCCACCATCACCTTCATCTCCACACTAGTCCCCTACCTCCTCCTTCGGCTTGGCCGGCACCACGCCGGCCACCTGTGACCAGCGGCGGCCGGCCCTTGCCCCGGCGCTGCCAGGGCCAGGGCCACGACCAGGCCCCCTGGTCTGGCTGTGAGTAGCAAGGGGGCAGCAAACCCTCTGCCCCCTCTTTTCCCTCTTCTGTTCCCTCTCTTTCTCTCTCCTAGTTCCCCTCTCTCTCCTATTTTCTCTCTCTATGTCTCTCTCTCCTGTTCTCTCCCTCTCTCCAGTTCCCACTCTCTCTCCTGTCTCTCTTGTCTCTCTCTACATCTCTTTTTCTCTCTCTCTTTCTCTCTAGATCTTTTTCTCTTTCTAACTTTTTCTCTCTAACTCTTTCTCGCTAGCTCTCTCTTTCTCTCTAGATCTCTTTCTCTCTCTAACATTTTCTCTCTAGAAATATCTCTCATGTGGTGACGGTGGTGTGCTCGTGCACGTGTGCACGTGTTTTGGAGTCAGAGATTTTGTAGCTTTTTCAAAGAGATTTAGGCGAGTTTTCTCACCTCACTTTGTATTTTCCCGTTTCGTCGGGTCGACTTGTATTTTATTCAATATTTTGAGATAGTATTCATATTTTGTATTAGGTTGTGCCCTTATATTTATATGTGGCCAAGTCCTCAAGATTGTATATGTATTATGCATGTGACGAATGTTTACACTATGGTAGGTTATTTATGTACATATACCATGCCTGAGATGTGTTCTTTTACTGCTTTATACCATGCGTGGCTGACCCTTCATGGTCGTTTAACCTCCGATGTAACAGTCTCAGTGTTTAATCACCTTAATATCCATAATCATCAACCTTAACATTTTTTTTAGATAATCTCCAAAATTTTTGGCAGCATCTCCTTTGAAATATGTAGTCTATCTTAATACAATATAAATCAATTTTGGCTAACATCAGCCTACTTATTAATATACAACATCCCACACAATATATAATATCACTTCGGCTTGACCTTGCCTACTTGTAATTCCAAATTCTATTATATAGTGCATCTCAAAGTCAATCAAATAAACATATACATAAGAGTACTTCCCTCGATATAATATTTTAACACAAAATTAATTAAACAAATTACAATCATGCATATCTTTCTTCATTTATCAGCTAGTAAATTGTTACTCTATTTCATAAGTATACCACTATCTATTACTGCTATCACTAACCCACAATTACTAATAAAATCAGAGTATACAAAAATGAATCACATTCTATAATAAATCTATGCATCATCTCAGGAGAACATCCTTGGAGCTCTAAGCTGGACTTTCGCCTGTCATGACTTGAAAACAATAATCTGTGATGGGAGGTGAGCTCGACAGCTCAGTGAGTACAGTTATTTAAATCAAGTATGATGCAGTTGAACATTTCAAGAATAATCTCAATTTTCTTCCTATTTATAAAGAGTAGTGTGGCTTATAGATCTCTAATTCTTTCTATTATCTAATACTTGTTCTATGCATTCTTTTGAATACACGTATCTCAATATTCATATATTATATCTTGTGTTATACAACACCTAAGATGATTGTCTATCTCTTATATTCACCTAAGGGATTCACTTATCACATACACTTCATATACCACTTATTTTCAATTCACAACACATTCGTATTTTATGTATAACTCACGCTCATAATTACATCTTTCAGGGCGTATATTTTACTCACTTAGATTAGTTTACTATTCGTTATTGTTCTTCCAATATACATATAAGGTGTAAGACACTCGGACATCACATATCACTCACGGTAGCATCCAAATATAACCGTATGTGCATACGTAAGGAAGCACATAATAACCACATCTATGTATTGAATATCACAAACAACCACATCTATATACCGGATGTCATAAACATATATGCATATAACAGACGTCACAAGACACCACATCCATATGCAGGATGTCATAAGCATATATTCATATAACAGATATCACAAACAACCAGATTTATATATCCGATGTCATAAACATATATTAATGCATGCATGCTTTTAATTTACCAAGTAAAGTCAAGACATCAAATTTATGCCAATCACACTTCAATAAAAATAATATCAATACTTCCTTTCGATCACCTTCGGTTCAACCCGATCACTTCCTCCAGTATATTAAATAGCAATACTCTCCTTCAATCAGCTCTGATTCAACTCGGTCCCTTTCTACGATATATTAATAACAATACTTTTCTTCGATCACCTCCGATTCGACCCGGTCTCTTCCTTCGATAATATATAAACATATACCACATGCACAATTACTATATATATACATATGCACATTTATTATCAAAGACACTTTTCATATCCATACTGATATATCACACATGATCAAGTTCATACAATATCTCTTCTTAGTTCGTTGTTATAGTTTCACGAAATTCTTATAGTATCTAAGAGATGTCAAACACACACATAATACATACAGTTTAATGGTTTTAATATTTTACCAGTCAAGTTCTGGATCATACCACCAGTATTCGATCTTCCTAATCGTATTACTTGTTCATCT
Source organism: Agave tequilana (assembly GCA_038442645.1). NCBI lineage: Eukaryota > Viridiplantae > Streptophyta > Magnoliopsida > Asparagales > Asparagaceae > Agave > Agave tequilana. The sequence goes on along the minus strand of JAVJIF010003131.1, from coordinate 59,373 downwards.
TTTCTTATTTAATTAACATCCAAAATACATTATCAATTGCCACTTTTATCATCAGGTAGAATGACTATTGGTTATAACATGTATAAATCAGAAATTTTCCATTTCTTCTGATATAAGTTAATAATTACACAACCATTCTGATCTCACATAGATTATCAACACTTTTTATATTATAATTATCCTTTATTTCAATCAGAGATTAATTATAGTACTTTTATTTGGTTCAGTCAAGTGTTAACCCTAGATTTCATCAATACCAGTCTTAACACTACTGACTTCTATAATATCTGTTCTATCGTTACTTATTTCTATCTATTAATTTCAAACCACACAGAGAACTCTGTTGTCCGATAAATCAGTTTATTAGTAACATTTTCACCAATTTCATAATTATCAATTTCATACGTACCTATTTTTACCATTTCTGATTATAAAACTATTAATTTCATAATTATCTTTATTTTAGTCAATTACTAGTCAAATCATCATCCACATTCATATGTGAATATAACTCACATATATGTGTGTGTATATATATATATATATATATATATATATATATATATATATATATATATATATATATATATATATATATATATATATATATATATATATATAAAATATGTACATGTATAAATCTGCATATCCATCAATAATTAACTATTAAGTTCTCAACCCGTCAACTTTCATAGTTATGTCATGTTACTTTTATATACATATATCACTTATTGATACTGGACTACTAATCACATTGATCAGACACTCAATCTTTTATTTGTATCACCAATACCCAATCATCTAAGTTATTATCTATCTAAAACCGATTAGATATAATCGATATTATTATAAAGATATGAATCTCAAGACTAATTGAGAATTTTGATATTCTGATTAATCAACTACAAGGATACCCGTAAGTCTCCGATGCACTGAGTAGTTATAATATGATACTGGTTCAATACTGTCATTATGGTTATCTTGATACGGTTTAGCTCCGCATCGAGGATGGATTACCGGACCATGATACGACACTATTTACTTAAGTTTCTGTTATTACACTGCCACTTAATCCCACGTCAAATGATGATTACTTATTCATTTATAAATTCTCAGGTTTCTTTCCTACCAAATAAAGAACATAAAATGATGGACATTGAAATATAAGTTCTTTACTCTATGAAACTACTTACGAGATGTTCTTCGGAAGTAATAATAGAAACCATCATATAACCAAGCCTTGTCAATTTTGACGGCGGACACATCTACATTAATTATTCATAAATCGCAGGTTATGATTACTAATTCCACATGAAATATTTTTACCTAATGAGTTAAAGTCCTATCAAGGTTTCACTATTAATTACTCTAAACCGAGTACCTCCTCGGGATTATTACATTAAAACTACATCAGTCAGTGACTATTGATTCCACCGAACGACAACAGTTTGATTACTATTTAAGTAATTGCTTCAGTACCAGTATGTATACTCGATTTCAAATCTCCTAATGCCCATTTAACGATTTTCAGATTAAGTAACATCAATATTCATCAAAAATAAATAGATAATATCAACCAAAATTTATACTTAGCAAATTTCTATCACAACCCAGTTCTTGATTATTCAGTTCTTAATTCAGGCAAATACCCGTAAACATATACATCATACTCAGAAACTCACAAGCATATAACTCACGTGGTATTTATCTTTGTTTATTCATATTAATACATCACAAGTACTTAATGGTCATGTCTACATGCATTATAAATAGAAAAATCACAATTTGTTATCATACCCATATTATGGTTACACACATATATATATTAACACACCCGCAGTTCATTATTCGGGTATCCTATTGATTTCAGTTCCACAATATTTATTCATATTTAACAATAAATATCACAATCATCTTTTTAATAATATCTTAGTCCCAATGGATCAATTTTATTAGTGATTTCTCAATAATAATTATTTCTTAATTGGGAAAATTATAACTTTAGTTAGGACTTTCACTTACCAGCATCCGATAAATTCTTGAACACCCAATACTATATATTAATATTGTACCTTGTAGCCTTCGTCCCCACGAATCTCACGATACTAGAATCGTCTAAATCTGACTCCGGATGGCTAAGATATCATTCGGAAATCAAATCCGATAATTAACAAATCAGTTCTGTAAATAATAAGATCTAAAAATGTAAGTAATAAATTCATAGGGGCTTAAGTGAAATTTTACCTTTAAATATAAAATCTTAAAGGGTCGAATTCTTAATGGGTTGGGTTTGCTTTAAACCCAAACTTGAATGGGTTTTCTCACCCACTAACAGCAGCAGCAGCAGAGCGCCGGCCTGGCAGGCCCTGCCCGGTGCCCTTCTGGCGCCGCGCCGGCGCCTAAAAAGAGAGGGAAAGATGAGAAGGGGAATGCCCCCCAAGCCTCCGCGCCCAAGCAGGCCAGCCCTAGCCGGCGCCGGTGCCAGCCTCCTGCGGCCGGTGGTTGGCCGTCGGTCACCACGAGAGAAAAAGAAAGAAGGGGAAACTGAGAGAGGAGAGAGAGGGAGAGAGAGGGTGAGCCTGATGGGGGGAAGAGAGAGAGAGAGAGAGAGAGAGAGAGAGAGAGAGAGAGAGATTTATCATCCACTAGTCTCCACCTAGTCCCCTGACCCTATGCCTATTAAATGCTCTCCCATCCCATATATATTGTTATTATTTATTTTGAATATAATACATATATTTATCCATATATTCTTATGTATATATATACATATACTTTCTCATATGAATACAATTATATGTACACCTAATTATCTTGTACAAGTACATGCCACTTCATCATTTACAAATTGCAAAACAATATATAATTGTATTTAAATACAGTTACTTGATATTTAAACAAGTATTTCAAAGTGTTCAGATATGTACACACATGTATTCATACTTATAAATGTTCTTTTCACCCCAAAATATTGAGAAATTCCAATTTTATATCATAACAATAAGTAAGATTTCTAATTAATTTGCATATCTTATTAATTAAAGAATAAAGTATTAAATTGGGGTTAAATTACTTGAGATTTATATCTGGGCTCTACACTCAGCCTCCGGGCTTCACTACTCCATGGTAGCCTAGTAATTATAACGTTTATATGTATGCTTGTGTGGTACTAACATCTCGTGCGGGTACCCCTGTATAGCCTCAAGGTTTCTGTCCACTTTTAGGATGGCACCCAATAGGTGTTAACTTTGTGGGTTTCGTGGTAGCTATTGAGATTGCGCTTAGACCCCGGGCGTACTCTAGCCTTCGAGCTCTCACTTACTTCCTCGAAAGAAGAGTGCGCTTGGACCGTCAGGGCTCTCATGCTCTGCTTGGTAGGCATACTTAGCGCTCAGCACTTTATCATTAGATTCGCCTAGGCGAAACTCCGCCAGATCTTAGACTCGCTTTTTAAGCTGAGTCATTCTAGTAGGTCCGTCAAGCTCTAGTGATTAAACAATGATTGCTATCCGCGCATCCAACTTGCTTAACTCCGCTTGGATGTTCACTTGCGTGCTAATTGCCTATTTGACAGTTTATCTATTCTTCTATTAATGATTGTGAAGAGTTTGAAATCTTACTTATACTGTTTTTCAGAGATTGCATTATTTTTTGGTATTCGTACCAAATTCTTATATCGGTATTGTTTTTCTGTATCGCTTGACGTGCCTTCACTTGATGTGCTAATATTTACCATGCTGTCTCTTAACACCTGCCTGATATCACCTAACCCCTGTCATACTATCATGTAACATTCGACATGACATACCTGACTCTTATAATTATCACGATACAGGAATGACGACCTGATATCTTGATATATCCTAATATATTTCAGTACAAACTGTACTCATGATACACTTGTACTCCTGATACTCCTGACTTATTCCTGCTCATTCCCGTAATCTGATAATTATCTAATAAACTATAAAGAGGGACAACTTATATCGGGTCAAGAAAAACTGACGGATATCAATATATATTTGTGTTTACAGTGGTATTATGTATATTGTGTAACTGAAACTTCCGATTCGACCTAAGGGCCTCCAGGTGACCGAGGGGAGCGCTGGCTCTCTATCTTCCTAGTACCATCCTGAAAGGGCATCCTATAAGACTCTTCTAAACGCCTTGCAGTAGGTTCCTTACTCTAGCAACCGAACAATCCTAGACCGTGGTCCCGGGTATGCACGGGACCCACTGTAAACATTGTTCATTGATATTCCCGTTGGTTTCCAATAATAATCTTGCTTTATTCAAATATGAATATATGTGTGTTGGGACGCTCGTCCACATGCCTAGACATCTGAGTAGGACAAGTAATAATAATAAAAGATGCAATTAATAATTCGTTATGTGTTTTGCAATCGTGTCGTATGGACTTAGTTTACGATGACGTAAGATATATGATATATAGATGAGGGTTTTTTTTATTTGGATTATTCCTTCGACGTACTTATTCATGAAGCCATAAGCTGAGTTGTACCGCTGGTTTTGTCGTATTTGTTATTATCAGGTTTTTACTTCGGATTTCTGATTTTATTATTATTATATAATATATATATACATCCTAGCTTACCATTTGTATTCTATTCCACTGGTCTCCTGTTCTTATCATATTATACCATGCATGTTCTCTTCTTGATATCATTTACTATCTCTCTGCATGCTTCTATATGCATGTGCTCATGATATGGTTTTCAATACCTGCTCTTTTGATTCAGATTTATTAATACACGTGTGCTTGCCCTTGCACGCCACTTGGCATTCAACACACCACTCGTTGAGGAGTTTCTGACTCCCCTGGATCTGCATGTTCAGATCTTAGAGCTTGGAATTTGTGAATTCTCTCGGTTGTTGCGATAGCGTGGATCATCGACAGACCGTCCGAGGCCCTATCCTTTCAGATCCCCTACTCGACTCTCGAGTTTTTTTTTGATGATTCGTGAGCGTCTTTTGTATTGTTCATACTTGTATATCTCTTTGTATTCTCGCATTTGCGCCTATCAGTGATGTTATATTCTTGTATTATTGAGTCACATCTTGTAATGACTTTATAGTTGTATTCATTTGTTGGAATATATACTTACCTGTATTGATGCTTAGTGTATATATGTGAAGGTATCTTCGACCTATGTGTATATGTCACAGTAACGTCTCCGTATCTATGCGGTCGGAGCGTTACACTCTCGTGTTGTGCTGCAATTGTAGAGCATTCACAAACAGAAGGTGAAGGTTTCGACTGGTACAAAAAACAATAGAGGAAGAGGTGTTGGTTGGCACTGGCCTCCTACAGTTGGAAGCAAGAATGCTCTCTCTCTCTCTCTCTCTCTCTCTCTCTCGACAAATTGGAAGTCCAGCAAAAGGACAATTCTCTCTAACGAACTCCACGCACTTCTCTCACTTTCCTTTTCTTTTATCCAAACGCTAATGGTGCTCTCAATGTAAATGCCAACCGACAAAAATGCCCCAACGCGCATGCTCGGAGCTGTTTAGAACTAAGTGTGGTAGATGAAATCGTTCTCTTAGCACAAAATAACAATGATTTGATTTCATGTTGTGTTATTTCCTTGTCTTCTATTACAATTGTAAACCACTTGGAGACAAAAGGTGAAGGTTTCAATGGGACAAGAAACAAAGGAAAAAAAGGTAAACTTGGTATCAACCTCTTATGCTAATTCATTGCTCTTATGATCTAACTTATTAGTAAAGCAATTGACTTAGATTTTGGAAGGTTTAGGTTCAAAATCAGGATGCGATTATGCTCATAAAGAAGAAAAAGAAGAAGAAATAAAAGGAGTATTTTTTTTTCCTTCTCTGAAGATCAAACAAAAAACAGATGAAAAACTCAAAAGACAGAAGAGAGAAAGATGAGGATTTCTTATAACTAAAATTATTAATAAAACTCGCTCATCTTGTGAATATAGATCAGATTTGATCAAATATAATCTAACACTTTTTTGTTCTCTCTAGACTGTGATAGTTTTCTTTCTTTTTCCTTTTTTTTTTTTCGATTCTCAAAGATTTGCCATATTGCTTCGGACTGTCACGAAGGATCTATCCACATCCAAAATTTCTAGTAGATGAAACCATTCTCACAAAACAAAATATCAAGAGTTGATTTCTTTGTGTGTGTTATGTTATACTCTCACCCTGTGTTACAACTGTAGAGTACTCACAATCACAAGGTGAAGGTTTCATCTGGTGCAAGAAACAACAGAAGAAGGGGTGTCAGTTGGCACCAGCCTCTTGTAAGAACAAAGACTTCAGTTGGAAGCAAGCTCCTCTCTCTCTCTCTCTCTCTCTCTCTCTCTCTCGACTCCAGTTGGAAGCAAGCTCTCTCTCTCTCTCTCTCTCTCTCTCTCTCTCTCTCTCTCTCTCTCTCACTCTCTCACTCTCACTCTCTAGTCTCGACAAATTGGAAGTCCAACAACAGGACAATTCTCTGTAACGAACTCCACCCACTTCCCTCACTTTCTTCCCTTTAACCACACGTTAATGGCGCGCCACTGTTAATTCCAGCCCCGGGCGCGTGCCCGGGAGCTGGGGTCGTTGGATGGGCATCCCGCGGTAAATGAGTGTGTAGCCCAGTCAAAGATACTTGTGGGCCCCACTTTTTTGACAGTTAGTTCGGAAGTTAAGACCGTCGGAAATTTGGCAGTTAGCTCCATTAATAGATTTGTTACCACCTTGTGATATAAAATTCACTCAAAATCACCTCCCTCTCTCTCTCCCTCCCCCTACATCATCACCCCACAATTGAATTTGACCAGTCAACACAAAATGTTCAGTTTGATTCAGTTTTCATTTTTAATTAACATTTAGACAAGTTGATAACACTTTGAGTTCTATTTCTGAAATAAGTATTTAAAACTCAAGATCGCATATATAGATTACTCCCAAAGTGAATCCCAAGTGCTCTTCTTACAGGGCTCCACATCTGTCATGAATCCTAAAACTTACACCTATAAGCCAGAGCTAAGCTGGTCAGGGCGCTTTAAACCTCAAAAGTTAAAAAAGTACCCGAGATTCAGAAGCCAGTGTGAAGAAGCCACTGCAAGCGACAAAAACCAGTTCAAACTACCTTTTTTATAGAAAAAAAAAGAGTACAGAACCAGCGGCATGATGATGTTGATACTACCTGAGGACCCCTCTCTCCTGGCTTTCCTTCGTCATCTTCTTCACTTCTCTCTTCACACTCTCCTCCCATTGCTCTGATCTCCCTCTCTCACTCAACACTGTAAATCGACTCCAACGTTCAATATTATACTCAATTGTTAAACAATAATATCCCATCACACCATCGCCATGAGCTCCTCCTCTTCACCACCACTTTCAGGCCCGTCTCTCTCTGCTCTCGCCGTTTTCAGGAACATCCTCAATCAAGGTCTCTCTTTTTTTTTCTCTCTTTCTTTTTTACATAAAACCTCCATTCCTTAATTCTTTTTACGCTGTTCTCTCAATCTCTTCTGTTGTCTCTATGAACAGAGTTGATAAGGAGCGTGCACGCGTATCGAGATGATGGAGACGGAGTAGGAGGAAGGAGGTGGATAGAAAGGGAGTTCGTCTTCTCGCCCACCTCGTGCATCGAGATTCGTGCGAGCGCCCTGATCCTGCTCGATCGCTGGCGGGCCAAGTTCGCTGAAGGGGAGAAGGTCGGCATCTGGCTATGTGTTCTCGCCTTCGACTCTGCCAATCGCTCCTCCGCTCCCTTCTCAGTACCCCCATTTCTCTGCTTCTCGAGGTCTCTCTCTTTCTCAATATTTTTTTTTTCCCTTCCACCTTTTAATAGAATTGAGTGGATTGTGTCTAAATCAACTAAATCCTGGTGGTTAATTGAACGATATGAAATACCCATGTTGTAGATTTTCGAATTTTACCTAATTTTGGGTACTTCGAATTCTGCTAGGATGTGTGTTTCGAAACTTTTCCGCAAATACAAGTTATTGAGTTTTTTCTTGCTAAGAATACCCTTTCCTTATAAGAATTTTGTATGGTCAGTTTGCGCTGAACATGTTATTATAGAAGCATTTGCAATAGATTGGGATTAAATGTTCTAATTAATTTTGTAATTTTTTTTTTGTTTCAAAATCTATGATTTTCCTTTTACTTTCTTGAATTTCTTACGTTAATTGTCCCTTTTGGGGGGAAGTTGACATGTCTTAAACTGAATGGCATCTGCTGAAAAAATAGTGTTATCTACAGTTTTACATGTGTTGTGGATAAAAACCGGCTTATCGTGATCGAACTCATTAGAAGCGATTTGGGCGATCCCTGGATGGTATCTGTCAGAGCACACACATGAAAAGGCGTTTTTCAGGTTGGGAGCACCAATGTGGTGTCGGCTTAGACTCTCGGGCGCGAGAATTAGTAGGTGAAATGAATGAAAACACTGGCAAAGAATAACTATCGGGGTAATGGATGGAGGTGTCGCGCAGAGGACAACTGCGGGCGTGGTAGGAAAGACCAGCAGAGGATAACTGTCTGGTGCGGTGCAATGTGTATGTTCTGAGGATTAGGAAAGTGATCCCCTTCTTCTAGGAAAAGAAAGATCATATATCCCTAATGTGGATACTGGCATGGAAACGAATTGAGGGATTGTTGTTACTACATGATCTGCAGTCGGATTTGTTGTAACAGCTGTGATCATTGTTGCTGGTCAGTTAGGATTGTATGTTGGGGAATATTCCACTAATCATAACTGTCTGCACTTATTGAGGCATTATACGTTATGAACGTGGGGGAGGAGTTGCATAAGTATCGATGGAGATCATGGACGATCTGTTGTCGAAGCTTCAGGTTTAGAGTTGGGACCTTCGGGACGGAGAAGATCCCTCAGAGTGATAAAGACCTCAGAAAGGTAGAGGTCTCGGAATGGTGGAATGCAGATCTGGACCAAGGACGTCTTCGGAACGGAGGGTAGCTCTGGATGGCCAGGAGTGGCGGAGGCTCCAGGATGGACTTTGGGAGTTGTGAATTTCTCGGGGGAAGCACTTGCTAGTTAGGACACATATCATCATCCTGATACGGGTCAAATTTTCATCACTACAGATGCCCCCCGATTCCCTACTTGTCAAAGTCTACAGAAAGCACAGGGAAACGAAGATATTCTTATCGATTATTAATGCCTTTAAATTCATTATGACGCTTGCAGGCAGAGGAGTGTTTGATGAATCTTTTCATATCACTGCAAATACTCTGGAATAGACTATGGGTTGCACAGCTGGCTGTCAGTTGTCACATCAGGTGATTGGATCTCTCAAAAGGCCGAGTCATGCGTCCCTTCAAATCCTGGCATCATTATGACTCGGATTGTAGGGTTTTATGGTTTGACGACGACGATTGATCTTTTGCCTTTACTGTTAACAAAAAATCTCGGGATTGTGGGTCAACTTTTCAGAGATTGGAAATTCGAAGTGGAGGCGGTTGGGCTTCTCATTCGTTTATAAATAAAGAATTCTAAATCATCTTCTTTATTTTCTTCAAAAACCCTTGCTTCGACACTTTAACTTCGTCTTTCCTTCCTGCGCTGCCATGTTGTCCTTTCTTCTTTTCATTAGATGGGGGAAGGAAAAAGAGAGGGAGAAGGATGAGAAAATGGTGATCAGACTCTCTTCTAGGAAGTCTGGATGATACATTAGTCATCATGAAGGGTGCACTAGTCGCCAGGACAAGGTGTTGTCACCAGAGAGGATATGCAGGACGGATGGATGGGGCGTCAGTTTATCCAAAACAAGGGACACTGGCTTTTCCCATGGTAGGCTGGAGTATTTCTCTGGTGATCTAGAGTCTCCATTTGGTAGTTATACTTCTCCTTGGGTGGTATTAGGGTGCAGATGTGATTTCATTACTGTCTTGCATGTCTTGCCGGAGTCTTGCCGGAGCCCGTCTCGTCAGACACCGCCGCTGCACTCCCGAAGGGCTTCCTGAAAGTCCTTGTCCTTCTTGCAACGTGGGGGGACTGTGGCGTCATTATGGCTACCTTGAGTCCTGGGGAGTGGAAAGGAAGAGATGCTTTAGGTTGACACACCTCCCCGACCCTGGCCTCTTGGTCTTCTCTTTACCAAAGCCAGGATCTTTAGTTAGTGGCGCGAGCAATAGGATGATGTCTTCTAGTAAGTGTTCCCCTTTGATTCCAAGTGTGTCCTCTGAGTACGGAGGTGAGGCAAGACTAGTGGGATGGATTAGAGCGCCTGGACCTGAATCTGTTGTATTTTTTTTCAAAAATGTAAACACGGAGATGTAAAAGGATTTGTATTACTCTTGTCAGATGTAATCAAATAAATATATTGTAGTTGCATTTGGAATAAAAATATTTTGGATGAAAATGGATTTTGGAATGAAAATAGTTAATGCTTGGATCTTGCCTGACTTGTTTTTATCATTGGCTTTTGGAACTGATATGACCATACCTTTTCGGAGTGGTGATCTCTATCTTTGGTATGATTGGTTGTATATGAAGTGATTTGGAGAGTGTGCGTTATTGTTTCTGAGTTAGGGAAGTCCCATCAATGGTACCTACAAATTTTTGACCTTTGAGTGGGGGAAATCCAAGCAGCGGAGTTGGATTCACTTCGTCTCTGAGTGGGGGAAATCCCATCAGTGGAGGTGGTGAATTGTTAGACTTAGAGTGAGAAAAATCCCACAATAGAGGGTTTTCACTCTTCGTAAGCTAATCGAAAAGGAGCTCATAGGCTTGCGCTACCGTCTCCTAGGGAGGGAAATCCCATCAGCGGGATGTGCAAGTGTTCGACTTCCGAGCGGGAAAGATCCCACTAGCGGAGAGTTTCAACTGCCCATAGGCTAATTGAGAGGGGGTGTAGGCTGGCTCTTGCATTGTCTGTTGGCCCAGAGACCCTTCACTTTAGTTTTGATGATGACAACTTATGAATGTTAGTTTGCTAATGATCTTGTGTTTATATAGTTTCAGTTATTGATCAAGATCTTAGTAGGTATTTAGTTTCAACAAAGGATTCAAAGATAATTTTGACGCTAACACGTGTTGATTCAAGAGCTCGCGCGTCAAGACCGCATCTAGCACTCAGATGGGTCAAGCTCTTTGGATCGAGTTTGGATCGAGTCGTCTTGGACATGAAGATCGAAGAGAAAACTTGCATCTCGTTTGTTTAGTTTTGTTTTAGATCTTGTGTAAGGATAGACTAGTGTTGATATGCTCAAGTATACACACACAAGTTCAATAGTTTTGGTTTCGGTTTAACCGGTTTTGAATTTTCAAATATACATATATCGTTTTCATGAATAGATTTCTTCAAAAGTAGTTTACATGGTTTATATGTATATTGGATTTCATCTATATACATTGATGATTCAATTGTATAGAAAAAAATTATTTTGATGATTCTATTTCATGTGTTTTAAGTTTTGTATTTATCAAAACTTAGTTTTAGATTTAATGTCAAAAACATGGATATACCATTTATATGTGTATTGGATTCTATCCATGCACATCATGCTTCAAATGTTTCAATATCATGTTTTTGTATTTATACAAGTTTTGGAAAAAACGTAGTTTTATTTCAAAATTCAAGTTTTGAAAAATACAGTTTTTATTAAAAGTTAATATTTCTATATCTCAAAAATAGTTCAAATAGTTTGTAATATGTGTTGAATTTTGGTCACACATATTTGTACTTCAAATATTTATAAGAACTTATTTTTGTGAATTTTATGTGATTTTATGGGATTTTTAAGAATTTATCAAGTTAGATTTCATGATCTATAACCCAGTCCTGAGCCGGTTGGCGGTCGACTGACCGGTCGATTGGACTAGAGCTCGGTCAACCGGTCTGTCGACCGATGTGCACAGGACGTGCACAGCTGCCTTGGCCTTGGGCCGGTCGACCGCATAATCAGCCAATCCAAAGAGATTGCTCTCTGAATCTGGCCCCAGTCGATCGACCAGAGAGTTTACTCTCTGGTTCTGGCCTCAGTCGACCAGTCGGTCGACTGTTAGGCAAGTTTTTCTGGGGCGGTTGACCGAGCGGTCGACCGGTAACCCCAACAATCAGAAATCTAACCGTTGGCCAGTTGTCCGGGCGGTCGACCGACAGGTCAATTTTGACCTGTTCTAGACCCCAACGGCTATATTTTCAGACTCCTATAAATATGGGTCTTTGAGGTCAGTTTTCAATAAGATTTTCAACAACAATTTTTTCCATCTTCTCAACTGTTTTCAGCTAGTTTTCTAAAAAAGTTTTTGTGCCAAAACTCTTATCTTTTAATGTTTCAAAGTTTTTGAAAAATCAAAAGAAAACAAGTCTTTGGGAATTTTATTTTGTTTTTCATTTTCATATCTTTCTAGAAGTTTTTCTCAAGTATTTTCTTTATTATTTCTTTTTCAAAATACTTTATTTTTTCACATACTTGAGCTATCATCTCAAATCTATTTTTGGGATCTTTGTATTGTGAGAAAAATTATCTGTGATCTTTCAAGATCACCAAGAGAGTGTTTGTGATCATTGGATCACTAAGTTTTATTTCTTCTTTACTTTGTGCTTGGCTTAGTGCTCACCTCTTGTGTAGAGCTTTGTGTTTGAGAGAGTGGAATTGTGTACTCTCGGTTGTATTTGTAATTTCTCAGTGGAGGTCCCTTTGTGGAAGGTCCTGTGTGGACATAGTGAAAATCCTCCTGTGTGAAGGCGGGAACGTAGAACAGTGGCTCGAACCTCGAAACATATCACTGTGTTTGCGTTTGATCTATTTTCTCTCTTTTTTATATCTTGCATTGTCTTACATTGTTCATATCATATACATACTTGGTATTGCTTGTGTGCCCACACTTGTGTTGAACCAAGAGAGCTTTTAATATTACCTCAACTCTTACCTTAGAGGAATCTCGATGAGTAGTTTCAGAGCTCTTCACGAGGAATTCGAGCTCACTTTTGGTTACACATTGTGTGTAAACAATTTAGTTTTAAATTCTGCATCATTTGCACTAGATTATCTTGTACACCTATTCACCCCCTCTAGGTGTATTTCATTGACGTCTTCGAGTGGGAAAATCCCATCAGCGAAACGTGCAAGCTCTTGGCTTCCGAGTTGGGAAATCCCAGAGTGAAATGAGGACTTTGAATGGGAAAAATCTAACAGCGGAGGATTTTGACTGCCCGTAGATTAATTGAGAGGGAGCTAATAAGGTAGCATTTGCGCTGTCGTCTAAATCTCATCAGCGGAATGTGCAAGCAAGGAACTATAAGTGTGGAAAATCCCAGCAGAAGAGTTAAGTTTGCAGACGTCTTCAAGTGGGAAAAATCCCATCAGCGGAGTGGTGAACTTTGTAGGACTGCAATGGTTAGGGGAAAAATATAATTTTATTTGAAAATTGAAAAAACATATGGAATATAATCGAAAAACTGGGGGAATTGTGGATGTACTGCCCTATTTTATGGGAGATGTAGGATCACTCAATCGCTTTGTATTGGGTGATCATGTGTTGTGGTTGGGTCGGCGACGGAGTGTTCGACTGTCCTAATCTGGAGGCTACTTAGGGGTAAGGACATATTCTTTGAGAAAGCCCTGGCGGTCAAGCTCCTCCAGTTTTCGAAGGCTCTCGCAACGAACCGCTCTTGTGCCTAATCTTTTCATTCTGTCTGAAAGGCGTGACCTCAGATTGGTTCTACTCTCTGCTATCACATTCTTTCAGAGTGGACCACCATCTTGTCCCGAAAATGCCGATGTGTTAAACCGAGTTACTTGTTTCGGAGTAGTAGTCAAAAGTTTGAGTTGCGAACTTCTTCAAAAACTTGCACTTCAGGATCTCTTCAGAGAGAGGGGGGAGTCGGAGACTCTGGCAGCGACTTGTTTTGGTCCACTTCAGACTTACAGTTAAGCCTTCTTGATCCGTTTTTGGATCAACTCGTTGAGGGCGTGGATGTCGGGAGATTCTTTAATTCTTCTCCGTCAGGCGGTGATTAGCTTCTGCTCGAAAACGAGGCGAATCGGACTCGTCAGAGTAGTCTTTATGGAGGGGGAACGTTGGTCTGGGCCACCTTGAATTTGTGATGGGCCCATCGGTCCGAGTCTCACCGATTCCCAGTTCGCTTTCTAGCTGTGTTTTCTCTTGGACTCTCCGGAGGGGGCGATCTACGCCTAAAGCTGATGGTTAAGTTGTTTCAGTACTTCCTACTCATGGGAGACTCTCTCACGGTCGAGTACCGCTTTCTCCTGATCGCGATCTAACTGGGCTTGTTGCTCTTTCATTTGCTCCTTCATATCGGCAAGCATATGAAGGATCTGGCCTTTGAATAACAGTGTAGGTCGGAAGTTGGTGGCTGCCTTATGAGGTGAGGAGCCAGTGTCCTCGGTAGTATGTTGTTGATCGATGGCAGGCGGGAGGACCATACCCTCAGCGGTACTGTTGGTTTTGCCCTTTGATGGGATACCATTGTGGGTGATGGTTCATTTTCTCAGTGCCATTGGCGTTGTGAAGGAGGCTTTTTGAGAAAGGTTTTGGAGGGGAGATCTTGAGTGTAGACTCAACGCTCAATGAAAGTACCAGTTGTGGTGGATAAAAACTTGCTGACCATGAATCGAATCCACAACAAGCGATTTAGGCGTTTCCTGAATGACACCTGTCAAAGCATATACAAGAAAAGATGCCTTTTAGGTTAGGAGCACCGATGTGGTGCCGGCCTAAGGCCCTCGGGCATGAGGTCAGTAGGTGGAATGAAATAAAAAGCCTAGCGGAGGTAATTGTCAGAGTAGTGAATGGAAGTGCCGCGAGAAGACAACTGCGGGCGTGGTAGGAAGCCTGATGTGATGCAATGTGTGTGTTCTAAGGATTAAGGAAGCGACCTCCTTCTCCTAGAAAAATAAGGATCATATATACCTGATGTGAATACTGAAGTGAAGGCGAGATTGAGGGATTGTTAATGCACGATCTGCACGTGCCGGATTTGTTGTAACAGTTGTGATCATTATTGCTAGTCGGTTAGAATTGTATACCGGAGAATTTGCCACTGATAGGGGCGTTGCACGTTATGAACGTAGAGAAGAAAGGAGTTGCAAAAGTATCGGTGGAGATCATGGACGCTCTGTTATCGAAACTTCAGGTTCGGAGTTGGGACCTTAGGGACGGGAAAGACCTCGGAGCGATAAAAACCTCTGAGTGGCAGAGGTAGAGGAATGGTGGAATGTGGCTCTGGATCGAGGACGTCTTCAGAACGGAGGATAGCTCCGAGATGGTCAGGAGTGGCGGAGGCTCCCCCATGAACTCTGAGAGTTATGAATTTCTCGGAGAAACACTTGGTAGTTAGGACACGTGTGATCATCCTGATGCGGGTCAAATTTTGACCACTACAACGTGCTATAGGAAATCCATGCTTGGTTCTTGGAAAATTAAAATCTTGCATGATGTATAGTTCTTGTCACTAATAATTTGTGTCTTTGTGATTAAGTTGCTAGAATTTGTTTCCTTGGGAAATAAGAAGTTACAAGAATTAGACAAGGTTCAGTTTACGACGGGGACATTTGTGTTTGACGGTAATTTAGGAATATCTGTTCACGTTTAGGAAATGCTTTCTTTATCTGACATTTCATCAGGTCTTTCTTGATCATTCTTTATAAAACTATGTTAGTTTTCATTTTGGGATGTATTTGAGAATTCGTGGTATTAAAGAAATAGAATGTAGTTGCCATAGAATGATCAGAGGAGCTTTATCAACTTAATATCTTTAATGTCAAATATGCATATGCTTACTAACACGTTAACAAAGGTGAAAATGTGAACACTTCTATCGCTCCGTATGCTTTTTGTTGTCTTGAACTATTGATTTGGCAATCTGACAATTTGGCAATCTGAGCACAATTCAAATACCATGAGATATTGAGCAATTTTCATATAAATTTAGGCTAGTAGTCAGAATTAAGCATGCGGGTCTTGTTCAGTGCAAAAGGAAAACGTAAATAGTTGTGTCCTTGAGTCTAGAATTTGGATCGTTAAAGAATAATATCAGAATTATGTTTATTTATAATAATAACTATATTAGGATATGAGTTTCTTTATTATGTAATTGTATGCCTATATGCTCGGACATTGCCTTTATCAATAACAATGCACAATTCAGTTTGTTCAACTGATTTAACATGGAGAATTAACATGAGTGACACCCTATGTCCATTTCCAAATACCAAACTCATCACCGTGCGCACAACTAATAGCTACCCGTTTGCAATTCTGCTTTTGTTCGTCTCATTAGAGGTGTTGCCTGTATGGTTGCAGTCTTCTAAGTTGATTTCTATAATTTTCTATTGAGATGGTCAATTTCATCTTCTAAATGGTTTCTATGGTTTACTATCTTTATAGTTTCAAATGAGATGATTGGATGTTTTTTTGACATAGATGTTTTTTAATTGTTTTTAATTGACATGTTTAATTGTTAGTTATCATGTCGTTATTTCTGCTTCTGATTTCATAATGCCTATGCATTTGTTTTATGTGTTGATTCAGAAACCCACAACTGAAGTCTATACCGACTTTGGCCAATGACCTGCAAAAGGTTTACTTGTTGATGTCCAGAGCAGATAAAAATGAACCTATCGATTTTTCTTTGAAAGAAACTTGTTCAGAGAAAGCAGAGGAATCCTCCCTCTCAAGGGGTCATGAGTCCACTTCTGAAGATCAATCCTCTGATTCTTCTCCACCTACCAAACTGCAAATCGGACAGAATCAATCAAGTAATCAAGTTGTACCAGGTTGGAAGGTTTCTTTACTGCATGAACTATACAAACACTGCTTGTTTAGTAATAGACTCATAGCACTATGCTTTAATAAAAGGTTAATTGAACTTTACCTTTGATATTTAAGTTACGTGGTTATAAATCACACTCAGTTAGGTTGAAGATTGAAATTCTACTCATTGCTCATAAGACCACACACTCATACATGCACGCCCATATTACATCATTTCACCTGTTCGTCAGAAGCTGTTCTCCAAAACCAGAGCTTTTATTGCTTCTCCTGTTAATAGTCTGAAATAAGTCAACTTTGTGATACATTTATTTGTTAACATGTGCTAAATTATACATTTACTTGTGAAAACGGGTGTGAAAACCGGGGGGCATTAAACAAAACATATCTTTTCAGCTGTTTAAGATGTTCATTGTTAACATCAAACATTCATTGCATTTTTACATTGATACTCAGTAAGAATGAGCTTTGTTGAGTGAAAGGGAAACTTAAAAGTGCTCTCAATCAATCTCAATATCAAAGTCGTTGCCTTCGCTGCAGAATATATTTAATCAGACATTTTCTCATTTTGAATTGTATATAATGCTACTTTTGGTTATATAGTGAGAGAGAAAAAATATGTTCTGTTTCCGTTATGTTTAGTGTATTTCTCTTGATTTCCAATCTTTCTTATGGTTTAATAAAAGACTGCAGAAGCTGGATTGCCCCTCCTGGAGAAGAGGAGAGCTGCAACAGACCGTGTGGCCAGCATTTCTTTATCTGAGCTCACTAAATACTTCAACCTTCCAATCACAGAAGCTTCGAGAAACCTTAAGGTTGGACTGACAGTACTGAAGAGGAAATGTAGAGAATTTGGCATACCTCGCTGGCCACATCGGAAGATCAAGTCTCTTGACATGCTGATACACAATGTTCAGGTACCCTCATTTGCTAATTTCTACTGACTTCTGCTGAACATATGAAATTATTTTTAGCTTACTAAAGTCCACATAATCTAGTAGAAGTGAAGCATGCCATATTGTTATCCTATTATCTCGTATGATAATAAGAGTTGACGCATGTCTGATTATTTTATGCTTCATCCATGGGTCCATCTACTGCATCTCTGCTGTTCTGACTGTGCCATTCAGTATATGATAAAGCTTTTGGAACAAGGCGTAATGAAGGGGATGAAACACATCTAATATTCTTTCAAAAACTAATACAAATAGCATCTTGTTCTGAGCAAATTTATTACAAGAGAAACTTCTAAATGGCCCTTAGGACCCCATTTGCATTTAGAACTTTGGCATTTAGAGTTAGCTCAAGAGTTAGCTTAATTTCTTCTAATTCTTATCAAATGGTCAAAAACGACCAGGTGTAGGATCTGTTAGGCTTGCCTTGCTGCAAGTGCTTCTGTTAGATACAATCTTGTCACAGCTTTTTTAAGAAGAGTTGTCACTATCGTTCTAAGTTATACATGTAAATTTCTTGCTTACATAAAATTTCACCGTGAAATGATTTATTCTTGTCTTGTGGAAAAAATGACACAGTTAAGTTCAATAGCGAACAAAGTACAATGCACCAAATTTGGCTACTCTTACAGACATATGTTTTATTTAGTTTGAGGTTTCTGATTGTTTACAAGATGTAATGATGAATGATATAGGAGGAAGTAAGTCGACAGCAGAAAGATAACGGAGCAGCAGCAGCTGTGAAGGCTGCCACGAGGAGGCAGAAGATGCTGGAAAGCGAGAAAGAGGGCATTGAGCGAAGTCCCTTCACGGAGTTGCAAAGAGAGACCAAGAAATTCAGGCAGGATGTTTTCAAGAGAAGGCACAAGGCCAAAGCTGTGAGTAAGATCGATGTCCCTACAACCAGTTGATCGAGATCATAATTGTGAGTGCATCTGAACTGAACTGGATGAAAAGGAAGAAAAAGAAAATCACTGTGGGAAATTCACTGTGCATGATCTTCAAGGTAAAGTAGAAAGTAGTGGACAAACAAAAATGCTAATGCGATTGTGTGTCACTGCTCACAAAACAAATAAAAATAGCTTAGTGTTAGCTTGTAATTTGACTGTCCTGTAAATTTTGTTTTAAATTAAAATAGGCGTGTAAGTTTCCTTTTATATATAGAATGATCTTGTTGATTGAGATTTTGATTGCGTAAATGATTTAAAATCTCTTATGGGAAAGGTAGGTGTATACTGATTCTGGAATGACAACAAGAGGGCAATGAAGTCTACTACTTACTTGGGATTCGCTTGAGAACCCAAATCTAGTCATTTATGAGATTTGTTGCATCTGTTAAATTATGAAACTTCCGTCTGAGAAGAATCAAATTGAAATTGTCAAAACTTCCTTTCTTTTCTGTAATATGTTACATATTCTTGTTAGATTTTTAGGTTCAGAATTTTAATAATTTACAGTGCATCCAATAAGAGAGTGGAACTTTGCACGACCTACACCTTATTAAGCTATCAGATATAAATACGAGATCCAATGTGAACATTTGAAGCTTGATTTTAATCCAATGTATGTACCAACATATGCATATGCACAGATCGTATATATGTCGTAATGGAAGTGTATTTCAAAAGTGCAAAGAGTTTCTCTCCGAATCGTATTCTTCCTGTTGACAATAGAAACGATTCTTCCTGTTGACAATAGAAAGATCTACAGTGAGCCTTGCAAGAATCCTTCATCACGATTCACGATCCAAGTAGGAAAAGTAACTATTGGAGGCTAAAAGAAGATGAAGAGTTATAAATGGTTGCATATAATTGCATGCAGAAAGGAGGAGGAATTGACCTCCTTATATAGAAAGGCCAATCCTAGTCATAACCCTTATAGGAGTATCCTAATTCCTCAACAGAGCTCACCCGTTGACTTGATTCGATGGCCCATATTGGACGCTCCACTAAACTAATTCAGATTAGAAATAGACCAGCCTCTTGAACTAGGCCTAGACTCTGATTGGGCTTGGGCTCAAGCCCGGCTTTCTCATAAGCGGCCCAGTCAAGTCTAACATATTCTCACTCGCACAATAGTAGGACGCCTCTATCTCGGGTCATACACCAACTTTGCGTTACTGCTGGATTGTGCGATCGTCAAGACCACCTGCAAGCGGTGAGCAACTAAACTACAAACTCTTAACCAGAGTGAAAACATCTCTTCTAACTTTATATAAAAAACAATTTCAGGTCATGACTTATCCCAGATGTACCAGCTCACATCTTCGGATCGAATATTCTCAATCCTTTAGTTAATAAAAGAGAATATCCAGCCCTTGCTGTTTCGGTAAGGTCTACACTTTGTCAAAACAAAGTTCTGGATGTAGACACACTACCAGAAGATGTGTAGATGATGATCCTTTTGCATTGCCGCTGATTGACCAAGCAAGGGATCGCTGCACGTCAGTGAGTATGACACCGTACATACCTTAGTCTATTCATGGGCCTACCATGCTTAGACCTGTCACCTCCCACTTGGTAAGCGATCGCTTCCAGTGAAGATGCATATCCAGTATACAACAAGTATACAGATCTGAAAAATCTGTTTGTTCTATCACATAGTGACTTTGGGTGCAAGAGTGATCTCATCTAAGCCTGCTATCCATACAGCATCAAGGGCGATTGTTCGTGTGAGGCTGTCAGTCTTAGCCTGCCTGATATGCTTAATTTGTATGCTCATTCAAATTTTAAATATCTTAACAAGTTTTACGCATAATAAATAAATTATGCTATCGATTACCAACCATCCTAAAATAATGTATCATCCAAAAAACTTAAAATCGATAGCGAAGTATCAAATAATGTCACTATAAAAAATAGTACATCTACATCACCATCTATGTAGGTCCAAAGCTTTAACATGACTCAAAATAATGTAGAGTCTAATAGCTTGGTAAGTGGATCAACAATCATGCACTCGTTGGTATGTACTCAAGTGTGACTTCTTCTGATCAGTTCATGAATGAGTTAAACTTGACATCTATGTGATTAGACTTCGCAGGGTATCTTGCGTTCGTCGTGTGACCTATCATTGCCCTGCAATCACAGTAAAGAGTAATGAGATCTGATGCATGTGGTACGACTTCAAGGTCTAGAAGAAATCACCTCAACCAAATGGCTTCTTGTGTTGTTGATGAAGCTGTGACGTAGTCAGTTTTCATTGTCGACAACACTACTATTGACTGCTTCTTGCTGCATCAAGAGGTCGTCCCTCCTTGAAGTAAGAAGGTCGTAGAAGTCGATATGTGCTCGTCTAGATTTCTGGCATAATCAGCATCTGTAGATCCATGGAGCCACAAATCCCACCCGCCATAACACAAAAGTCAGTTGTGCCTCTCAGTTATCTCATTACCCTCTTGACGGCACTCCAATGAGAAGAACCGGGATTGATAAAAAAAGACTCAATAATCCAACAGTGAAGGATATATCGGGGTACACAACATTGCATAAATCAAGCACCCGACGACAATAGAGTATAGTATGTGCACCATCTCCTGTTGTTGCTTAGGTGTTGGCGGACAATTTTGAAGGCCAAGGCGATGGTTCTTTTTAACTAGAGGCGATATGGGTTATTGATCTTTAATTTTTTCAAGACATTCTCAAGGTATGTCTCTTGCGGGAGACTAAGAACCCTCTTAGATCGATCCCTATGGATCTTTACTCTGAACACGTAACTCGTATCACCCATGTCCTTCATCTCGAGGTTTGATGTCAGTGGCCCTTGTGGCGGCGATCATCTTCAAATTGTTAGAAACCATCAATATGTTATCGACATACTGCATCATGGTAAGAAACTTTTCATATGATCATTTAAAATAGACGCAACAATCCTCTTCAACCATTGTAAATCCAAATTGTAGTATGGCTCGATAAAATCGAAGATACCATTGTATAGATGATTACTTCAGTCCATAAATGGAACGCTTGAGCCGACAAACCTTGCGCTCATGACCTTTAGATACAAACCCCTCTGGCTGATCCATAAAGATCACCTCGTCTATTCTTTGTGAAGAAAAGTTGTCTTAATGTCCATCTAAATAAGTTACAGGTCTAAATGAGTGACTACTAATATCATGAGAATGGAGGCAAACCTCGCCACTAAAGAGAAAGTTTCCCGTAGTCTACCCCCTCGCTAAATGCAATATTTTGCCACGTGGTATGCATTATACCTCTCAATAGATCCATCTGCTTTTTGCTTGATCTTGAGATCCATTTGTTCTAAATAGCCTTGTATTGGCGGGTACAAATTCACCAAGTCCTAGACTTGGTTTGTCTGCATGGGCTCCATCTCATCTTTCATGGCGTCTATTAGTTCCCTTGAATTAGGTAATGAGAGAGCCTCTTTGACAGGTCTAGGTCCCAAACTGTCATGTGGTGCCACCATACACGCTCCCCCCTTCGCTAGGTGCAGCTCCCAATTTTCCCAAGAGGTGTAGGCTCAGAATCCTCTAACTCAACTGGGAAAATTAGTGCACTCTCATCTAGCTCATACAAGTCCAAATTCTGGCTTACTTCTCCTTTGGTAGGAAATTTCTCTTCAAGAAAATTCACATCTCATGACCTGTCTTAGTCACACTTCCATTTTCATTCCTTTAAGGAACACACACACTTTCGAATGATTTGAATAATAGATGAATATGCCCCTCAGGCAAACTTCTCATTTGAGCGGGAAGTAGTGTACACATATGCCGCTGAGCCCCATGACAAAAAATATCTCAAATTGTTCTTGTTGCAGATCCATAGCTCGTACGGTGTGAAAAGGTACTAACTTGGAAGGCACGTAGTTAATTATATAGGTGACACTCAACAGTGCATCTCCCAAAAAAGATATTATTAGATTTCCCTGCGCCATGATAAACCAAACCATGTTAAGCAATGTCCTATTCCTCCGTTCCGCCACACCATTTTGCTGTTGTGTGTAAGGAGTAGCCAACTGTCGGATGATCCCTTATTCTCACGTAGTTCATTGAACTAATTAGATATATATTCCCGACTCTAGCCAATCATTAGTAATTTTACACATATGTTCAAATTGTTCTTTACCTCTGCCAAGTAACATTGAAAGCATTCCAGTGCTTTATACTTGTGAGAGATCAGATAAACATGATCATATCGTGAAAAAATATCGACAAAGGCGGTATAGTAGGAGCACCTGTTCTGAGCCTTCATATTAAAGGGTCCACAGATGTTGGAGTAGATTAAATCAAGTAGCGTTGATGCTCGTTTAGCCTTTTCAAATAGTTTTCTTATCAAATTGATTGCAAGATATTTCCCGCAGGTAGGCAAGGTAACTCAAGTTAGTGGACTAAGAAGTCCCCCTCTAGCCAACCAGGTCATCCTCTCATCCCCAATATGTTCTAGTCTGGAATGCCAAATAATAAAGTCATTCTCAACATACACAGAATAGTTGAATAAGAATTTTTCTTATTTGCAAAATCACTAGCAGCATTCAAATTTAAACAAAACAAATTAATTGTTTGTCAAAATCAAAGTAAGAAAAACATTATTTTGCTGAAATCTTTGCCTATGCGTAAATCTAATAGCTTCGACACAGAGATGAGGTTGTGCGGAATCCTCAAGACATTTAACACATCATGGAGGAGCATGATGAAACTGTCTTCAAAATCTAGTCTGAAGGTGACATGCCCCGCTTCTCATAATACACGAAAATGGTACGCGATGAGAATCAGCGACGCATATAGACGAGAAAAATACCCCGCATATACGCGCTAAGCCTTATGTAACATGAGCAAGCTAATAAATTATGTTTATTATGGCCACTGCAATAATACATATAAAATTTCACACATGATAATATTATTCTAAATAGAAAACTGCTGAGTCCAATATATAGAGAATGAAAGAAAATCGATAAGAATACGAGAAAATATGAAAAGATATCAAGACTGGGTGATCAAGCAAAGATAACTCTGGGTTTCTTACAATACGTGTGATTCTCATTAGACAATCTAGTCAATAGAATAAACATTCTATACCTGAATATGTGAATTCAGGGTTGCCAAAAAGTGACCTAATGAGTGATAAAATGAAGGAAGGATGCACATGTATGGCGTATAATGAATAACGATCAGTGTGATAACAATCAATATAATAAAAACATGACTCACATCATTGTAAAAGAAACAACTGATACTCAAAGATGTGTAACCTAGCATATGTCTCTCATCCTGTTGATTATTATTAACTTAACTAATGTGGTACTTAGTTGCATTCTATACCATAACTATTTTTTCACATACTAAACAGTGTTAATATTATTGTAACTGACTACTAATAAAGTACATGTATTTTAGAAGGGTACTGTGCATGTCCGGTATCACGTCTAATATTCCTAATGCTGAACCGGGATAGGCTGCAAAGTCTTGACAACTAATATCACAACCCGCTAAGAAATAATTAGTGGGCGCTGCAATCTGGGCTAAGCTCAATAACTGAATAACTGACAACTAGATAGCCAATACTACCTTGCTTACCCAGGATTGAACTCAACTTCGATTAACCCTCCTAAGTCCTTTCAAAATACACGACATGCATTATCACGCAATCACCCCTTTTTCTCGGGTTGTAATGTCTTTTATGAACATGCCAACAATATAAATTACTATTAAAATATTGTAATGATTGAATATCTTTAACTGCTACTGATTTGACTAATAACTATTAACTGACATAAAATTCTGGATATATTAAGTCATTAATATCGATAAGATCACTATCACAATATATTTATGTTTTTAACTAAATAACTAAAATAATTAAGAGCAAATTATGAAATGAAGTACTGAATATTCTCATGATCAAACCAATCTGCAACAACTAAATGTTAAATAAATTACAAGAATTTTAATTATCATAATAAAACATAATTTATCTAAAAAGAATTAAAAACATTTGTTGACAACTTTATTTATGTATTTTCCAATTTGCTCAATTTATTTGAAGAGATGATAACTTATCTTAACTAGATAAATAAAATATTTTTTATTAAATACAATGTAATTCATCTATCTTTAACAAAGTTTAACGTGAGGACTGTGAGATTCAAACTCTTTGGCAAATGAAAAAAATCATATAATAAATCCTTAAATTAATCAAATTCTCGAATTAATTGGACCTAGAAAAAGACGGAAGAGAAATACGCTCACAATTTTCATATTACTTTTACATGTTGGAAAATTAAATTAACAATTCAAACAACTAAATATTAAATAAACAAAGTACAAGGTAGATTAACCTATCACAATAAACATACATATTTTAAAGAGAGTTAAAACACTCACAAATATTTCTATTTATGTACTTTCCATTTCTATTTATGTACTTTCCATTTCATATGATTTATTTGAAGGATAAAATAATCACATTAACTAGATAAATAAACTGTCTATGATAAAAAATTATTATTTACTTACATAAAACTGAAAACACTCGCCAAACATTAAACAAATATAATTAACTAATTTAACATGATAATATATAAATATTTTGAAGAGGGTAAAAAACAAATTAAAGCACTCATAATATATCTCAGGTTGCAGTTCAGGCCTTCACGGTTCAAACGCCTCGAAAATGGCTCGATTCGGGCTCCAAACTGTCGAGAAAACACCCGAAAACTAGCTCTAAATCTTAACAGGTTTGTTGATTGAAGCGGGTCGGGTTTGCGTGGCGGATTGGATTAGTTTACAACTAGATCGGGTTGAAAGTTACTGGGTCGGGTTGAGAAACGAGTATAAATATGATGACAAGCGGGCTGGCAGAGGTTGCAGCCATAAGGTTGACGGTGGCTCGACGGTCTGAGGAGAAGGAGTCGAGGAAGGAGAAAAAGGCGAGGGGGAGAGAGACACGGTGGCAGGAGAAGGCATGTAGTGGTTGTAACGCATCTTGGAAGAAAGACGGAGGTGATGCGGGTCTCGTGCACACAAGAGGAAGAGGCGGGGAGCTCAGGCAGTGCATCAGCATGATGGGAGAGCTCGACTGTATGATGTTGTAGCTGGCGCTCATGGTGGCTTTGCAGGTGAATGAAGGTAAGAGATAGGTGCATGGGCTCGTCGTGATGGCGGGCGTGTAGCCTAAGGTAGGGAAAGCAGGCGATAGGAGGAGGAGATTAAGAAGAAGATGGAGGTAGCGGGATGCAGTACTTGGGTTCGCGCGCAGGGCTAGGGTGTTGGTCCAAGGGTACAACTGTTTTTGTTTTGATGATTTCAAAGAACATGTGTTATGAGGTACTAATCAAGTTCAAGTATTTTTGAGTTTACAGGTTTCAAGAGTTAGAGTTTTTACTTCACTCTTTCTCTGTAGGAAGATATTGAAGTACTCAAGATGATTCAAGCATGGGACTCGAGCACGGAAGATCAAAACTTGGAATTTGGAGAAACCCACTTGAAGAAGACTTGAAGCTAGTTTAAATTCTTATAAGAATTTAGTATGTTTAAATTTAGAGTATTAGATTGGAAGCTCAAAAAGTTCAAACTCGAAATAAGAATTTTCAAAAACTAGTTTTCTTGCATTAGTTTTTGATAGACAAAATTTCTTCAATAAATTTCTATTTTATATATGTTTAAATATGTTTCATCGTATTGTCCTACTCAAATATTTACATATTTACATATTATTTTATAAAATAATCAAAGTTTTAGAAAGTATTTTGAAAAATATAAAATCAGGAGTTTTTAGAGCTTGGTTGGTCGACCGACCCGACCAGGCATGCACAGACATGTTCTAGCCCTGAGCTCGGTGGCCGGTCGACCGCCTAGTCAACTGACACACTAGCTCATTTTGGGATCGTTCTGACCAGTCGACTATGCGGTCGACTGCCAAAATTGAGCTCATTTCTGAGCTCCTTTACCCTTGACTAGCTGATCGGCCAGTCAACCGGAGCCATTGGCTATTTTGAAATAGCCTTGGTCGATCGACCCCCAGACAGTTCAGAAATGGATATTTTGAATTTAAATGGACCTTTTCAAATTCAAACTTATTTGTCTTATTTTCAAACAAGTATTTTTTCACTTTATTAGTGTCTTAAGTTCTCTAATGATTATTTTCCTTCTTCTTATAAATAGGGGTCATTTGAGAGAGTTTTCAACCAAGAAAAATCAAGAAAAATCCTTGAAAAATTATTTGAAAAATTCAAGAAAAATTTCAAGTTTCAAGTTTTCAAAGAGCTTTCATTTTTAATCATTTTCTATAAGTTTTAAGCTTTCAAAGTTCAATATTTTTACTTATATTTCTCTCACAAACTTCTTGAGCCTCAAATCTCTACTTTATACTATAGAAAGTTGTTATTAAGAGAGTTTGTGATCATGTGGTCAACAAGTAATTGTAATCTTCTTCTTCTTTGTGATCTCCGCTTGTGTTAAGGATTGAGATTAGAGTTGAGACTCCAGGTTTTGTGAGATCCTAGTTGTTGAGTTCTAAGTGAAGCTAGTGAAAATTCTTCAATGCGTTGAAGATAGGAACGCAAAGCAAATTGCTCAAGTCTTGAAACAAATCCTTTGTATTTGTGATTACTATTCTCTCATACTCTACTCACTTTAACTTATTCTCTACTTGCTTTATAGCATTCGTATTTAGTATCTTGTGCTTCCTTTACATTCATTGCTCTATTATTGTTCTTTGTTTATTGTTTCACTCTTTCATTCAAGAAGGCAATGTGCACCTCAACTCTTATTCAAGAAGAATTGTGAGGATAAGTTTTAGAGCCTTTTATCGGGAATTCAACTTCACTTCTTGTTTTGAGTTCATCATGTAGTTGTATTTTTTTAATTATTTTATTTTTGCATTTAATTAGCATATCACCTGTTTACCCCCTCTAGGTGATTTCAATTGGTTCCAGATCTTGGTACTCTAGTTTTTTAGGTTTAACCACCTTAGAGAGATTCTCATTTATTAATCACATTGTTTGCTTCGCACACAACATTCATGGCCAAAAGCATTAAGTCTCCACCCAAGTCTGATAGACTTAACTTTTCTATATGGAATGTTAAGATGACCATTTTCTTGCAATCCTTAAATAGCCGTGTAGCCAAGACTGTGACCAGACCTTCTGTTTTTCCCAAGGGTGATGAGGAAAATTAGTCCGATATTGTCGTTAAGGAGTTTGATGCTAATGCCAAAATTCACTATGCATTAGTACAAGCACTTAATGGTAATGATATTTCTAGAGTCATTAATTATAAAACCACTTATGATATTTAGAGTCATCTTAATGTTACTTATGGGACCACCCAAGCGAAGAGGGCTAAAATAGATCTTTTGTGTTCTCAATATGAAATTTTTTGTATGAATGAAAGTGAATCCATTGATAATATGATTATATGATTTACTAAAGTTATAAATAATTTATCTTCTTTAGGTGACACTATTGATAATGAACAAAGAGCAAAGAAGGTCATTCGAGCTCTTCCTCTTTCATGGAAAGTCAAGTCAACTACTTGAAGGACTTAATGTAGGCTGTCTAAAAATCACCAAGACAAGCCACCAAACACAGAGATCCAAGATCCAGGCGCAAGGCTAAATGTGACAATCAAGACGCGAGAGATAGCCCGCGTCTCAGCATCAAGGCGCGTCAGCCCGAAGCCCGCGTCTCAGCATCAAGGCGCGTCAGCCCGAAGCCCGCGTCTCAGCATCAAGGCGCGTCAGCCCGAAGCCCGCGCCTCAGCATCAAGACGCGTCGGATCGACACCCACGTCTCGGTTGCAACTACCCCGATTATGGCGCCATCCGCCGCCCATATAGCGGGGAAGTTGGCCCTCATCGTGGAGCACTTTTAGGGGGCACGATCACCCCCTAAAAACCCTATAAATAGTCCCGTCACTATTGAAGGAGAAGAGGACAATTGACGACGAGAAGGAAAAAAGACGACAATCAAAGGAGAGATCAACGACAGAGAGAGAGAAAACCCTTCAGCGAGCTTACTGAGTACTAGCCGCTCTTCGCCTCCTCCTCTAGAGTTTTGGTAGACGGAGCTGAGTTACTCCCTCTACCGACCGAAGAGAAGATCCCCGACGGTCCGAACAGTCATCCGGTCAACGGAGAACAAGATTCACTCTCCACCGCCACACGAAGAACCCAGCACTAAACAAAGGGGGAATTCAAGATTCAATATTCCCCCTCCCTTGTAACCGGAAGATTAAGCCGGCTGTAATCTTTTCCATCTGATTCCAGGAAGCGTTACACCAGCCAACCCCTCTCCGTGTACAACAAGAGATGGCGACTCCGCTGGGGACTACTTTCGTCACTGACGAACAGATCGTGGCGCAGGATGATGTTCTCCGTAAGGGGAAGATGGTCGAAACACTCGTTGTCGAGTTCGACCAGGCGAAGTATGAAGAGTTCCTCTCTTCTGGCTCCAAGAGCCCAAAGACCCGCGTCTGCCGCAGGGTCTCAACTGAGAAGCTACCCGAAGCCCAATCTGAGGCTCTGCCGGGTGCCGATGCCCACTGTGCCGAGACAAGTTCGCGCGCCAATGCCTCCCAGAAGGCCCGCGTGACCTCAGGCACTGCTGTTGCGATCAACCGCGTCGCACAGAACACACGCGCCAACGCCTCCCAGAAGGCCCGCGTGGTTCCAGGCACCACTGCTGCTGCGATCAACTGCGTCGCGCAGAATACCCGCGTCAACGTCTCTCAGGAGACCCGCGTGGTGAACACTCTTGGTTCTACAAACCAGGATGTTGTTGGTTTCTCTCCACCTCCTCGACGCAATCGAAATGCTGAGCGTCGACAGAGGAGACGCGCGCGTCAACTCCAAGTCGGAACCGTGGGTTGTCTGACTGGGGGTAGACGCGGCGTACAATCTGATGCCTTGCCCGCACCTCGCCCAGTGCGTGAGATCCGCGTTTGGAGACCCAAACGCGAGACCCCTCAAGTTGAGTCCTCTGAGGACCAACTCATCAAACGCCAGGGTGAAACCTCCGCGTCTTTTCAAACGCAGGAAGTACGCACTCATAGGCGTGGGGCCCAGCAGCCCACTCTCTCTCAAGCAACTCTGCCTAAACGCATCAGGCAGCAACGCGAGACTCGCGCGCGCGTCATACAGCCGCGTCATGAGAGTCGCGTCCCTGAAGTCTGCGTCCAGGCTGAACAGCACATGACTGTCTCCCGTCTTCGACGTCGCGAGACCAGTCTCTTTAATCCCCCTCCCACGGATTTGAGGGATTATTTGACAAGGAAAAGAAGTGCCAATCAAGCCACTTCGTCATGTTGCTGTCAGCAACTCATCCATATGCTCTCTGGATGCCATTATGGATCAGGCGTGCACCAGCAGTCCTTAATCAGACAGCTGACCCTGATTCCCCCGTCAGCCAAAAGAAGACGCTCCCACAGGAGGAGAACCTTCTCAGATGTTGAATACCCGGAGCTTACTGCAAACATGACTAGCAGAAGCAAGGGAAAACAACTAATGGTCAACTCAGAGGAATCTGACTCTGAGCCGGAGGGGGTGTATCAACACACTCGCACCCGGACAGGGGCCATTCCCCCAATTGACTATAATGCCTTAGCCCGCGGCATTAGAATGGGTGGTTCTCACTCCGCTATAGTGGAGTCGCAGGCCTCAAACTCTTCCGTCGAGAAGGAGGCTTCCGCCTACATGGCAGACACTCCTGAGGAGACGGCCAGGCGTTTAGAACAGACGCAGAAGCACCAGATGGATATAATTGCCTCTCAACAGAGATCCATTGACTCCCTCAAGCATATGCTTGAGAAATTGCTTGAAGAAAGAGCGAGATCTCCCCTAGACGGCCGAAGGGGAAAGGGAGAAAGGGAGGAAGCCCACCCTCCGAATCTTCTGACGAGACACGACGATCTACCTCGGATGTGTCCAAGCCCTCGTCACAGGCAAGAAGCGACCAAGACCAGGAGAAGACTCATGCTAAGAGGATGAGTCAATTGGAACGACGCCTCGAGGCCCTTGCCAATCGCAAGGACCTCCAAGAAGCTGGAGTGGTCCGGCCCTATCCGGCTGAGTGGGACTTAGTTCCATACCCTCCTAAGTTCAAGGCCCCAACCCTCCAAGCATTCGACGGGAAGGGGTCACCCAACCAGCACATCTACTACTTCAAATCCCAGACCGGGAATGTGGTAGATAATGACGCCATCCTGGCGCGACTGTTCATCGGCACCCTGAAAGGGTTGGCTTTTGAGTGGTTTATGAAGCTCCCGGAGGGTTCTATCAAGAACTGGGGGGATCTAGAGAAGCTGTTCTTGACACGCTTCTTCGAAGATGACTCCGAAGTCACAATGCCCACCCTTTTAGCTACCAAACAGCGGAGAGGGGAGTCCGTCAAATCTTTCGTGGAAAGATTTCGGAACACGGCACTCCGGTGCCCAAGCGGTATGACCCAGGCCACCCTGGTGGAAACATGCCGCCACAATCTCCAAACCTCACTCCTTGCTCAAATAGGAGTTGCTGAAAGCCGCACCTGGAAGCAGTTAGTCCAACAGGGTGAACAGGCTGAGGAGATTGTTGCCCGTGTTAAGGCAGAGGAAGGCAAGCTGCGGCCGGAAAGGTCGACAAGGCGTGCACCGGCACCAGACACCTCCCTCCAGACGAAGCGGAAGGATAATTTGGCGACGGAGACCAAATCTCCCGCCAAACCTCAAACAGGCAGGGCAAGTGGCTCTTCAAGCCAGCCACGCCCCAACAAGCAGTATTCCTTCAAGGAGGAACACGTCGATTCGCTCTTCAAGCTACTCAACAAGAGCAATCGACTGAAACTCCCTGAAATTAGACGCCCGGAGGAAGTCGGCAAGACCGACAATCCCAACTACTGCATGTACCACAGGATGTTGGGACATCCTACCAAAAGCTGCTACGTCTTCAAGGACATTCTTCAGGCTTTGATTGACGCGGAGGTGCTCAAGCTCCGACCAGAGCAGAAGAAGGTCACGGCCAATGTAACGTCGGTTCTCCAGTTCGGGAGACAACCTCCAACGCCTGCGGGGGTAACTCCTATTCCAAGAGGAGAATTAAGAGTGGTCAACACAGACCCTCACCAGCAGCAGGAGAAGGGCTTGGTAGCCGTCCCTACACCTCAGGGGGAAACCATGTGGGTCCACCCTGACCTCGTCGATGAACAACAATGGACTACTGTAACCAACAGGAAGTCCAAAGGCAAGGCAAAAGCTTCGTCCTGCCATGTGGTATGTGCTTCCTCCCGAGAAGCAGAGGATGATGTTCCCTCGCTGACTGATTCAGAAGAGGAAACAATAGTCCTGGCCGCAGAGCCCAGCCAACCGATGGCGGGGACCCGTTCAGGACAGGCATACTTGAAGCAGTACGGCGAGACGGCAGCGGCTTCTCCGCAACCAACCGTAGAATCAGCCAAGCCCTCCACGAAGCCACCTGTGGCAAAGCAGAAGGAGACTCGGTTCTCTCGAGCCCTTCCAAGAGGTGCAGCGGAAGGATCCTCGACACCTTACCACTTCGATGTCTTGGCTCAACTAGCCAACATCCCGGCACGCATCACCTTGTATGAACTCCTGAGGCTATCAAAGTCAACCAGAGAGGCTCTGCAAGAAGCTCTGGCAAATGCTGAGGTCTTCATGACCCAGGTGCCGAAGGAGGAAGATGTAGAGGATTGCCTCCACACTTCCCAGAATACCCCCTGCATCACCTTCACGGCAGATGATATGCAGGTGAAAGGGAAACACGATCGACCCCTGTACTTCACAGGTTACATCGGATCATCTGAGGTGAACCGCATTCAGGTAGATCCAGGGTCCGCATTGAGCATTATGCCCCGCCGAGTCATGCAACACCTCGGCATCCCTACTCACCGTCTGAGCCCTACACAGACGACCATCTACGGGTTCAATGCCAACGGCACCCGTCCAATGGGGAAGATCAAGCTCAAGTGCCAGATTGGGAGCCTCAAGTCGGAGGTGACATGCTATGTCATCGACGCCGACACTTCCTACAATCTGCTGCTAGGACGACCATGGATCCACCGCAACTCCATCGTTCCCTCCACTCTTCACCAAGTCATGAAATACATTGACGCGAGTGGGAAGGTGCAAACGTTGGTTGCCGAAAGGTATCCGTTCAAGGGAGTCGAGAATTATTTCACGGATTCCCTTTTATATCAGGATCCAGTGGACGAAACCCCGCAACTGGAGGCGCCAGACTCTGGTAATGAGGCTGACACTGAGCCCGAGCAAGAAAAGTGCCTGTGGGAGTTAAAACCACTTGTAAAGAGCACTAATAAGCTCGATGTTGATAATACCACCGACGATGCAGGCGGTTGGTATATTAATGAGAATCTAGACTTTGAATATTTTTCTGCGTGTGCATCCGATTCTATACCGTCGGATACTACTACCGACGTAGACGATGACATCTGGTCGGCAATGGATGCTTTGACATCATTGCATGTACCAGTAAAATCATCTTTCGGGACATACCAGGATAATGGCGATGCGCAGGAGTCTATATTCTTGGTTCCGGCAAGACGAAAAGGCCAAAGACCAATACTTTTTGGGCGAATCTCGTCTGAACCAATGCCCCGTGAAGAATCAGAAAGCGAGGAGGAATCCCCTCAGCTCGACCATTATGAATCGAAGGCACTCAGAATGATGAAGCAAATGGGGTACGATATAACCAACAAGCCCGGGTTGAACTTCGGCAAAGGAAGGAGGACGCTACTTCGATCCTTTGTGCCAAAAGGGAAGGCCCCCGATTATTATCATCGGACGCGCAGGGGGTTGGGCTATGTATCAACTCCGGTCCCATCAGCCTCTGATCCTCAAGAATCGTCGAGCAACAATTGCTCTTCAGACACGTCATCATGGGAGTCAGATGTCAGTGTCGGCAACATCTTCAAAGGGCTTTCAGTAAACATGGTTTCAACAGGCCATCTGGAAGATGAAGTTGAAGAAATGATCCAACCTGATACAGATCCTTGGATCAAACATTTGAATGCTCTTTGGGATATCCGCTTTGAACAGCGTGAGCCACCCACAGATGACAAGGTTGTTCAGATCAACCTAGGAGATGAGACCAACCCCAAGCCCATCTTCATAAGTGACGGCCTGTCGCCTCCAGAGAAGAAGGATTTAATATCTCTTGTACAAGAGTATATAGATGTCTTCGCCTGGAATTATGAGGACATGCCTGGACTTGATCCTCAAGTGGCTATGCATCGCCTCAACATCAATCCAGACATGAAGCCTGTTAAACAACAGCAGCGACGGTTCCGTCCAGAGATAATGGAGGCAATTCAATCAGAAGTCAGAAAGCTCATCGATTCTGGCTTCATCCGGGAAGAACAACATCCCGACTGGGTAGCCAACATCGTCCCCGTCGCCAAGAAGAACGGGAAGATCCGGATCTGCATCGACTTCCGTGATCTAAACGAGGCCTGCCCCAAAGACGAATTCCCATTGCCAATCACAGATGTCATGATTGACAATACTTGTGGATTCGAGCGAATGTCCTTTATGGACGGGTTCTCAGGATACAATCAAATCAAGATGTATCCCGATGACGAAAAGCATACCTCCTTCAGGACTCCTCTAGGGGTATATTGTTACACCGTCATGCCCTTCGGACTGAAAAATGCAGGGGCAACATACCAAAGGGCCATGAACGCCATTTTCCATCAGCAAATGCGGAAAACGGTGGAATGCTATGTCGATGACATCGCGGTGAAGAGTCGCACTAAAGGTGATCACATAGCAGACCTGAAGGTGGTCTTCGACATCATGCGGGCTCATCAATTGAAGATGAACCCCACCAAATCCTTCCTGGGGGTAGCCAGTGGCAAATTCCTAGGATTTGTTGTGACTTCCAAAGGAATCTATTTGGATCCAGAGAAAGTCCGCGCTATCCAAGAGATGCAACCCCCCAGAAGCCTCAAGGAGCTCAGGGGATTACAAGGACGATTGGCGTACATCCGCAGGTTCATATCAAACCTTTCCGGGAGATGCCAACCCTTCGCCAAGCTGATGAAAAAGGGTGTTTCATTCATTTGGGACGACGCTTGTCAAAAAGCATTTGAGGAGATCAAACACTACCTCACCCAACCACCAGTCCTTGCAGCTCCGGTGTCCGGAAAGCCTTTCCTGGTGTACGTCCGAGCAATGGATCATTCCTTGGGAGCTCTACTAGCTCAAAATGATGAACAAGGACGAGAACAGGCAATCTACTATCTGAGTAGAACAATGATCGGAGCCGAACATCGGTACAACCCGATCGAGAAGGAATGTTTGGCACTAGTGTTCGCCATTCAGAAAATGCGACACTATCTGGTAGGCCAGACTATAAATGTCATATCAAAAGTCAACCCTCTGAGGTTACTTATGACAAAGCCTTCTTCACTAAATGGCCGGCTGGCAAAATGGGCTATATTGTTATCCCAATATGAGATGCACTTTTTACCCCAGAAGGCCATTAAAGGACAAGCGGTGGCGGACTTCCTAGCTGAACACCCAGATCCAAGGGCAGCCAAACTCTATGAGGATCTCCCAGATGAGGCCGCCGAAGTCTACCTGACTCAGACATCGTTCGAAAGTCAAGTATGGCAACTTTTCTTCGACGGTGCATCAAGGACAAGCCCGAAGGGACACATAGTAGCGGGGGTAGGAGTAGTACTCGTCTCCCCACAAAATTATGTGATTCCCCGAGCTATCTCGTTAACCGAGCCCTGCTCCAACAATGTGGCGGAATACAACGCTCTTTTGATTGGGATGCAATTCGCCGATGAGATTGGCGTTAAAAATCTCGAGGCTTACGGTGACTCTAAACTCATCGTCAGCCAAGTTCGCGGAGAGTACGAGGCCAGACATGAAGATCTAGTACCCTACTACAACGCGACAATTCACATGGCCGAAAGGTTTTCAAACTTCTACATCGACCATGTACCGCGCAGGCAAAATGCACATGCGGATGCACTCGCATCCCTCGCTGCTTCCTTAGCTCTTCCAGCTGGAGCAATGGAGAAAGTATTCGTCTATAGCCACGACCTATACTGTCCAAAAATTCCCCTCGGGACTGTCCAGGGTCAACGGGAGACCATCACGACAAGGAAACACTTGAAGTGTCGACCGCTTCAGGGCTTAAAGACTGGCGATTCCCCTACATTGATTTTGTCTTATACGGCATTCTGCCCGAAGACACCAAGGAGGCGGCCGCCATTCGGAGGAAAGCCCCCAAATTCTACTATAATGCGATTTCGCGAACATTGTATCGTCGATCGCATGACGGGATCCTGCTCCGATGCCTCTCATCAAAAGAAGCCCAAGGAGTATTGAAAGAAGCCCACGATGGTACTTGTGGAGCTCATCAACCTGGCCCGAAATTGGCACATCGACTCCAAAGGATGGGTTACTATTGGCCCAAGATGATTGCCGATGCTGTCGCTTATGCTAAGAGATGTTACGCCTGCCAAATACACGGCGATTTCATCCATCAAGCACCAGGGTACCTCCACTCAACGACCTCTACTTGGCCGTTTGAAATGTGGGGGATGGACGTAGTTGGCCCTATCAGCCCACCATCATCGAAAGGACATCGGTTCATTCTAGCGATAACCGATTACTTCTCTAAGTGGGCCGAAGCTATCCCTTTGAAAGAGGTGAAATCTTCTAACGTGATCAAGTTCGTGAAACATCACGTTATTTACCGCTTCGGTGTGCCTCGGCGTATCATCCATGACAATGGACCCCAGTTCATCAGCCAGGCCTTCCAGAGATTCTGCGCGAAGTTCAGAATCCAGAGTGTGTCCTCAACGGCATACTATCCTGCTGCTAACGGTCTTGCAGAAGCCTTCAACAAGACTATTGGCAAGCTTCTCAAAAAGTTCGTCTCGAAAAGTCAACGAGACTGGGACGACAAGCTGGGTGAATGCTTATGGGCCTACCGCACAACGGTGCGAACCCCAACTAAAGCCACGCCATTTTCCTTGGTATACGGATGCGAAGCCGTCCTTCCATTGGAAATACAAATTCCCTCTCTACGCGTCGCCTTGACAGCGGAAATGACAACTGAGGAGAAGCATCAGCAGCGACTCCAGGAGTTGGAAGCCTTAGACGACAAGCGTTTGCAGGCCCAACAACAAATCGAGCTTTACCAAGCTCGTATCACCAGAGCCTTCAACAAGAAAGTCAAAGCGCGAACTTTCAAGAAAGGCGACCTTGTCTTAGCTGTCCGAAGACCCATGGTCATGACGCACAAGACAAAAGGAAAATTTCAGCCCAAATGGGAGGGACCATTTGTGGTAGAGTCAGTCTACTCGAATGGATCATATCGCCTCATAACTTCAAATGGTGATACACTCATGATGCCGATCAATGGCAAATTCTTGAAGAAGTACTATCCTTAATAGTACTCTTCTTCCGATCAAGTTAAAAGTACACCTCTGATCAAACATCCGACGCCCTCGACGGCTAAGGATAGAGGAAAATGTTGGCCTTTAAGCCCAACATAAGTCCTCGACAACTCATCATGCTGAGGGGAATAGCATGGCTAGCCCAACTCAAACGGTAGTTGGTAAAGGCATGTCAAACCCGTTGACAGCTGAGGATTTGCTAAAAATCCTAAGGGACACGTTCCCATTTGATCCGACGCCCTCGACGGCTAAGGATAGAGGAAAATGTTGGCCTTTAAGCCCAACATAAGTCCTCGACAACTCATCATGCTGAGGGGAATAGCATGGCTAGCCCAACTCAAACGGTAGTTGGTAAAGGCATGTCAAATCCGTTGATAGCTGAGGGTTTGCTAAAAATCCTAAGTGGACTCGAGTCCACTCTTTCCTCCAAAGTCCCTTACCAATTCTCATCCATAGAATGGTAGGACCACAAAGTGCAATCATTACTACGTTAACACTATACCTCTGGTAATGAATACCCTTTGCCGGGTATAAACTTTGCTTGTTAACTCTGCATAGAGTAACAAACTCTCAAATTTGCCAAGTTAACACTATACCTCTGGCATTTCAAATTCCACTTGTCAATTCTCATCAATAGAATGACAGGTCCTCAAATTGCTCTTATCACGAGCCAATTCTTGTCAAGTTAACATTACACCTCTGACAAATTACTGTTTAAGTTAACATTACACCTCTAAGCAGTACATCGAGTGCCTGTCAAGTTAATATCACACCTCTGATAGTCACCTTTCTTCAGACTTCCGTATCAAAGCTGAAATGGACGATGCCAAGTTAACACTACACTTCTAGCATCCGAGTCATCGCTAAGTTCAACAATACACCTATGGCCATGACCTTTCCTCGACTTCTTCGTCTAAGTCGAGATGACCAATGCTAAGTTCAACATCACACCTCTAGCATTACCTCACTGTTAAGTTAAACATTACACCTATGACAGTGACATTCTGAGTTAAGTTAATATCACACCTCTGACTCACATCCTTGTCGAGTTAACACCACACTTCTGACAAGACTATCTCCAACCCGTTAAGTTAATATCACACCTCTAACGGTGAAAGCTTTACTAGATTCCTCGCGGGTCTAGTTTCACTTGTTATTCTCTTCAACAGAATAACAGGTCCACCTAAAGACATTGTTAGGTTAACATTACACCACTGACAATGTTTTATCAAATTCCCCAGCTGACCTTGAATCAAGTCAATCCTAGACACTTGACAAAAGTTCACCTTCTCTGGGAGTACGCATTCCCCCTGTCACTTTCTTTTATAAAGTGGCGGGTCCACCAAAATCATTCTTTTGCTTCTAAAACAAAACATTCAAGACAACAGAAAGAGGCAAAAAGAAAAGTGTCACTTTTATTCATATCCAAACACATGAAAGTGATACAAAACGCTCTCTTATACAATAAGATTGAGTGTTACAATTAAGGAGTACAAAGAAGTCCCTCTCTCTCTCTGAGGCCGTACTCACTCCTTGAAGCCGCATCTGATCCTAAGTGCATGATGTCTGAAGAAGTGGCGACTGTTGGAACCGGTTGCACTTTGATGCACGACGCCAACTTCGAAAGCGCCCTAGCTGACTAAGCCAAGAGCAATGGTGTTCTTGAGGTCCGGTGGCAACAGAAGGTCCTGCAACCCTTCGTTCAGGCGCGTCTCTTTCCCTAGCAGACCATCCAACAAACATGGAGTCACTTCTGGGGTGAGAGAGGAAGTTTTAGGAGTCATCACAAAGGATGCTACCCTCCACTAGGTCCAGCGACACAGAAGAGCCTGCAACCCTTCGTTCAAGAGTTGATCTTTCCCCCGCAGGCCATCCAAAGGACATGGACTGTCCTTGATGTTACTTCTGGGATGGGAGAGGAAGAGGATCCTCTCCGCCACCGCAACCGCCGGAACCTCCTCGCCGTCATACTTGACCTGACCATCTCTTGCCATCAGGCAAGAGTGGTACAGGAGATCTGAAGAGACCTTGGCGAGATTTGGGTCCTCGTCAGAGATATAATTTACTCTCTTACAAACGACGAGGACCATAATTTACTCTCTTACAAACGAACATTGAGCAAGCTCGCCGGTTGAAGCACTCTTCCAGGAGACCAGCGAACCTGCAAAGAACAAATAAGAGAATCAGAAAGTCTGGAACTTAGTATACTTTAACAAAAGAAAACTAAGTAACAGACGCGGCAGTCATTGAAGACTTCAGACGCGGAAATGATCTGCACAGTCAAACCACCGCGTTAACAGAAACAGACGCGAGTCAAAACTGTGCCACGCCCAGCATTCAAACGCAGTCTCAGTTTGCACCCGCGTCTAATGCACTAGACGCGAAAAACTTCAAACGCCGAAAATTGCCATCTCTCTGTTGGGTGAACAGGAGTTGCAAGATTCAGGTCTGAAACGCGCCAAGGCAATAGCCATGAGCAAAGCCAGCGTCAAGAGCCCGCGTTCAGAAAAGTTCAAGTCACCGGCGCAAATTCCAGAATAGGAATGCACCAGATTTCATTCAGATGGCTATGCCAAAGTTCAGGCTATGGACATCATCGGGGTGACATACCAGCAGAGGCCTCTGTCCAGAGTTGGCCTCTCTGCATCCAAACGCGCGCGCGCAAGATGACATGAGAGAGGATTCCTTCTGAAGAGACCAAACAGAAGCATAAAAGCTCTGGGTCATCTTCATCCGCGGAGTCACCTTCATCCATGAAGACAGGGACCCTTGTTAAGCTTTAGAGGAGGCGAGGTCTCTCAGGGCAAAACAAATGAAAACAGTCTAAGATTGGATTATTAAAGAGGGAGAAGGTGCACTCTATTTATAGGCAGTCCCTAATAACTGTCATTAATGGGGCATCAATCGGAACCGTCGCGCACAACTGTCAAAGCCCAATCAAAAACGGACGCGTGGAACGCTGCTTTGGAAACCGTCGAAATGCGCCGGTTTTTCAACCGCCAGCGTCGGTTCTGCATGCAAGAGCATTAACGCCTGAACCCAATAAGAGGCTGACGCGTGGATAACTGTCTTGGGAAGCAACGGATGACCCGGAACCCCAATCGACGGTGAAGACTTGACGTTCAAAGATCTCCTAAAAATCTTTTTAAGTCATGCTGCATTGAACGCAGATGGGAAAGTCGCTCGAGGTTGCGTATCCCGTGTCTGATCGATCCGCGTCTTTCTTAGCAAGACAGATTCGCGTTATACAGAGCACCGCGTTTCACCCTGTGATTGACGCTGCGTCTCACTCCATAGACTGACGACCGCGTCTCACTTTATGGATCAATGCTGCGTCTCATCAGAGACCGCGTTTCACCTGTGATTGACGCTGCGTCTCACTCCATGGACTGACGATCGCGTCTCACTTTATGGATCATGCTGCGTCTCATCAAAAGGATTGGTACTAAGTTCCTGTGACGACCGCGTCTCACTTTATGGATCAATGCTGCGTCTCATCAAGAAGACCGCGTTTCACCCTGTGATTGACGCTGCGTCTCACTCCATGGACTGACGACCGCGTCTCACTTTATGGATCAATGCTGCGTCTCATCAAAGGACTTGTAAATCTAAGTTCCTGTGGACTGACGACCGCGTCTCACTTTATGGATCATGCTGCGTCTCATCAAAAGGACTTAGCAAATCTAAGTTCCTGTGGACTGACGACCGCTCACTTTATGGATCAATGTCGCGTCTCATTAAGAAGACTCAAGTCAAGGCCGCGTTTCATTAACAGAACTTAGTCTTACCTAAGTGCCAGTTACCAAGGAGTTGGATTCGCCTACAGCTGAGCAAAGAAGATGGAGCAAAATTTTTCAAACTTTTATTATAAACAGTAAAAGTGGATACAAACACTCTAAACAGAGTGTCCTCTTCTTTACAAAAAAGGGGAAAAAGAAAAGAAGGCTAAATGTCCTGGTTCGCCAAGGTACGGATTTGTTCCCTAAGGCGGTGAATCTCGTGTTGGCGCGTCCTTTCAGCTTCCATAATAGCCCGGTCCCGCAGCTCCTCTTCGGATAAGAAATTTCTTGCGGCCAGCTGCGTTCGCAGAGATTCCACCCTGGAAGAATGTAGAGACAGACTCTCTTCAGCTCGCGCCCTAGCAGCTTGTTGCTCCTCTAGCTGCTTTTTGATGATAGCAAGCTTTTCCTCATTGAGCGCAAGCACCACTTCTGCCTTGGCAATGGTGTCCCGAGCCCTGATGATGACTTGCTCTGTGCTCTGCATGACAAGCTCGGATTCCCTTGAATCGCCAGCTAGTTTCTGACATTCAGCCTGGGAATATTCGAGATTGCGGATCTCTGCAGCGATTTGTGCCTCCGCTTCCTGTCGCTCTCGTTCTTGAGTAGCAAGGAGCCTAGTCAGGGTGGCCTGGGCCTCACTAAAAGAGCCAGCATCTTCCAAAGACTCCAGCTCCTGCAGGTAGTCTCCCAGTTGCTCTACCACCCGTAGACACGCCTTGGCAAGTGAAGGGCCTCCGTTAATTCGACGTTCACGACCAGATTTTTAAGAAGCGTCTGGGCAAATTGGAACGAGCTGTTTCCACGTAAGATGAGATCAATACATGATCCCATCGAAGCGAAGAATTGCTGCACCATCTGACGTGCCAGTTCCCCATGTCTTCACCACCTAAGAAGCTTCCCGACCCCTTTTCTGTCACAGGATAGGGGATATAAGGCGGATCTTCTCGCACAAGAGTCGTGCTGGCCGTCGAGACAACCAGAGCTGGACCGGCCGCTGACGCTTCCGGAGGTACTACCTCTGCAGGAGCCTCCACGACCAATGAGGGAGTAGTAAGCACGACCTCCTCAGAAACCTCCACCGAGACCTGAGCTGTATGGCCTTCTGGAAGGGTGCCAACCATCGGACCCTCCACCTGAACCCCCTCAGTCCTCTCTGCAAGTTATCGCGATGTTAGCCACAATGATAGAAGAGCTAAACATTTAAAGCATCAGAGCTGCCTTACCAGGTTGGAGGTCCGGAGACGTCAAATCCTGCGGAGCGGAAGTCTCCTTGGCTTCAGCAGTAACCTCCTCGCCTGGCAGAGTGAGAGCCTCCTCAGCCTCAGTGGTTACTTCCTCTTCTGCCAGAGTGGAAGGCTCCCCAGTTTCAACAGCTGCCCCCTTTGAGGGTATCTCAGCAGCCGAGACCTCAATCCCCTCGGGCCGGGTCAACTCTTTCACCATCTCCTCGATACGCGAGGAGGTTGTAGCCTCAGCATCTTCAGTTGGCCCTGCAGCATAAAAGAAGAATGTTAGAACATCCTCTTCAATATGCAAAGAGGAAATTAGACAGAAGATGGAAAGAATACCTTCAGTGGGATAATCGCCAGCGATGGTGCAGTCGATGGCTCACCCTCATGTATTTCCTCCTCCGAGATGTGGAAGAATTTGCTCTGATCAGGAAGAGCGGGTTCATCGCCATAGTCGGTCTCGTCTTCGAAGTCGCTTTCCCCCGATAACGAAGAAGACGACAGCGCAACGCGAGGAAGCTCCGCAACAGGAGCCTTACCTCCAATCACCCCAGTGGTAGGACTAGGGTCGACTGCCCTAAGACTGGAAATGCAGATGCTAGGAGACCCCGGCTGCTGTGCCTCGTCTCTCCCATCACGAGCAGAAGAAGGCTCGGGTTGCGCTGAGAGGCCTGCAATCTCAACATCCCCTCCAGTCATTATGTCAACCTCCAGTGACTCGTCATCTTCGGCGGCGGTGGACTCTTCAACAAGCTCCCCTTCCTCCACGGTCTTGCTGCGCGACCTAGGAGCACGGACTAGGGTGGGGAAATCTTCATCTTCCGACGGTTCCTCAACCCTAACAGGACGTCTTCAGGAGGAGCCTCGACTCCAGCAGAGATGTCTCTGGATTGAGAGACTTCAGCCGTCAAATCCCTCCGAGCCTTCTTTGGGGCAGGCTCAGCGATAGAAGCAGAGCGTCGATGACGCTTGCTCGCCAACTGTTTAGACCTCCTGGCCAACTGTTTAGACCTCCTGGCTGGTGGCTCCACCCTTGTCGCTGGTGGCTCTGCCCTTGCCGGTCGCGGCTCCGCCCTCACTGCTGGGGGTTCCCTCCTCGATCTTCGCCCGACCTCCTTTTGGGCCTTCAGGTACTGTTCTACGAGCTTCGTCGGTTTACTAGAATCAGTCCTGGCCTCGAGACTTGCGTTGATGCTCTCAATGCATGAAGACGCCGGAAAAAGTCTGGCGTTTGGATGGCTTGAGAGTACCAAGTACAGAAGCTGAAACTCGTACGGCACTTGGGCCCCTCGAGAGGTAGACGGAAAGATACTCCCGTCCCTCCAGCCACACTATAGTACCAGGCCCGAGCACCCTCGAACAGGTTCCCTTCGAAGGCAAGTCTAGCATTGGGGTTCCCGACATAGAGCTGATCATAGCCGAACTGTCGAGCGAAGCGACTCGGCATGTACGGCTCAATGGTACATGACGTCCCCTGCCGGAAAAGCACATATCCGGGCCGGATATTTAGCAACCACCAGAAGGCCCCCGCGGATAACCTCGTGAAGTCATCTGGGCCAACGGAATCAACAAGTAGATCCCCGAAAGATGCATCAGGGATCTGGAGGAGGCAGCGATTGAGCTGGTAGTTGGCAGGGTCTGAAAGGCACTTCCGGACGTAATATATGTAAGGATCACGCCATTTTGAACCCTCCAACCGCTGTACGAAAGGGACAGAATTCTCCCTCCAACGCGCTGCCGTCATCAAAGAAGGGCAATGCATCACGTACCAAGCAATAAGGTACGTGTAAGGCAGCTCGACACGAGGGTTAGGACGCTTCACCGTCGGACTCCCCTCTGAGTCAACATACGGCTTTCCCTCGGAGTCTGCAGTTTTTGGTGGCTCACAGAAACTCTTAGTGAGCGCCCGCAGCCCGCTCTGAATACCAGCCGCCACGGCCGGGAGAAGGGCTATGGGGTTCCCATGAGCCAGGAGCACCGCCGGGTACACCACATCAGCAACAATGACTTCATGCGGCAGCGTGGGCACCACACAGCGCTTCAGCCACAGCATCAGAAAGCCCGCCAACAGCGCCCGATCGGAGATAGGAGTCCGGGCTTGATGGTGAAAGCTTTCAAAAACCAAGTCAGGGTCAAAACCGTCCTCGTTCGACTCCGTGGTGTAGAAGCTGTTCGGAGCCTGGTCGATCCTGTCTTCGATCTCCCTGTCAGAGCTGGGATCCAATCGGGTTATCCGATGGTCTTTGGTGTTGACATTATTGAACAAGTAACTGGCCCAAGATAGTTGCTTGACTCCCTGCGACCGCCATTTGGTTATCTGGCCGCAAATGTGGAAGTGACATAGCACT
The DNA here is from genome assembly GCA_038442645.1 of Agave tequilana. Classification (NCBI taxonomy): domain Eukaryota; kingdom Viridiplantae; phylum Streptophyta; class Magnoliopsida; order Asparagales; family Asparagaceae; genus Agave; species Agave tequilana. The sequence goes on along the minus strand of JAVJIF010003131.1, from coordinate 14,931 downwards.
TCCCAGTAGGTCTCATATATGAGGGGAAACTCCTCCTTCACATAGCGAAGCTCCACAGCGGTCGGGACATATTCCTCATAGGGAATATCCCCCGTCGACAGCCCCGAGACCTCGTGCAGCTCGTGCAGAGCAAGGCCCATCTCTCCGACCGGAGTGAAGAACGTCCCCGTCGAAGGATTATAACGCTCTAGAATCCCGAAGAAGTTCTGAGAGCTTTGAGGGATCCCCCACTGCACGGCCCTGACTGCCGAGTACAGCCCCACGCGCTTTAGCAGGTCCCCGAGCTCGGTAAGGACAAAGCCGACCATCCTGCCCCACCAATAGTTCTCCGTGGAACGGACCCACCCCGGCGCACGGAACCCAACTGGGTAGTCACCCTCCGCCTCCATGAAGGCGTTGAGGAAGGTAGTGCCAAGTTGTGGTATCTCCCCGGCTGGAACCTCAGTCCTGCGCGACCCAGGGAAAAGGCCGATAACTGACCTGTCATGGCTATCATGACGGTATACTTTGTGGGAGCCCAAATCACCGAGAGTGACCTCGGGAACATATCGAGCAAGGTCCCATTCCATCTTCCGAGGGACGGACATATGCTGGAAGTAGGACAGCGGAAACATCCTCTCCATGTCTGGAAGAAAGAATCTTCCACCCCTTATCTGGCGGAGCCATTTGTAAGTCCCGTCATATACGCGATGGCCGCCATCGTGGATACGATCTCCGAAGAAGAAGGCAGGCTTCTCCAGTTTGATACCAGCATCCGTTGCAAATGCTGCATCAGTCATGAGCCCCGAAGAGTCCTCATGTCAACATTTGAGAGCCTCTCTCTGCGATCCGGTGATTTGTCAGCAGTCACAGGAACAGTCCTTTGCAATACAAAAATCAAATCCCGGTCAGCACCACCTACATGACCAAAGTGGCACTTCTTGGCGAGTGAAGTAGCAGGGCGTGGCGCTGCAAAAAGAAAAGGACACTTAGTTAGATACTCTATCAAAAGCAAAAAAAAAAATGCTAAGTGTTCATAATCCGAACGCAGAAGAGACACTGGACGCAGGAATTATTAAATCCGCGTCCAGACCTGCGCATCCACGCAGAAGAGGCACTGGACGCAGGAATTATCAAATCCGCGTCCAGACCTATGGGATCGGCGTCTCCACAACATTCTCCTTGATGTCACTTCTGGGGTGCGAAAAGAAGGGAGTTATCCACCTTAACCTTTCCACTACCATAATCGCCAGAAGTTAAGGAGGGTAACCCCCTTCCTTTCACATCCCCAGACGTCGAAGTACTTGGACTCGGGTGCCAGATTCATCAAAATCAGCAGCTGATGAAACAGAACGCAAGGATCAAATCCGCGTTCTGTAAACTAAGTCCGCGTCTGAACCCTTCACAAATAGAAAATATTCTAAGTGAAGAATCTGAAGCACAGGACTCAAGCGCGCGAGGGTCCAAACCCGCGCCTAGGTTATCATCCCAAAGACTGCGTCTGGGAATCAAACACGATCTGAAAATCACGTGTTAAGGGTTCTTAAAAGTTCTTTGAACTTTCTTTAAATGGCGAAACTTCCGCCTAAGAGGCCTTTACCTTGGAGACCTGGGAGAACGACGCCCTGTGCAGAGGAGGAGCCGCCCCTCTGGGCCTCGGCGACGGTCGCCTTTGAGGACGATGCAGTTGGCTTAGCCTTGGGTGCCATTGATGTTCAGAAATCCGAGCAAGGAGATGAACAAGTTCGAAGATGAACAGAGAAAGAAATTCTTTTTTTCAGCGAGTGCGTTCGGAGAAGAAGATGCATCTCTCCAACTGTTGCCTTTTATAGGCACAGGGATTCGCGAAGATACGCGGCGCGTGGCCCGGTAGACGCTGCAGCGAGTCACCGCTTGACGCGTGTAACCAAATCGTTTCTGAACGGAGAAGATCATGCGTCGCAACCCCGCCACGAGTCAGCAGTCGACACGTGGAGCAGTTCATTTAATGAACCAGGAAATCCGCGCGCCAAAAGGCGAAATTTCGCCGGTTCCCTAGGCCAGCTGGCGGCGTAATCATGACATGGCACAGAATTCGCGCCCAAAGAACGCACCTCCTCGATGGACATGCCACGTCAGCCTCTCCATGAATGCATTTGGAAGGTCGCGTCTCTCTAAGAAATTCGCGTCCTTTCAGTCTGGCCAAATATCGCGTCTACCTTCTGAAAATCAGTCGCGTCTCCAGTGCCAAAGGACGCACGATTACAGAAATCGCGCCTTTACAGCAGTACCATCTCTGCTTTTTGAAAAAGAACCTGCGTTTGGCCTCCTGCTTCTGCAAAATCAGTTCAACAGTACACTGACGCAAGCAGACGACCAACCACTCCTGGCTTAAAGCGCGCCAATGACAGACTAAAAGCAATCGGAGAGGTTTAGACTGTGCATCTAAACACTCAACATGATCAACTCTGGGAGCTTCAAAGAGTTCAACAGTACACTCACGAAACTCCAGATAAGATCAAACCCGAAGCATCAACAGTCTAGTCATGAAGGCGAACTCAGCTAGAGTCCAAAGTATTTCGAAATCCGTCCCAGTTAACTGCGGAATGTCAAAAACTTTGGAGGGGGTTCTGTAGGCTGTCTAAAAATCACCAAGACAAGCCACCAAAACACAGAGATCCAAGATCCAGGCGCAAGGCTAAATGTGACAATCAAGACGCGAGAGATAGCCCGCGTCTCAGCATCAAGGCGCGTCAGCCCGAAGCCCGCGTCTCAGCATCAAGGCGCGTCAGCCCGAAGCCCGCGTCTCAGCATCAAGGCGCGTCAGCCCGAAGCCCGCGCCTCAGCATCAAGACGCGTCGGATCGACACCCACGTCTCGGTTGCAACTACCCCGATTATGGCGCCATCCGCCGCCCATATAGCGGGGAAGTTGGCCCTCATCGTGGAGCACTTTTAGGGGGCACGATCACCCCCTAAAAACCCTATAAATAGTCCCGTCACTATTGAAGGAGAAGAGGACAATTGACGACGAGAAGGAAAAAAGACGACAATCAAAGGAGAGATCAACGACAGAGAGAGAGAAAACCCTTCAGCGAGCTTACTGAGTACTAGCCGCTCTTCGCCTCCTCCTCTAGAGTTTTGGTAGACGGAGCTGAGTTACTCCCTCTACCGACCGAAGAGAAGATCCCCGACGGTCCGAACAGTCATCCGGTCAACGGAGAACAAGATTCACTCTCCACCGCCACACGAAGAACCCAGCACTAAACAAAGGGGGAATTCAAGATTCAATATTCCCCCTCCCTTGTAACCGGAAGATTAAGCCGGCTGTAATCTTTTCCATCTGATTCCAGGAAGCGTTACACCAGCCAACCCCTCTCCGTGTACAACACTTAATGATAAGGAGAAAATGGAGTTCATTGGTCTCATTAGAAATTTGAAGACCCATGAGATGGAGAGAAAGTAATAAAAAGCTCATAAAAGAAGAAAACTATTAATTTCAAGGCTTCTTCTTCTACCATCTCCGATGATGATGAAGAAGATGGACAAGAAGATGATGAAGAACTCTCTCTCCTCGTGAAGAATATAAGGTGGTTGTACTACAAAAAAGGTTCAACAATAGAAGTTAAAGAAGACAAGAAGAGAGGAAAGAAGAGAATATGATATAGGGTCTTGCTATAAGTGTAAGAAATTGGGCCATCTCATTGCCCAGTGCCTAAAAATGAAGAACAAGCATCTACCTCAATGAAACCTTACAGGAAGGCAGCATTGAAGGTGACATGGGATTCCCTAAGTGAATTCGAGGAGGATATTGACAAGGAGAATGTGTGTTTCATGGCAATGAAAACACATCAAAGGCACTTTCAAATTTTAGATAATTCTGATTTGTCTATGGATGAACTAGGAGAAGGTTTTGAAAAACTTTCAAATAGTTATGATATTCTTAAAAAGAAATTTTGAAAGTAAAGAAATAAAATAAGCTTTTACAAAATCAATTAAAGATGGTTTCAAAAGAAAAAGGAAATATATCACTTTCTCTTGAAAATACAAGAAGGAATTGATGCTTATAAAGTTTCTTACAAAGCTATGTTTCCTAGCATAGATGAAAATGAGATTTCTTTAATGAAAAACAAAATGAACACTGTCAGCAATGTTTTGAAGAAATGTGATTTGATAAAGATAGACTAGAATCCATGTTTGAAAAGATGTATACTCAAATGAAACCACCACCACATGTTTTGAACAAACATCATGCTCATACACACACAAAAAATATGCTCATCATGCTCACAACACACAATGCATTCATGTATGCCAAGTTGTACTCATATACATATTGTGACCAAAAATATCATTGTTAAAATTTTGTTATGATAGGTTTAACATTAAAAATAATTATGTTTGAGTTCATAAGACTAATATATTGGTGTAGGTCACCTAGGGGGGTGAATAGGTGACTAGCTAATTTAATGATGAATTAATGTAGAATTAAAAACTATTTATGCAAACTAAAAACTATTAAGCTAAACACACCAAGTATAATACAAGAGTGTAGCTGAATTCCCAGTGAAGGGCTCTGGACTATCTCCTCAAGATTCCTCTAGATAAGAGTTGAGGTGCCACTATGGCTCTCTTGGTTGAATATAAATGCGAGCAAACAATCCCAAGCATATAACAATAAGGCACAAGATATATCAAGCATATAAAGATAAAAGCAATATAAGTATGCAAAGATAAACACAAGTGAGATATAGAGAGAGCAATCGCAAACACGGGAGATTTGTTTCGAGGTTCGAGTACCCTTGCTCTACGCCCCCACCTTTAATACTATGAAGGATTTTCACTAAAATCGATCCCACCAGATCACTCGGTGACGCAACATCTACAATGAGTTCACACTAGAACTCCTTAGACTCACTAGTCCCTCTCTTGATCCCGCAAGAATAACACACGCAAGCACACTAGCTTGCCGAGCCGTACCTCTACACGAGCTCCCACAAGAACTCGAAACAACACGAACCCGCAAGTTCGCCTCCTCAAATATAAAGATGAAACACTTTGGTGACCTCAACACTTTGATCACCTAAAAATATTCTCACAACAAAGATCCCTAGAGGACTGATATAGCAATGGATGGCTCAAGTATGTGTGAAAAATAAGATAGAATAGTGGAGAAAAAACTCAAGAAATCTTTTTTGAAAATCACTCTTGAAAACTCTCCTTTTGATATGGAAGTATTAGCTTTAAAACAAGTGGAGATAAACACTTAAAGAAGAGGTAGGAAAACTAGCTTGAAAATCCACTTGAAATCTTGTATAAAATAACCTAAAACAGCCCCATATAAATAGGCTCCAAAACTAGCCGTTGGAAACAACTCAGCAGGAAATCCTGCTGTCGGTCGACCGCCCGGTTGACTGGCCAACAGTCAGATTTCTGACCGTTTTGCCATCGGTCGACCGCGTCGACCGGGTAAGATCCAGAGAGCAGAGCTCTCTGGACGGCCGACCGCCTGGTCGACTGGCCCACCAGCAAATTGACCGTGCACGCTTTGTACACATCGGTCGACCGTCCGGTCGATCGACTTCTGCCTCGGTCGACCGGCAGAAGGCCAGGTCAGACATTTTCAGGGATTAAATTTTGGTTTTATATTTTCTTATAAAATCCCATAAAATCACTAAAAATCTACAAAAATGAATTCTTTGAAATACTTTGATGTACAAACATGCTTGATTAAAAATTAACACATATTACAAATATTTTGAACTATTTTTGTGATATAGAAATTTTGAGCTTAAACAAAAACCGTATTTTTCAAAAATAATTTCCAAATTGAAAAAACGATTTTTCCAACTCCAAATACAAAAACAAGATATTGTAAACACTTTTGAAACTTAGTGTGTATGGATATGATCCATTATACATATGAGATGAAATATCTATGTTTTTGATAATAAGCTTAAATCAGTTTTGATAAATCCAAATGATATTTTTCTAAACACAAAACTATCTTATGAAAACACATATAAATTTTGTGTGTATATAAACTTGAGCAATCCATCAACTAATCTATCCTTTACATTTTATTAAAAATAAATCTTAACACTTACAAACATGACACAAGTCTTCATGAAAATCTTCTCTTAAAAATCTCTTCTCCTTCTTGACTTGGTCCAAATCTTGATCCAATGAGTTAGAGTCCTCTTGAGTACTTGATGCGATCTTGATGCGCGAGCTCTTGAATCAACACGTGTTAGCTTCAAAACTTGACTTCGAATCTTTTGTTGAAGCTGACCTATTAAGATCTTGATCAAATATCTGAGACTAAATAAATACAAGATCCTTAGTACTATAACTACGTGAGTTAATCATCATCAAAACTAGAGCGATGGGCTTTTGGGCCAACAATCTCCCCCTTTTTTATGATGATAAAACTGAGGGAGTTATATATGCATGGATAGAGTTAAGCCACATAGAAGCCTCATAGAAGCTCCTCCTTAACTCATGCGTAACAATAAACATAAATATTCAATGAAGTGCATAAACTAAATAAATATATGCATAAACAAAGAGATATACATGCATAAACTCACAAAATTCTTGTCTCTTTTTTTTTTTGCATAAACAAAACATATATGCATACACAAGAAAACATGCATATATAAACTCCAAAATTCTTCTTCTCCTTTTGTCAATTCATCAACAAAGGGGCGAAAATAAATCAAATAATAAAGATATATATGCGATATACATTCATGAAGAAGAGAGACGTGAAGTTAGCTCCCCTGCATACATGATTACATGAAGAAGGGATAACAAAACCCTAACCCATATAAAACATAATATACAATGTATAAGCGGAGATGTTAAGCTCCCCCTACACACGTGTACCACATAAAGAAGAGATGTCAAGCTCCTGAATATAAGATACACTCAATATGAATCTATATATTGAAGAGATATTAAGCTCCCCTTGCATATAGACAATATATATTCAGAAATTTTGAAATCACTTTAAAATAAATTTTGAAATCTCTTAAGTCAACAGAATAAATTTTGAGATACCACTTGTAAATAAATAAAATTTTAAAATATCACTTGTAATAAACAAAATTTTAAGATATCACTTGTAGGTTATTGATACCACTAGAAATATCTTGTAAATTCTTGATACCAAATAAAATGTCAATGAAATACCAATTGAAAATAATGCATAAGCTCATGAAGATACCAGTTAACATTTAAAAATTAGTCAAGCTTAGCATAAACATAATTTGTACATTAAGCATGTAAGGATATTGTAAATGAAGCACAATCAAAACATATATATGTATGAAAAAGAAAATACCAATAGAAATTGAGACTATTCGAAATTTGAAGCATACATATATAGAAAACACATATGAGTACATAAAAATAAAATTTCATGAAGTTCATGAGTATAACTCATAACTATCACCCTATTCATGCACATGCTTAAAAGATTTTCAATTTAGAGCATACATGGCATGGTCGCCTATCCAACCGCCCTTGAAGGGTCGAAGTTTTCAAAAATAAGATTTGAAAATAGTTGTAAATTGAAAACACTACCAATGAAGAATAAATAACTAGTTAAAGTAATTTTTGAAAAACTAGTTAAAGATCTTTCAAATATGAAAACAAATCATATATCCCATGAATCATTGCTAAGAACACAAAATTGTCACTCAAGATCTATAAGGCTCAAAATGTGCTCATGAAGCAAAGTCATGAGTAAATAAAAAAATAATGTGAGAGCACAAGAGCCATGTGATTAGCAAATTCATGAAAATAATCATAAAGCTCAAGATGTCAAAGCATATGAAAATTTATTTTTCATTAAAAACAAACTTCAAGGTATATGCATGTTCTAACAAAACTAAAAAATATACATACATATCCTAAACACAAACGGAGTCCATAATAGAATTTATATGAAGGCAAGTGACTCAAGGGTATACATGTATATTTATTGATTTTAGACAAGAATAACATATACATGAAGTAAAATATGCACAAAGATAGAGAAAACAAGTATAAATAAAAGAATCATCAAAACTAGGTTATACATGTACATGTAATGAGTACAAATGAGCAATAAAACACAAACATATATTAATCAAGTGTAACTCACTACTTATACAAGTATATACATAAGTTTTAATGAAGATTACATCTAAACAAGTATTCACCACAAGAAGCACAAACCATGATTGAAAGTCAATACATACTAAAATTATCAATATAAAAGCATGTAAAATAAAATAAGAGTTTAGAGATAGTTACCAAACTATATGCACTATTCTCTAAGTCTCCAAACCATGATGGTCCTCCCACCAAACATCCTTGAAGGTGATGCATCCATAAATGTGACCTTTAAGATTGAAACGCATCCACCATCAAGGCACTATTTCTCTCACGTCATGTGAGAGCCCGCACCTACATCAAATACAAGAGATGGAGATTTGGTACCCATCTTCTTTTTTTGTTGGGTCACGGGGTTAGCATCATAAGGAACCCAAACATTTTTATTAGCAAAATTTATAGTTTATCTTCTCAAAATAAAACTTTGTTAAATGGCCTTTGCGGCTATAATGTGTACATTTATACACTTTAGCATGCATATGAGAATGAGTGTGATCATGATGAGCATAGTGTGCATATGTATGCCGTGGATTATGTGCATGAATATGTGGAGCTTATTTCTTTTGAAACAAGGTTTCCAATTTAGAATAGTTAAATGCAAATTGCTCAAAATTGAGTTCAAATAATTTATTCTATTCTTCGAGACTTGAATCCCTTTTTATTGATAGTAGCATTAAGAGCATTGCAAGAATGAGAATCAACAACCTTTTTCTTTTTAGAAATATTTTCTTTTTCTTTTGAAATAATTTTTCTTTTCAAAGAGTTATTTTCTTTCAAAACAATTTCTTTTTCTTTTTCCACCAAAGTGATTTTATTTTTCAAAGAATTATTTCCTTCACAAATATCATTTAATTTAGAAGACAAGGAAATATTCTCCTTTTTCAAAGATTCATTTTCTTTTGAATGCATTCAAATTTATTTTTCAATTTTTATTATCCTTTTTAGCACATCATATTTTTCAAGAATTTGTTGACAAAACAAAGCAAGCTCATCATATGACATATTAACATCCTCATCAAGCTCAGATTCAGAATTTATCTCAAGGGGGTTATCCCCTTGGACTATGTACCATATGTTGGAAGCATCACTTCCATCATCCGAGTCGCTCCCCGCATAGTATTGCTTTTGTTCACCAAGGGAGATAAGAGTGTTCCATACTACAAAAGCTGAATCAAAATTAGCAACCCTAGATAAATATTCATCATTTAGGATACTCCTGTTGACACTTAAAAAAGACAAGATTCTTATTGGTCCGAACAATGTCTAAACTTGTTGACATTTACAAAAGACAAATGACAGACGAGCTGAAGACCAGTTTTCACCCATCTCCAAGGGACAAGGAAGCAACTTTGACTCCACTGATCCAGCAAGGAGACAGTGAACCTGGATTGTTTCTAAATAGACCTCAGCAGGTCTAAGATGCTAGCACTTAGCATCACATGAGCCCAAAGGGATAGCCTCGCTTGAGAGCCCCTCTGGCTAAATCTTCAAGGAAAGTCTCAACGGAGACAGAAAAGGTTCTCTGCGAACCTACGGCGGTTATTTGGCGCAACAAGGAAGCACGTCTGCAGTCTGATTCTTTTACTTATGAGAACTTGGTGGTTCAGTTCGATCAAGGAAGATTTGAAGAAGTCCTCTCTAGGGGTGGCCTAATGCTTCGAGCACGGAAGCATAGGAAGGTTTCCATGACCAAGGTTTCAAAGCAGAAACCGAAAGCAGAATTCTGCCAACACCCCTCAGCCTCGCGCGTGGCTAAACAGGTTCCTAAGAACCTAAGTATCCTCTGCCAAAGCGGATGTGGAGGCCTAAACAGAAGTCTCCAACCGAAGCTCCAGGCGTAGCTACGCCTAAACCGCGCCTCTCTCGTGAAGAAAAAGGCAAGATGCCTGTCTGCTCCATCATAAAGTCAAGACGACAATCATACCGTCGCCCAATTCAAGAGCAGCAATGCCTTGTACCAGCATCATTCTTATGAGCGAAGCTATTGTACCATGGCATACTCACTGCGTCCATGGCCGCGAGGCTAGGGCCAGAGTGTTATCTAAGGCAAATCCCTTTGCAGCGGCATAGCGGGTAAAGCACCACTGCGTGCTCCGCTCTCCAGTTCGTCAAGCACTAAGCTCGTACCTGTTGACGAAGCTAGAACTAAAGTACTATTCAGTGCTAATCCCTTCTGCAGGGATAAGAGGAACGAAACATCATCCTATGTACGCTCTAGAAAGGCCTCTCCACAGGATTATTTAGGTTCCCATGGGCCAGACTTGCGAGAACTCTTGGCGAACAAGCGAAAGTCGGTGTCTTTCCGAACCACTTCCCCCTATTGTCACAAAAGGGATGTCAGTGGTGACAGTCCACTCAACTCATTGCCGGCGATCAGTTTTTGATCGACTGTCCGTACATCTCCCTATGAAGTATCGCAAAAGGAGCACCTCACGAGATCCAGCCTCCGCATCCGTCAACATGACTGGGAGAGGACGAGTGTTACGCGGAGGAAGTCAAACATCTGACGACACTCGCAGCTTCCCAGATCCAGACTATAGCCCAGGCTTAGGCGAAGTCTTGGTGCATGAAGAAGGTGTCTTCCGAAACACCAGATCCAGGGTGGCGATACCCTACAGTTACGAGCAGCCTTCTTCCTCGACGGCCCTAGCCTCGTCACAGCCCAGGAGATCACTCCAATCATCGGACGAAGAAGATGAAGATAGTGGGTACGCCTCTTCGGCGACAGTTAGCTCGGTGCGAACAGACAGAGCATCAGTCAATATGGCTGATAACGTCAACGACGACCTTCGTCGGCGCCTGGAAGCTCAGGAGCAAACCTCCAGAACCCAGCAAGAAGCCTTGGATAATATTCAATAGATGCTTGCTCGACTCCTCAGCAATCGGAATGACAATGATGATGGGAGCAATCACGATGAGGAGGACACTTCAGCAATGAGCAGCCAAAATCGGAGAAATCTAAGGAGGGTTCTTCCTTAGACGCCGAAATCCTTAAGGGCCTCCAAGCTCAAATCGCATCCCTAGCTCAGAGGGATGAATTAAAAAAGGTAGGGGCAGTCCGTCCTTATCCGCTGGAGTGGGATTCGGTGCCATATCCACCGAAGTTCAAACCACCAACGTTGCATACCTATGACGGAAAGAGCTCGCCAAATCAGCACATCTACTATTTCCGGTCTCAGACTGGTAATGTTATAAGCAATGACGCCATCATGGCTAGGCTGTACATTGGCACCTTAAAGGGGGTGGCATTTGACTGGTTCCGAAGTCTCCCTCCGGGCTCTATCAACTCCTGGATCGACCTGGAAACTCGGTTCCTCTCTCGTTTCTATGAGGACGATACCGAAGTGACCATGGACAAGCTCCTCTCCACTGTGCAGAGGAAGGGTGAATCTGTCCGTAACTATATTGAACGGTTCAGAAATTTATCCTTGATGTGCCCAGCAGGGATGCCATTACCATGCTCTTACAGACATACAGACACAACTTCTTAGACCAAGTGGAAGTTCGCATGGGGGCTGTCAAAGCCCACACTTAGAAGGAATTGGTCGAACAGCAGAGATAGCTGAGAAGTCGGCTAAAAAGTTCGAACCATCCGCCCCTAGACGCAAGTGGGGGATGAAACAACAAAGGGCGTAGCGACCTACCACAATCTTCTCAAGCTAAAGGCAAAGAGACTATGTCTGTGGAGTTATCCGGAGATGTGCAGGCGAAGGCCAAGAAGAGCGGCTTCAACAATCAGGAGCCTAAGTTTCCTCCAAAGCAGTACTCCTTCAAAGACGATCAGGTTGTCACGATATTCCATCTGCTCCACAAAGGGAACAAAATGAAACTGCCAGATGCTCGGCGTCCCAATGAGATAGGGCGCACAAACGACCCTAAATACTGCCTCTATCACAGGATGATCCACCATCCTACTGACAAGTGTTATGTCCTCAAGGACAGAATACAAGCCCTGATCGATGCCGGGGTTCTGACATTGAAGACGGAGCAGAAGAAAGTCACTGCCAATATGGTGACTCTCGAGTTCGGCAGCACCCAAAAGGTCACAGTTCTCGACGGGACCTACCCAGCCCCCGCTCCACGGTTGGAAGTCAAGCATCCTCCAGCTAAAACTCAAGATAATAAAGGTCTTGTTCCCTTAACATTGGAGACAGGAGAAGTCATGTGGATACACCCAGACCTCGTCCAAGACGTACAGCGGGATTCAAAGGAGCCCAACTCAAAGGCAAGTCTTGCAATGTCATCTCCATCCTGCCAGACGACGGCAATCTTACATCGGCTTCCCTCAGTGATTCAGAAGGGGAAAAGCTTGCTTGTACGGCGCAAGCCGATACGCCTCAACAGACGGGCACCCGATCCGAAAAATCATACTTGAGGCAGTATGAAAAGTCTACTGACGAGATACAATGGCAAACGACGTCGGTACCAATGTCAGCATCCACTCCAATCCCAACCAAGGGAAAAGAGAGGCCTAAGGAGGTACGATTCGACCACGTGTTGAAGAAACCACCAGGCCAAGGGTTTGATACGCCCTTTCGGTTTGACATATTGGCTCAACTAGCCAATATCCCAGCTCGTATCACTATACACGAGCTCCTTCGCCTCTCAAAAGAACAAGAGAAGTACTCAGGGATGCGCTAGCCAATTCAGAATCCTTTCTGACATGCATGCCTGAGATCCCTAACGACGACGTTCAGTCTCCTTGCCCAGAATGTCATCATACACAATTCAAGGTGCCCGCTATTACATTCACGGCGGAAGATATACTTCTCAAAGACAACAAGCATGTCGACCTCTGTACTACACCGGATATATCGGTTCAACGTGCATCGAAAGAATACAAGTCGATCCAGGGTCCGCACTCAGCATCATCCCCAAAAGGCTTCTTTACTTCCTCGGCATACACTGTACAGGTTGTCCGCAACCACTACTACAATATACGGTTTCAACGCCGGGAGCAGTCATCCACTGGGGAAATTCAACTCCGTTGCAGAATCGGAGCCTGAAGTCAGAAGTGACATTCTATGTCATTGACGCTGACACATCATATAACCTGCTGCTGGGATGGCCATGGATCCATGCTAACTGGATCGTTCCCTCTACTCTCCACCAATGCTTCAAATATGTTGAAGATGATACGACAGTACGAACTGTCTTTGCTGAGAGGCAACCATTCAAAGGGGTGAAAATTACTTCACTGACGCTCTCCTGTATCAAGAGGCCGGTGGGACACCTAAAGAACCATTGCCAGACGATGATGAAAGTGGCAATGAGGCGGATTCAGAATCCGAAGCAGGCATGCCAGCCATTCTGATTGGTGAACCAATTATAGCATGTCTCAATAATCCCCATGTAATACTCCTTAAGAGGATGAAGGTGAATGGGTAATTAATGATAATATTTCTTTCGATTATCCTGCGAGTGTTCGGCTGTTTAAATCCATTACGGATAGCTCCCTACACATGCCTTTACATAAGCCAAGTGCGTCCAGTACACCCATGGAATCCGCAGAAGGAGCCGTCTTGGTGATCCCGCCATCCAAAGAAGGTCAGTTACCGATAATTTTCGGTAGAACCCAACCACGGGGACCCATGGCTGGAAATTCAAGTTCAGATTCGACACTCCACATTTCTTCCATTACGCGCGGCCGGCGCGCGCCATATTATGAGAAAATGGGATACGACTTGAAGCATGGAGCAGGCCTGAATTTTGGAAAAGGAAGGCGCGGTTTGATGCGTAACTTTGTGCTAAAAGGGAAGCCTACAAACTACTATGATAGTACACGCAGGGGGTTTGGGATATGTTACACCCACATTGTCAGCAACGGTTCAATTCAAAGACGATGAACCAATTCCATCACATTCGGCCTCATCCTCCGAGTGGGACTCAGATGTCAGTGTAGGAGGAATGTTCGAAAACCTCACTGTTAATATGACTTCAAGCAGTCAATTAGAGCCTACAGAAGCTATTGATGAGGAGCCATGGGCCCAGCAATTAAACCTCCAGTGGGAAAAGCGATTCGAACTGCGCGAACCCACCTACTGAAGACAAGGTGATGCAGGTCAACCTGGGAAGTCAAGATCATCCCAACCCATCTTTATAAGTGAAAGCCTATCACTTATAGAAAAGGAAGAATTGATAATACTAGTAAAGGGTATATAGACGTCTTCGCATGGAGCTACGAACATGCCCGGACTTGATCCACAAGTAGCCGTGCCACGTCTAAATATCACCCCGACGTCAAGCCAGTCAAGCAGCAACAACGTCGATTTCGCCCAAACATTATGGAAGCTATTGAAGCTGAAGTTCACAAGCTCATTGCATGTGGCTTCATCCGGGAGGAACAAACATCCAGATTGGGTAGCTAACTCGTCCCCGTCCTCAAGAAGAATGGGAAAATACGGATCTGCATCGACTACTGTGATCTCAATACGGCCTGTCCTAAAGATGAATTGCCGCTACCCATCACCGATGTCATGATCGACCACACATGTGGATTCGAAGGATGTCTTTCATGGACGGCTTTTCCAGGGTACAACCAGATTAAGATGTATCCCGACGACGAGAAGCATACTTCGTTCCGAACCGTTGGGGGTATACTGCTACACTGTAATGCCCTTCGGACTAAAGAACGCCGGAGCAACCTATCAGGCGGGCAATGAGTACAATCTTCCGCGATCATCTCTGAAAAACGGTGGAGTGCTATGTTGACGCACATTGTCGTCAAAAGCCGCAACAAGAATGAACATCTTCGCGACCTGAGAACGATGTTCGACATAATGCGGGCTCATCAACTGAAAATGAACCCGACAAA
>JAVJIF010003130.1:277500-291177 GCA_038442645.1 Agave tequilana | reverse complement strand
TTGGATGTAGAGGTATCTCGAGATTTATGGAGCACTCCAAACAGCGAGGCTAGATCATGAGCTCAATTACTAAGATATCCAATGATATTTGTGGAATAAGGTATGCGATTACCCTTGTGATCTATATTTTCCGCTATGCATCATGTAGGTGCTGGTTGATCTTTAGATTTATGCATATTAAATTGAAGATTTATAGAGACTAATTTTCTCCAACACAACAAACCCCAATTGACTCAGATCCCTCTAATCTTTGGAGATAAATATTTTTCTTCACCAAAAGTCCTTGTCAATGTTTGTTTGAAAGCAATTGTTCAATTCAGAAAATCAAATGTTTTACAAACCCAATGACTCAGATCTCCAATCTTGAAGATAAATGAAAAATCATCAGCATTCCCAATCAGTGCAAGCGTTCCAAACCAATTCTTGGCCTATAAACTCAAATGTGTCAAATCTGTGAGATGAACTTTTTGGCTTTTTTCTTGTTTGTTGTTGGTAACTTCTTTCTATTTTGTGACACAAGTTATGGTTCCATTGCCAAGATACACTCGCAAATTATATTGTACATATAACTGGCTTGTCGAGAAGCTTCTCTGTGATAGACATGTATATTCTCAGCTTGCATTTTCTTATCGTGCACGTGCCAGAATCATCAACTCCCTGCTGCATCTGGCATAAGATGTACTGAAAGCCTTCTTTTGGGCAATTAATTGACATGAAACACATGTTGATTATTTTCATAATGACAGCGATCCTATGAGTCATCTTGAAAATTTTGCCTATGCATTCTACAAAGTGCATGTGTCTCTCAGTTGCTTATAAGCTTATTCTTACCATGTACCCTAATATGTATTTGTGCTCCTTTAAATTAATTATTAATTTTTATATGCTGCGGGCTTTGAATAACCTGACTGAGTTTCTTGCATGCCAGGGAAATTTTATTACTGTCAAAATTGTGCACTATACAACGAAAGAACAGATGTGCATTGCTCATATGTATTGGATTAAATTGATTTTTTTTTTCTTTCATAATTTCAGGCTTGCAGCAGATTGGCCCTCGACAATGCAAATTGTTCGTCTCATAGCACAGGATCATATGAATGACAAGTTATACTCTAATTATCTTCTTTTTGTTAAGTTTCTTTTATTTTGATTCTCTCTCAGTGCTGTTGGAACATCGTCTTGTTTCATGAGTTTGGATAAATTTTAAGATGCTGTGTTGCTTCTCTGTTTATATTTGTTTTAAAATTTGAATTTAACAGGCAATATGTCGGAAAGGCAGACTTTTTGGTGTTCCGGACGCTTAATCAACATGGTTTCCTGGACAATTGCAAGAAAAGAAGCTTGTGAGTAACAATGTTTTGGTGACTGCATGTTCATCTTTAAATTTGATTGGAATTAATAGTAAATGATTGACAGCATGTTCATCTTTAATTGAAATTAATTGTAAATGGTTGACAAGTTTTTTTGGCTTAAGTTTTCTTGGCTGATAGATTTCCTTAAATCACACTCTTTCGCCCTCCATTTCTCTTTTTTCTTTTCTCTTTTTCCTTTTTACATAACCATTTCCTCACTTCCAAGGTGTTACAGTCAATTTTGTTATCATGTAAATCTCATTTGTAATAAGTTGTAGCTCAAAACAGTTAATTTTGTGGTCATATAAATCTTACTTGCATTCTAATTACATTCCAATTTTTTTCATAATTAATTTTTATTTTAATATTATTTTACGGTCAACTTTGTGGTCAACTTTCCACGTCCACTTTAACATTACTAGTCAAATACCGGAAACACGATACACTTTTCTACTTTCACTTCCCAACTACCAACCAAACACTGAAAAAGATAAACACAAATTCTCATTTTTCAAGAGGGAAAAAAAACCCACTTCCTCACTTCCGCCCACTTCCTTGAATCCAAACAGCCCTGAATAAACTTTGATTTCCATGTCAAATTTTTCTAGATGACGTTTTCAGGAATATAGCACGAATCCAAAGCTTTGTTCTAACTTGCATATTTTCTGTCTTTAATAGGTGTTTTGGAGCTTTTCTTATGGCGATTCTTGTTCTTATTTGATAATTGGATTCCCTTTTGGAATTCCCATGCTCCCTTCCCTTTGAATTCTATTATAAGAGGGACTTGTTTAAGGGCAAATACACCAAAATTTAACATTTTATATTTATGTTTTCAGTGTGCTGTTATCCAGCTACCTTCACAAACACTGCTTCTGTCAGTGACTGAAAAAGCCGCGCGCTTGATTGGCATGCTATTTCCTGGGGTATTTTGTTGCATTACCTAGATCATGGTTTTCTTTCTGATACTCACCTATCTAGCTGTTTCTAAAGTTTCTGTTTCTCGTGGCCCAGGATATGGTTGTATTCAAGCCTCAAGTATCCAGTCAACCGCAGCCGCAACAACAAATGCAACAACAACAGCAACAACAGATGCAGCAGCAACACCTTCAACAGTCACAACATCAGCATCTGCAACAGCAGCAGCTGCAGCAGCAACAACTACAACAACAACAATTGCAACAGCAGCAACAGATGGTTGGTGCAGGAATGGGCCAGGCATTTGTTCAAGGCGCTGGCCGGTCTCAATTATGTCTCAAGGGAAAATGCCTTCCCAAGTGCCCGGTAATATGGGTGGAGGCAATTTCCTACCGTAGTGAGCAATGAAGCATGCAGCATAGGAAACAAATGTACATAGCAAAATTTGATCAGGATAAAATTTGAAGTGAACAGTTTGGACCAAGAAAGCAACAACTGATTGGCTTTAGCATTAGGAAACTTGACGTCTGAGGCATGTATCTACCCATCTTGTTCTTCCTTTTTATTTTCTTCATATTTTTTTCCCCTGATATCTATACACCGTGAAGGAAAATCGATGCATTGTAGTCCTGACGGCGTATTTTTCTTGCTCATCTAATATAAATTATAATGACTTCTTGTTGCTCACCATTTCCCATAACCTTACGACCATCACGCTAATAATCAGTCAGTCAGTTGCTATCTGTGTGATATACTCCATATTGAGTTCTTGTAAAATGTTTCCTCGTCTTTGAAAGACATTGTTGCTTTTACGCATTCTTACTACATCTACTCCTTTAGTTTTGGATGTTCATTCATCTTTTCTATCGTAGAAGCATCAGATGAATTGCATTCCCTGGTTCCGTGCCGTGGTTCTTCAATGATTGACGATTTTTCTCTTCATCATTCCATTATGATGTCAATCAATCCAGTGTCACTTCAACTATCTTGCATTACCTTGTACTGTTTTGTCAGAAGTTGGTTAATGTTTCCATTCATTTGAATCATTCAATTCGTTCCTATGAGAAGTATTGACACAAGGAGGCTAGATTTTGAATGAAATGTTGGATCTGTCTTCTTGATGCATGTTGAAAACGTGTTAAATAGTAATCGCCAATTGTGTTTTAGTATGCTCTCTGTTGTTAGCATCGAATATCTGCCCTTATCCTTCTTGGTCTACAGTTTATATATTTCAAAATTGTTACGTTTACTGTCATAAAAGTTAAGATACAATTCAGAAATTTTAGCTGACGTACTATTTGTGATATTATTGGACAGTACAAATGAAATAGAAACAGGAAATAATATTGGCTTGTCGCAAATATGATAATTGTTCGGTCGTGAAATTTATTTGAAAAGGAATCAGCATCATATGGTAGTTGAAAATACATAGCTTCATCCCAAAAATTGTAATACCTTAAAAGAGATCATGCCAACTGTAATGATTGTTGTTTTTATATCTCACCATTCACAGCATATGTGCTTCCGTAACAGCAGTATGTCATCTTCAACGAGGCACATTTTCCTGAAGATGAAGGGAACCCAGGAAGAAAGTGCAGAAAAAGGAATGCCTAGAGTCGAAGGGAAACTAGCAAGGAGAAGAAGGAATGCAAGAGGAAAAGAATTCTACTAGAGAGAGAGAGAGAGAGAGAAGAGAGAGAGAGAGAGCGTTGGGGTTTGTTAAAACATTGCATCTCAAATCCCGCTTGCACTAGGCTATGAATATTCTGGGCGGGCACGAGACTCAAACTGTATAAATGCAAGGAAGTTTGAACATATTGTTAGATCTAAATTTATTCCATACAAGATCTATATATAATGTAAGCCTCTTTATCATGATCAAAGGAAGGAGGGTTTTAGGCATACCTGATTCCATTACGAAGAGGATGCCGAATATTGCACGATCTCGAAGGCGCCGGAGTTGAGGGAGAGGATTCTTCTCTCCAGCCACCAGTTCTCTTCTTATCCTCAGAGGAGATGAGAGGCCTCTAAGAGAGAGATGATTATTCTTGTTGGTGGAGAGGGAACCCTACTCATGATATATATAGCATCAAGAAACCCTAGTTCAACTCATCATAGATCTAGGCCCTTGATTTATAACACGAGTTCCACACGTGTAGATGAGTCCCACATTCTAATAAATACACTCATGGCTAAGTGTAATTGAAAACGTGTCTAGACCCAAACTATTTAGGTTTGATCAATTCTTTATTGGGTCAAACAACATAGTTAAGTGGGCGGGTGCAAATATCCAATTGACGTGATTAGGCCCAAAATAATTAGACTTTAAAACAAAATAAGTCTAACAATCTCCCACTTGGGCCAAGCAAGTATACTGAATAGATATTATGCATAACTTTATGACGTCAAAACTTTAACCGCCGACAAACCACGTTTCAGAATAATCTGTCCATTAAGTGCCCTGCCACACCGAACATGGCGGTCGTTACCTTCTGTATAATCGAGGTAGGACCTTCCACATAATAATTTCAGAACCCCTAAAGACATAGATCAAATGTGGACGTGTGGCATGAAAATGTCCTCTGATCAAATAAGGTACAATTCCAACTGGTTTCCACTTTATGACTCCAACGAGTCTAGCCTTATGACTCCAACGAGTCTCACTTTTATGACTCCAACGAGTCTAACTGCTAATTCAACAAACTCAAATGCGCAAAAGTAAACTTTAGGAAAAGCAGTTATAAATTTATTTATCAGAATCAACAAATATCTATAAAGTGCACTTAGAAATAATGTCTGTTACATAAAAATATCCACTCCCACGAAATCAGGATATCATAATGACTAGGCATCCCATATGAGCAATATGCTCTAAGAATACTTTAGGTGAAAGTCCTTTAATGAGTGAATCTGTAATGTTAAGAATAGTGTCATCACTATCAAACAGACAAAATATGATTCTAAACTTTATCATTGATGACAAGAAACTTGATGTCGATATGCTTAGACTTTGCTGAACTCTTGTCACTATTGCAGTAGAGCTTTATAGCTCTTATTGTCACAGTGTAGCTGTAATGGCCTCTCGACTAAATCCACCATCTTACTATAATAAGGAAAATGTAAAATAAAGTGGACTTCCTATTGTCGATACATCTAGCATAATCTGAATATGTGTATCCAATCAGCTGCAACTGATCAGATTCATGTAGTCTTTTATTGATATCACATAACCTTCTTGATAGTCTTCCAGAGATCAATCCCATGATTGATCAAGTTTCTGTCAAGTTTCTCAACGGTATATGCTATGTCTGATGGGTACAAACTTGAGCATATATCAGACTTCCAACCGCCAATGCATATGGAATGTCTTTCATTTGCTCTTTCTGTAGATCGTTCTTGAGACATTAGAGTAAACTCAACTTATCTCCTTAGAGCAATTCTTCATGCCACATCTATCTAGCACCTTATCGATATAGGGCTTTTGTGATAAACCTAATATTCCACGTGTCCTGTCACGTTGAATCTGGATGCCTATCACAAAAGAAGCTTCTCCAAGATCTTTCATCTCAAAGTTTTTTGAGAGAAGACTCTTAGTGTCAAGTAAAAGAACCATATCGTTACTTGTTAGTAGAATGTCATCCACATATAACACAAGAAATATAATTCTACTCTCTTTAAATTTATGGTGAATACAATGATCAACTATATTTTCCTTAAAATCAAAAAAGGATATTACTTGATCAATTTCAAATACTATTGACGGGATGCTTGCTTTAAACCATAAATGAATTTCTTTATTTGCAAACCAAATATTATAAAACCTTCACTTTAAAACTTTCTGGTTGCACCATACAGATTTCCTTCTCAATGTTACCATTAAGAAAGGCAATCTTAACATCCATTTGGTATAACTCCAGGTCAAAGTGAGCCACCAGTGCCATAATAATCCTAAAAGAATGCTTCATGAAAATTAGGGAGAAAGTCTTATAATCAATGCCCTTTCTTTGAGTGAATCCCTTTGTGACAAGATGTGCCTTATACCTTTTGACATTACCTTTTGAATCCGCTTGGTTTTGAATACTCATTTACAACCAATCGGTGTCTTTCCTTCAGGCAACTCTACTAAATCCCAAATATTATTGTCCTTCATGGATTTTAACTCATCTTCATGACATTTGACCACTTAGTGGAAGTGATGTGAGTTGGCCTCATTCAAGGATGTGGGGTCATCCTCTACCCTTATGTCAAACTCATGCTATTGGAGATAAACTATAAATAGTCATTTGCAATGACTGATCTCCTCTCTCTAGTTGATCTCCTAGGCACTTGTGGTTGAGAATTTTCAGTTTCTACCTCATCAGCATGATCTACTTCAGGATGAATGTATATGTATCTTGTAAGGATGCAACTGTATTTTCATCTTGAAGTGGAACAATTACTCTATCATTTGGAACAATTGTCATGGGTATAACAATATGTTCTTTCTTAAATATGAAATCTTTATGTAGTTGACCCCACTGTTCTGAATATTCTCAAAATTTAGCAACCTGTCTTATGTTCTTAGTGGAGGGACAATAAAACTTAAAGCCTTTATACCTCTCAGAATACCCTACGAATAAACAGCTAATTGTCCTTGAGTCCAACTTCTTCTCATATGGTATATATGACCGAGCTTCCACTGGACAACCCCAAACATATAGATGCCTAATACTGAGAGATTTCCCAGTCCGTAACTCATACGGGGTTTTTAGTTACTGTTTTGCAAGGTATTCTATTAAGGAGGTGACAACCATTTTTAAGGCTTCACTATATAATGACTTTGGTAGAATAGTGTGAGCTATCATACTCCCAACCATATGCTTTAATGTGTGATTTTATCTCTCAGCAATACCATTTTGACGAGGTGTCCCTGATATGGTGTACTAAGCGATAATACCACTCTTTCAGAAATTGACAAATGGTTCTGGACATTTACCTGATTCGTTATATCTGTCATAGTACTCACCACCATGATCAGATCTAACGGCTTTAAACATGTCCATGATTGGATTTCTCATGGAACAAGTGTAATTACCTATAACGAGAGTAATTGTCTGTAAAAGTGATGAAATATTCATGACCATTCCAAGAAGCTGTAGGGAATGGACCACAAATGTCTGTATACACCAAATTAAGACACCTGAACTACGTCTAGTACCAAACTTTCTAATGTATCTTTAATTAATTTTCGCTTAGTGCCTATGATATTCACATATAGAGATTCAGTATATAAAGCATGAAGTTTCAATTTATATAGCCATCAATCAAAATTCTAGTACCAACAACTTTAGGTTTGGAAAGTAGACTAAGCATTTCATTATCAAGAGTGACAGCAAAACTAGATCTGTCTAACAAATGAAATAGAATATGATTCCGCCTAAAAGGTCGGTACACATAAAGTCTCATCCAAATCTAAAACAAAAAATCAGAATCTAATTTAAGCCTACAAACTCCAACAACTTTAATTGCAACTTTATTTCCATCACCATGTATACGTATCGCTCAGCTGGGTTGGGCCTCCTTTGGGTTTGGAAGTTCCGCATTGAATCGCTTATGTGAATTATCTATTCATAATTTATAAAGTGGCACTATAGGTAAATTAATCTCAAAACAAACATAAATATGAGATATACCCGCTAAATAGCCATTTCTGATACTTTATGTATTCCTACTTGAGGTGGCTTACTTTCTTACAGAAAAGTATGCAATGACCTTAGGCTACTTTTTTTTTCTGCACTTTTGCCACTTAGGATCAGCCACTGTAGTGGTGTTTATGTTCCTCCCTTTAGTTTTACTTTTCCTTTTCTTATTAGAAGTTTAACCTGGATGCTAAGTGAGCACTGACATTATCGGGCATAGCACTTCTAATAGTTATAGGAATAGTGTACTTTATGACCATTAAACTTATATTGTAAGATCTCTCCCACTTACCATAATTGACCTTTTTTTTACTGAACTTTTATTAGTAATAGTAGAGATCCATCAATCTTTAAGGTGTACTCTAGGTGCATGAATTCAAGAACGATCATTTACATGATCTTATCACTTCTTAAAGTTTGTACCATTCAATTTAAACTACATAATTGTACAATTTCTCACCAGTTTAACATAAACATTGCATTTAATAAAATTCTACTGTTATAGCCATAAAAAATGAATTTCAGAAAATGCAACCAGTTTAACCGATAGAGCTGCCGGTTAAACTTTCAGAACAAGTTGTGTCTCTATATGCCAACACTGTACTGGCCCAATATAGATATCCTAAAGTCTAGGTCCTATATAAGAGAACAACCTTCCTTTGGGCCGACTGTCACTTTATAGGATTGGTCCTAAAGTTTAAGTAATCTATATTGGCCATATAATATATGTAATGACCCGGCCAAAATGACAACCTTCCTTTGGGCCGATTGCCACACGCATGGGCCACACAAATTTATGCATCTATATTCTTGTTCCGCCATCGGACTAGTTGATGAGGGTAATGCAATATGGGCCAATAGTGTGACAACCTTCCTTTGGGCCGATTACCGCACATCAAGGTTCTCCCACTTGCATTACCCACATCAAGTATCCGACGTCGTACATAATTCGGCAAACAATAGTCTTCCTTTGGGCCGGCTATTGTCCGCATGAACTACATACGCAATTAAATAAGCTCTTTTATAAATTCTTTAGCTTGAACATGTATATATCTTTATCTGTGTGTTATAAACTGTAGTATACATCATATTCATCATGCTAGACAATATAAGCAATAATATAAATATTGATGAAGCAGAAGCATGTAGGGTACACATAACCATGATAAATAAATACTTCAATGCCTTCTTTATGTCAACTAACTACTGTTTTGCCATGTCTAATCCTGTAATACTGTAGTGCTCGTCAAGAGCTTCGAAACGGCTGTTTACATGCCCAAAACAGAGGTCGTATGAGCCCGTAACGCTAATTGAAGTTTCTATTGACAAAACGGGTCTGCAGTGCTTATCGGGTCTGGATTAGACCCGACCCACAATGGTTAGTTATTGGTTTCCTTTCTTATTGGGCCGGGTTTAAATAAATTGGATAAAACCCAATTAGCTTTAATGTGAGAACAACTAAGAATAGATTAAATAAGTTTCCTTATTAGATTTAAATTTTGTATCTATATCAAAAATTTAATCCTATTCAATCTCACAATCCCAAATTAAGGAAACCTTAACTCTCAAGAAAAGGAAAAAAAAAAAAATTTGCCCTTCTAGCCGCCGGCCCATGGTGGCCGGCGGCTGTTGCCCACCCTCAAGGGGCCGCACGCATGCAGGACCTGCATGCGTGCACTGAATGGTTTTTTTTTTTTTTCAATGTGCATGCACTGGAAGCTCCAGCGCATGCAACTAATCTCTCTCTCTCTCTCTCTCTCTTTTTTTTTAAATACCTTGTGCTGCATGCATTGCTTGCATGCAGCCGACCATGCTACAGTTTTTTTTTAAATCTAGAATAACACACAAATTAAAATTTCATAAAAAAAAAACATATACATGTTAAATTCAATAAAAATCACTCCTTTTAATCTTTTGATCCAACATATGAGACACAAAATATTTATTGAATCAAAGAGATATTTTTATGATATTTATAGATCGAGATCATAATTTCTGTAGATCCCTATGATCTGATAAGAGGAGGCTCTGATACCAATTGTTAGATCTAAATTTATTCCATACAAGATCTACATATACTGTAAGCCTCTTTATCATGATCAAAGGGAAGGAGGGTTTTAGGCATACCTGATTCCATATTACGAAGAGGATGCCGAATATTGCACGATCTTGAAGGCGCCGGAGTTGAGGGAGAGGATTCTTCTCTTCAGCCACCAAGTTCTCTTCTTTATCCTTAGAGGAGATGAGAGGCCTCTAAGAGAGAGATGATTATTCTTGTTGGTGGAAGGGAACCCTACTCATGATATATATAGCATCAAGAAACCCTAATTCAACTCATCATAGATCTAGGCCCTTGATTTATAACACGAGTTCCACACGTGTAGATGAGTCCCACATTCTAATTTAAATACACTCATGGCTAAGTGTAATTGAAAACGTGTCTAGACCCAAACCATTTAGGTTTGATCAATTCTTTATTGGGTCAAACAACATAGGTTAAGTGGGCGGGTGCAAATATCCAATTGACTTGATTAGGCCCAAAATAAATTAGACTTTAAAACAAAAATAAGTCTAACACATATACCCTATTCAAGGATAAACATGAAAATGATCTCACTCCAAATCTTGCATTATGAAACTGTTGTCTTTGAAACTTCTAAAATTGGCATAAAGATTGGTCCATGTAGATAATAAATTTCATCATCTTGAATTCTATGCAGCCTTGCATGCATATATATATATATATATATATATATATATATATATATATATATATATATATATATAGAGAGAGAGAGAGAGAGAGAGAGAGAGAGAAATGTATATCAGCCTGCAGTTGAGAGAACTCCGTCAGCCTGCGGTGACGTGGCTCAAGATTTGTCACCCCACTAACTTGCGGCCCGCTTATAGGAAGAAGTTAAATTACTAGATACCCCTTATGAAAAGCTACTCTGTCGGTAAAAGACAGTGGATATGTATAGTTTATTATATTTTTATATTTTATGACGTTATTCAATTTTTGTGACAATTATCTTTTATAACTGCGGCTAAACTGCCAACATTTTTTTATTAAATCACGAAACTAATTTGAATGCTTCTTTAATTTTTTTAATCTGATTTGATATTTAATGATTTTTAATATAGTCGCAGTTTACTTTTTTTCGCATGTAATGTATAATGCGATCAAGGACCCGACTATGGTCGCAGTACTTAACGAGAGCGATAGTATAATCGCAGTTTACGTATTATTCTATATTTTTTGTTCTTCATTTCTGACTGTTGTCTGATCCTCCTATGAACTATTAAATTAGTTTTTACATATAGTATGCGGTCATGGACTGCGACTATGGTCGCACTACTGCGACTATGGTCGCAGTACTTAACGAGAGCGATAGTATAATCGCAGTTTACGTATTATTTTATATTTTTTGTTCTTCATTTCTGACTGTTGTCTGATCCTCCTATGAACTATTAATTGATTTTTACATATAGTATGCGATCATGGACCGCGACTATGGTCGCACTACCGCGACTATGGTCGCAGTACTTAACGAGAGCGATAGTATAATCGCAGTTTACGTATTATTTTATATTTTTTGTTCTTCATTTCTGACTGTTGTCTGATCCTCCTATGAACTATTAAATTGGTTTTTACATATAGTATGCGATCATGGACTGCGACTATGGTCGCACTACCGCGACTATGGTCGCACTACCGTGACTATGGTCGCAGTACTTAACGAGAGCGATAGTATAATCGCAGTTTACATATTATTTTATATTTTTTGTTCTTCATTTCTGACTGTTGTCTGATCCTCCTATGAACTATTAAATTGGTTTTTACATATAGTATGCGATCATAGACTGCGACTATGGTCGCACTACCGCGACTATGGTCGCAGTACTTAACGAGAGCGATAGTATAATCGTAGTTTACGTGTTATTTTATATTTTTTGTTCTTCGTTTCTGACTGTTGTCTGATCCTCCTATGAACTATTAAATTTGTTTTTACATATAGTATGCGATCATGAACTGCGACTATGGTCGCAGTACCCTCGACTGCATTTTTCTTGATGATTTTTTTTGCTAAGTTAAATGTAATAACGGTGAATAAATACTGATTCTATAGTCGCAGTTTACGTATGTTTTTATATGTTTTGCTTATAAAGTATAAATTATTTTTACTTATTGCATGCGTAATAGCACTGCGACTATGGTCGCAGTGTTTAAAAACAGCAGTCGCAATTTGATATGTAATTAAAAGAGCTTATAAGTTAATATAGTGAGAAAGAGACCTTACAAAAAAAGAGAATTAAAAGCTTTTAAAAGAAGACAAAATAAGGTTGAATATCAGAAGATCAGGAAATCCTAATCCTCGTCATTATCACCATCATAAGCAGATTCGTCTTCTTCATTCTTCTACTCTTCCTATTCATCACTTATTTCCTCATCATCTTCCTATTTTTGAGGTTTTTTTGTTTCACCGATAAACTCCCAGAATGGATCGTCTCTATCAAGCTCTTCGTCTGACCCGTTGCGAGAAAGCGAGCCTACAACATCAGAGGACATACTTTCATCAAGCATGTCTCCGTCAAGTGGCAGAGGAATAATGTCTTCCTCACTAACCCACATGAAAACTTCATTATCCTCATGAATAGGAGGATCAGTTAATACATTATTTGATGTAGTGAGATAGTCAAAAGGAGTGAAGTCCAGACTCGTATCAGATTCACTAGAATAGCTTGAAGAAAAAGGACCGGTGGGGGAACGATTGAAGTTGAAATCTAAGTATTCAGAGGAAGAAGATGGGGAAGACATGATTCAAGAATGAATTGCTTTTTGGAAGTTTTTGAAATCAAATTGAAAAGGAAGAGCAAAAATATAGTTTTTAGGTATGAGATAATATATTAGTTACAAGCATTATATAAAGGTCAATATTGTGGAAGAACATGAATAGTAATAATAATTGTTACAGGTGAGGGTTGAGTATGGTAGAAAGTGGTAAAAAAATTAAATATTTAATTGAAGATTTATTGCGGGAGAATCCGAAGAGTTTCTTTTTTCCAGAGGTTTAATACTTGAAGTACAAATTAACTTTTTATAGAATTATTTGCCTATATCTTTAGATTACGTATGGTGCACATCTTTCCTTTATCGATATTAACATTAGTGCATCTCTTTTTTCTAGACTGTTGTTGTATCACGGTAGAAAGAATATTAATTACTTTCATTTAATTTAGTGTAATTAATATAGTATTTTTTATAAGATGTGATGTACGCGAACTGATCTCAGGGTCGCATGGCTAATCTACTTTTTAAAAATATAAAAAATCTTTTACATAAGGCATGCGAAAGAAGATTGCGACTTTGGTCGCAGTACTGAAGGAGGTCGCATTGCTGTACGATAGAATGCGACTAGGGTCGCAGACGTTATATAAAAAAGTTTTTTTATACTATGACTGCGACTAGTGACTGCGACTGTGTCGCAGTTGTCATATAAATTGAAAGTTATATTGTATTAAGTCTGCGACCATGGCATGTTTTTTAAATTTTCAATGCTTCTGCTTATTTTACATTATGTTGATCCAAAATTTTTTTAATTATATTTTTTGATGTAGTAAAATTACGAATTTTATAACTGTAGATATATTCAACTGAAATTTTGTTTGTTGATGACTTTATTCCAGTTTAGAATAAAAAAGGGGTATTTTTGTCAATTTGTTTCACGATT
>JAVJIF010003130.1:0-270000 GCA_038442645.1 Agave tequilana | reverse complement strand
CACAATCTCAGTACAAGTAATTTCCTTGGTAGTCAAAAGACCACAAACTCTCTCTTTCAAATATCTCTTCCCTTACAAAGGTCCTTAGAGAATATTGAGTAGGAATGAAGCTCTTGTTGTAAGTGAAGAAAGAGAATTAAATCAGAGAGTATTTGAAAAACCCTTCAGAAAATCAGTGAGAAATTCAGCACAAAAACAAGAAACAAGTCTCTTTTGAAAACCTTAAACTTTTGAATTTTCTAGCAATAATTGTTCTAACAAATCTCTCCCAAACACCCCTATTTATAGGAGAGGGCTAGGGTTTAGGGATAAAACATAATTACTGATGTTTAGGAGGTAATTAGATCAAAATATATCCTTAAACGAATTTTTAACACAAAAGACAAAAATAACCAGCTCTAAAAATCTGCCCGTTACTGTTCAAACGGCTACATCGGTCGACCGGGCCGGTCGACCGGTAGTATAAAATTCCGACCGTTACAGGCTATCGGTCGACCGACCCGGTCGACTGATACAAACTGTGACTCAAAAAATAAATATCGGTCGACTGCCCCGGTCGACCGACAGACATGCACACGGATACGTGCATTCTGCCAGGACCTCAGTCGACTGGTCCGGTCGACCGGACCAGCCTGACACAGACTCGGTCGACTGTCGGTAGACTGCCGGTCGACCGGATCAGGTCAGAAAACGAAATAAAGACAGATTTTGAGAAGAAAAATATTTTTAACAAAACTATTTTAAATAGGAATTCAGTATGTAACATAAAAAGAAATTTGTAGAAGAAAGATTTTGTACTAAAATATTTTTGTATATTTTATAGGAAATAAACTAAGAAATAGTATATGCGCAAAAACGTGTGTGATTGAGCTTCAAACCTAATCTCTATTCTTTAACAAGCTATAAAACTAAAAATACAAAACCTAAGGACCTCTGAGCAATCTTCACGTCTTTGAGCCATCCAATGCCTTGCTAGTGCCTTCTCTTCTATGATCCTTCCTTGATGTGCAATTTGCCTTCCTTGCTTGGTGGAACTTAGAAGTTCTTGCAATAGCTAAGCAAATGGTCTCTAAATATGGTACAAAACCTGAAACTCATCTTAACAAATTTATTAGTACCAAATAGCTCATATTTGGTTTGTCATCATCAAAACACAAAACAATTGGAGAGTGTAACCTCTGGGCCAACAATCTCCCCCTTTTTGATGATGACAAAACAAATAGGCTATTAACAAAAATATAGGGAGGATAAAGCTCCCCCTCAAATTATGCTATACATAAAACACAAGAATATGCTCTAGATACCAATAATTGAAATGATGCACCAATTATTGAAACTAATTAAAACAAATATATAAAGCTCAAAAATTGCTCTTGATACCAAAATACCAAAACAACTAAAACACAAGAATTCATAAAACCAAAACATATAAATTTTAAAACGAATCTTAAGATTAAAGCATATAAATTCATATGGAACCAAGACCAAATGAACTTATTTTTGTCATGTAAACTTATTCTCCCCCTTTTTGTCATACATCAAAAAGGGTTATGAAAAAACATGTTATTCAATAATACAAACATTAAGTTCTCCACAAATAAACGAAAATCTAGCAAAATCAAGAGGTTTAGTGAAAATATCGGCTAGTTGTAAATCTGTGGAAACATAATCAATATCTATATCACCTTTCTCAAAATGATCTCTAAGAAAGTGATATCTAATCTCAATGTGCTTGGTCTTACTATGTTGATTTGCATTTTTGGTCATGTGTATAGTACTAGTATTATCACAAAATATTTTTATATGATCAAAGTGCAAATCAAAATCAAGGAGAGTATGTTTCATCCAAAGGACTTGTGCACAACAAGCCCCCGCGGCAACATACTCCGCCTCGGCGGTTGAGAGAGCTACGGAATTTTTTTTCCTAGAGGACCATGAACAAGACAATTACCAAGAAATTGACATGTCCCACTAGTACTCTTTCTATCTACTCTACAACCCGCATAGTCGGCATCCGAATAACTAGTCATTGAAAAATCTATAGTTTTTGGATACCAAAGACCCATTCCAATAGTGCCCTTAATATAACGAATAATGCGTTTTACCGCAATAAGATGAGACTCTTTAGGACACGATTGAAATCTAGCACAAAGACACACACTAAACATGATATCCGGCCTACTTGCCGTCAAATATAAAAGACTTCCTATCATGCTTCTATATAATTTAATATCAACATTTTTACCTTGTTCGTCCTTATCAAGCTTGGTTGTAGTTGCCATTGGAGTGTTGCAAGCCTTTGATCCTTCAAGCCCAACTTCTTTACTAGCTCCTTTGCGTACTTGGCTTGGTTAATGAAGGTTCCGTCTTGCAATTGCTTGATTTGGAGTCCAAGGAAGAAATTGAGCTCACCCATTGAAGACATTTCAAATTCAAGTTGCATGACTTTCTCAAAATCCTTGCATAAAAGCTCATTAGTAGATCCAAAAATTATATCATCAACATAAATTTGCACAATTAAAATATCATTATCAACATGCTTAGTAAAAAGAGTTGTGTCCACTTTGCCTTTAATAAAATCATTTGAAATGAGAAAACTAGAAAGCCTTTCATACCAAGCTCTTGGAGCTTGTTTCAATCCATACAAAGCTTTATCAAGTTTAAAAACAAAATCGGGATGAACATGATCAACAAAACCGGGAGGTTGAGCAACATAAACTTCTTCATTAATAAACCATTTAAAAATGCACTTTTTACATCCATTTGAAAAAGTTTAAAATTTTAAAACATGCAAAAGCTAGTGTCATCCGTATGGCTTCAAGCCGTGCTACGGGTGCAAAGGTCTCCTCAAAGTCAATTCCCTCAACTTGAGTGTAACCTTGGCCACTAACCTAGATTTATTCCTAATGACATTTCCGGACTCATCCATCTTGTTTCTAAAGATCCACTTAGTACCAATTATTGGTCTATCGTGGGGCTTAGGAACAAGGTGCCAAACTTGGTTGCGCTCAAATTGATTGAGTTCCTCTTGCATGGCAAGCAACCAATATGGGTCCGTCTCGGCTTTGAGAATGCCTTTGGTTCAAAATGAGAAATAAAAGCAAAGTTACCACATAGGTCATGAAGTTTGGAGCGCGTTGTGACTCCTTTAGATGCATCACCCAAGATGAGCTCCTTAGGATGATTTGTAGCGTATCTCCAAGCTTTAGGAAGCGGTTGAGTGCTTTCCTCCTTATCCTCTTGAACTTCACCAATAGGGTCTAGCTTTTCTTCTTGAGCGGGTGAGTCCTTCAAGGATAGTCTCTCCATGTCTTCACCTAATGGTTCAATCTCTACAACATTCTCAACAACCACATTAGATTCTTCAAATTTAACATGTATGGATTCTTCTATGGTAAGAGAAGATCTAATGAAAACTCTATATGCTTTGCTAGTAGAGGAATATCCAACAAAGATAGCCTCATAAGCCTTAGCATCAAATTTACCCAAATTATCCTTAGTATTTAAAACAAAACACTTGCATCCAAAAACTTTGAAATATGCAACATTAGGTTTTCTAGAATGATACATTTCAAAAGAAGTTTTTGAAGAATTTTTGCATAAATAAATACGATTCGATATATAGCATGCGGTGTTTACGGCCTCGGCCCATAAATATTTAGGGAGGTCATACTCACTTATCATTGTCCTAGCCATCTCTTGAAGTGTTCTATTTTCCTTTCTACAACTCCATTTTGTTGTGGAGTTCTAGGACAAGACGTTTCATGCTTAATTCCCTTTTCATCACAATAAGTCATGAAGAGTTGGTTAACAAACTCACCACCTCTATCACTCCTTATTCTCAAAATCGAAAAACCCTTTTCTTTTCAACTCTTTTTCGAAAGATTTTAAAATGAGAAAAAGTTTGATCTTTATTTTGTAAAAAGAAAACCCAAGTAAAACGGGAGAAATCATCAACCAAAACAAATGCAAATCTACTTCCATTTAAACTCTTAGTTTTAGTTGGTCCAAAAAGATCCATATGAATTAATTCTAAAGGCCTAGTTGACATGATATCCTTGATTGGTTTAAAGGAAGACTTGGTTTGTTTCCCAAGTTGGCACGCACCACAAATGCGGTCTTTCTCAAAATTCAAGCAAGGTATACCCTTCACTAATTCCTTTGAATTAATCCTAGAAATATGGTCAAAAGATGCATGTCCTAATCTTCTATGCCAAAGCCAAGAATTTTCATCAAAAGCATTCAAGCATTTAGTAGAACAATCTAAATTAAGCATGTCAATAATATAAACATTATTATCACGAAAAACGGTGAGAATACAAACATCGAATTTAACATCAAAAATCTTGCAAGAAGTATCATCAAAAACAACTTTAAGTCCACGGTCACAAAGTTGGCTAATGCTAAGCAAATTATGTTTCAAACCATCAACTAAAACAACATTCTCAATAATAGGAGATGTACCAATTTGAATGTTACCTATACCGATGATAGTTCCTTTGGAGTCATCCCCGAAGGTGACGGTGCCACCTTCCATGTACCTTGATAGGGTTGTGAAGTTGTTGATGTCCCATGTCATGTGTCTTGAACAACCACTATCAAGGTACCACCGCTCCCTACGTCTTGGAGCTTTGGTGTGTACCTACATCAAACAATTTAAGACTTGATTTTTGGTACCCACATTTTCTTGGGTCCTCTAGGGTTAGTGTCATGAACCCAAACAAGATTATTTGTTCTATTTAGTTGATCATAACAAAACTTAGCTAAATGTCCATTTTTACCACAATATGTGCATCTATATACTCTACCATATTTAAAAGCATAATGGGTGTGTGATTTGTGAGCATGAGCATTGTGAGCATGAGCATTGTGAGCATGAGTATGAGAGGTGTTAGCATGAGAATTCTTAGCTTGTGAAGTGTTAGCATGATAATTCTTAGCTTGTGAAGTGTTAGCATGAGAAGTGTGCTTTTTAGAAAACATGTTCTCAAGTTTCTTAGTATTGAAAGCACAATCATTTAAAACTTTTTCGAAATCATTCATTTTGGATTTAAAAGAAGAAATTTCTTTTTCATCAATAATAGGAGATTTTGCCTTACAAGAACTCTTGTAGGCACAAAATTCTTTTTGCATGGAAATGAAATTAGAAGAAACATCATCTTTTTCTTTAGAAACAATGGCAAGTTGATTCTTAAGAAAAGCAACTTCTTTTTGTAATTTTAAGCATTCAAGTTTCTTATTATCATAAGTTTCAGAAAGTTCTACAAAGCATGAACTAGAACTTCCTTACTTAGTTCATCATCTTCATCATCAAGGGATTGAGGGGTTACCTTAGGTGTGTTTGCCATGAAATACATATTAGCTTGATCCACCTCCTCTTCGGACTCGCTTTCCGAATCCCATGTTGCTTTGTAGGCTTTCTTCTCCTCCGGTTTCTTTGGCTTGAAGGAGGAAGTCATCTTCTTCTTGAACTCCGGACAATCCGCCATGATATGTCCGGGTTTGCGGCAATTATAGCAAATGATCTTCCGCTCCTCTTTGCCTTCGAATCTTCTCCGGAAGTTGAACTTGTTCTTTCAGTACAACTTCTTGACATTCCGCACAAGTAGAGTTAGCTCCTCATCTTCTTCTTCGTCATCTTCATCGTCATCATTGGTGGATGAAGTCTTGGAGGCTATGGATTTCTTCTTTGAAGTAGTGGCTTCTTCTCTTGTCTTCTTCTCCATCTCATGGGTCTTTAGGTTCCCAATGAGACTAATGATGTCCATCTCGTCCTTGTCGTTCAACTCCTTTAAGGTGGTGGCCTTGATCTCCCATGAAGAAGGAAGAGCCCATATCACTTTGCGCACCTTTTGATCGTTGGAGATGACGTCACCTAATGAAGAAAGACCATTTGTAATTTTAGTGAAACGAGTAATCATACAATCAATGGATTCATCATCTAGCATTTTAAATGATTCATATTGAGACCTCAAGAGATCTATCTTAGCTCTCTTGACTTGTGAAGTCCCTTCTTGTGTGACCAATAAGTGTTGCCAAATCTCATAGGCGGATTGGCAATGAATTACCCGTGTAAGGTCATCCTCATTCAAGGCGGTTAATAGGGAGTTTTGGGCTTTGGAGTTAGCCTCATATTCTCTAAAGTTGAAGTCAGTCCAAGTGCTCTCATCACTATCGGGTGCTACATAGGGTTTAGTCAAGGACTTGGCCACTAAACTACCCAAAGATTGCAAAAATATAGTCATCATAACCTTCCAAATAGGGAAATTAAGTCCATCAAATTTAGGAGGGGTTTTGATGTTATCGGCCATGTTTACTAGTGTATGAATGGATGAATGAAAATGTTGATTAGCAATATTTTAAGGATCTCTCTATGGATGTTAAGCCAAACCTAGAGTCCAAGCTCTGATACCAATTGAAAAGTCACCTAGAGGGGGGGATGAATAGGTGATGAAGCTAATCAAGGGGCAATTTAAAAATTAAAGCTACAACAGTCACCAATCAAGAATCACAAGATGAATGCAAGCAAGTAAATATGACAATGATTATGATGAGCAAGAATAAGAGCAAGTATAGTAAAGTAAAGAGTGAAAGAAAGTAAACCAATCGCAAACACAAAGATATGTTATCGAGGTTCGAGCACCCAGCTCTACTCCCCGCCTTCCCCAGAAGGATTCTAGCTACTTCCACTATCACAAAGATCTCAATTACAATGGAGTACCCAACTCCACAATCTCAGTACAAGTAATTTCCTTGGTAGTCAAAAGACCACAAACTCTCTCTTTCAAATATCTCTTCCCTTACAAAGGTCCTTAGAGAATATTGAGTAGGAATGAAGCTCTTGTTGTAAGTGAAGAAAGAGAATTAAATCAGAGAGTATTTGAAAACCCTTCAGAAAATCAGTGAGAAATTCAGCACAAAAACAAGAAACAAGTCTCTTTTGAAAGCCTTAAACTTTTGAATTTTCTAGCAATAATTGTTCTAACAAATCTCTCCCCAAACACCCCTATTTATAGGAGAGGGCTAGGGTTTAGGGATAAAACATAATTACTGATGTTTAGGAGGTAATTAGATCAAAATATATCCTTAAACGAATTTTTAAACACAAAAGACAAAAATAACCAGCTCTAAAAAATCTGCCCGTTACTGTTCAAACGGCTACATCGGTCGACCGGGCCGGTCGACCGGTAGTATAAAATTCCGACCGTTACAGGCTATCGGTCGACCGACCCGGTCGACTGATACAAACTGTGACTCAAAAATAAATATCGGTCGACTGCCCCGGTCGACCGACAGACATGCACACGGATACGTGCATTCTGCCAGGACCTCAGTCGACTGGTCCGGTCGACCGGACCAGCCTGACACAGACTCGGTCGACTGTCGGTAGACTGCCGGTCGACCGGATCAGGTCAGAAAACGAAATAAAGACAGAATTTTGAGAAGAAAAATATTTTTAACAAAACTATTTTAAACAGGAATTCAGTATGTAACATAAAAAGAAATTTGTAGAAGAAAGATTTGTACTAAAATATTTTTGTATATTTTATAGGAAATAAACTAAGAAATAGTATATGCGCAAAAACGTGTGTGATTGAGCTTCAAACCTAATCTCTATTCTTTAACAAGCTATAAAACTAAAAATACAAAACCTAAGGACCTCTGAGCAATCTTCACGTCTTTGAGCCATCCAATGCCTTGCTAGTGCCTTCTCTTCTATGATCCTTCCTTGATGTGCAATTTGCCTTCCTTACTTGGTGGAACTTAGAAGTTCTTGCAATAGCTAAGCAAATGGTCTCTAAATATGGTACAAAACCTGAAACTCATCTTAACAAACTTATTAGTACCAAATAGCTCATATTTGGTTTGTCATCATCAAAACACAAAACAATTGGAGAGTGTAACCTCTTGGGCCAACATGTACCACATAAAGAAGAGATGTTAAGCTCTTCAATACACAATACACTCAATATGAATCTATATGTAGAAGAGATGTTAAGCTCTCCTTGCATATAGTCAATATAAATCAAAACTTTTGTATTTTACTTTAAACAAAAATTTTTAGATACCAATTTAAAACACAAAACATCTTGATATCAAAAGATAGTATTTTTCTTTTTAAGTCATATAAACAATTGAAATGACTATTTTCTATCATAAAGCAAGGGAGTGGAAAACTAAATACCAATTGAAAAATGAAAATCGAATTTTCTCCCCCTTTATGAAATACCAACAAAAGCTATGCGTAGGCTTGAAATAAGATACCAATTGAAAACTAAATCAATTGAAATAAAGTGAAACTCAAGGTGTTGGGTCATGCTAGAGCTTGAGTAAGCAAAAAACTAAAATTTGTGATATTTTTGAACACAAATAAAATATATATGTATGAAAATTTAGATACCAATAGAAATTGATACCATTGAAATTGAAGCATACATACATAAACAAATATATGAGTATACCAAAAATGTCAAAATTGATACCAATTGAAAGAGTTCAATGATACCAATTGAATCAACAATAATAATCAAGTGTATGTCTCATATAATCTACCACCCAATCATGGTTCAAGTTTTAAATTATTTTCACTTGTATAGCATACATGAACATGATCTCCCTTCCAACCGCCCTTGGATGGTAGGGGTTTTCAAAAATGGATTTGAAAATAAGTTTTGTTTGAAAAACTCTACCAAAATGAAGAATACCGTAACTAGTTAAATGGAAAAACTTTTAAACTAGTACGAAATCCTTCAAGCAAGGAATACAACAAAATAGTTTTTCATAAAAACACATGTAAATCACATAGTACTTAAAACACTCAATATTCAATAAAGTCCATACATGCTCATGAAAACATACTCATGAGAAATATTTTAAAAATGGTGAGTGTACAAGTAATGTGTGACATGGCATTATGAAATATCCAATTAAGCTCAAAATTCCTTGAAACAAGAAAACATGAAAATCATTAAAACTTATTTAATCTTCAATGGCATATGTATGCCATGTATAAATTAAAGTATACATACATATCCAAAACACAACGAGTCCACAAAATATATGCATTAAGGCACGTGGCTCAAAAAGGATAAACATGTATATCTAATAGTTTCGACAAGATAGACATATACATGAAGTTAAACAATTAAACACAAAATCAAGAAAAACTAAATCTTCCTACAAAACAAATTTCATTTCAAGGTATATGTATGAATTGTCAACACAATAAGTATACATACATATCCCTAAACACAATTGAGTCCATATATAGATTTGCATGAAAGGCAAATGACTCAAGGGGTATACATGTATATCTTAAAGTTTGGCAATACAAACATATACATGAAGTGAAAAACTCATAAAACAAATCTAAAAATGGAATACAAGTTTGAAATGTATGAATCATCAAAACTAGACTATACTAGCACATTTAATGGGAACAAATAAGCATTCAACCCCAAACATATATAGATTTATTTGTGGCCCACTATAAGCACAAGTATATAACTAGTCTTAATGAAACTAACATCTAAACATATACTCAAAACATGAAGCATTAAAACAAAAATCATCATGATAAACAAAAACATGATTATTATGAATATCCACATGTTATTAGATATATGATATACGCAATAGCAACCAAATAGTGAGAACACAAAAGAATTTATCCATATTAAACATGGGTGTCTCAAAAATATCTAAACATGTATATCACAAATCTAATAAGCATGGCATTTTCATACTAATCACGAAACAATGAAACATGCTAAAAACTATAATTATGCAAGGCATGTAAACAATAAATGGGAGTAAAGGATTGTTACCAAAACCGAAGAAGCAACTCTCCTTGTCTCCAAAACATGGTGGTCCTCTCCACCAAATCTTCCCTTGAAAGTGATGCATCCATTTGATTTCCATGAAACTCGGAACGCATCCACTCCAAGGTACCTTCACTCTCACGTCATGTGAGAGCCCACACCTACATTAAAAATCTTAGGGGTGGTCTTTGGTACCCATATCTTATGGGTCCATGGGGGTTAGTACCTTCTCTAACCCAAACAAACTTCTTTGCTAAATTTATATTATGTAATCTATCAAAGCAAAATTTAGCAAGGTGGCCCTTACGTCCACAATGTGTACAAGTGTACACATGAGCATACATGGTGTGATGGTGTCCGTGAG
The DNA here is from genome assembly GCA_038442645.1 of Agave tequilana. Taxonomy (NCBI): domain Eukaryota; kingdom Viridiplantae; phylum Streptophyta; class Magnoliopsida; order Asparagales; family Asparagaceae; genus Agave; species Agave tequilana. The sequence continues at coordinate 259,815 of JAVJIF010003130.1, read as the reverse complement.
GAGCATGTGTATGCCGTGGAGGGTGTGCATGCATAATAGATGGAACTTGTTTCTTACGAACCAAGGATTCCAAGCGTGTATGGTTCATGGCACATTGGCTCATAGTGGAGCCCAAACAATCTACTCTCTTCTTTAACATACAAATATCATCATTAATCTTAGAAGAAGAGGTACATGCATTAGGTAGACTAGATGAAGAAGCTACACTAGCATGACAAACATGTGCATCCATCTTATTTGCAAAACAATATTTTTGTCTAAACAAACATTCAAATCATTTGAAATAGAAATTATTTTATTTTTCAAAGCAACATTCTCTTTTAAAACAAATTCAATTTTTGAAGATAAGTTTTCATTTTTCTTCAAAATTGTTTCACAATTATTTTTAGACTTTAAAAATTCATTTTCTTTAAGTGCAAGATCAAGTTGAGATTTTAATGAATCCCTCTCATTAGCAATCTCCTCTTTCTCTTGCAAAACAACATCAAGTCTAGCAATCAAATCTTTATTTTCATTGTTAATGCCTAGACTTTTCTTTTTCAAAATGTTATATTTTTCAATTAATTTTTTCACAAACTATAGATAGTTCTTCATTTAAGGCATGGGGATCAACATAATCATTTGAAGAACTAGCACAATCATCACTATCTAGTTGAGTTTCCGAGTGTACCTCAAGGGAGTCATTCCCTTGGACCGTATAGCATTGTTGTGGCTCAGATTCTCCACTAGATTCCTCTTCTTGTTGGATTTGCACTTGAAGCTTGGAGGTGTTGGTGGTTGTCAACAAATTCCACACTGCAAAGGCGGAATCAAAGTTAGAAACACGCAAAAGATATTCTTTAGGCAATGTGCTTCTAATGGCCTCAAGGGCTTGTGCATTGGCCCCTATAAGATTGCTATCACTAAGGAAGGATTCCTTGGTAATGGCAAGTAAACCTTATGTCCTAGGGTTTGTAAATAAACGGTCATCCTAATCTTCCAAACATGAATGTTGGAAGGGTCAAACATAGGTGGGGTCATGAAAGCCATGATAAACTATATGTGTGCAAACAAGCAAATGCAAATGTAGATTAGCAAACAAATGGATCTCACTCCTAGGATGTTAAGCCTAAGTATCAGGAGCACCAGCTCTGATACTAATTGAAAAAAAAAAACACTTAGAGGGGGGGGGGTGAATAGGTGTAAGTGCTATTCTAGAACTAAATGCAAAACTAAGTGCGCTAAATGCGGAAGCTAATGCAAATATTGCAAACACACTTAGTACAATCAACAAGTGTAGCCGAATTCCCCGTGAAGGGCTCTGGACTAACTCCTCTTGATTCCCCTTGAATGGGTTGAGGTGCTATGTGAAGCTCTTGTTGATTAAGTATAAGTGAGGCACACACAAACAACCAAGCATATAAGATGATATATCAATATGAATCAATGCAAGGCACAACACAAATGCAAGCAAGTATGATATGGATGATGAATGATGCTTTGCACAAATGAATGAGAGAGAGTTAGAGAAAAGTGGATCAAACACAAACACAAAGATATGTTTCGAGGTTCGAGCCCCTAGCTCTACATCCCCGCCTACACCACCGTGTAGGATTTCTAATCCACTAACTCCCACCGAGGGAACCTCTACCGAAGAGGATTTGTTACAACAATGGAGTACCGAACTCCTCTCTCAATACAAACACCTCCTCACACAAGAGGGGTAGGCCCTTAGCCAAACAACAACCACAACACCTCTACCGAAGAGGGTTTACAACCAAACTCCACCTCTCACTAGAGGGAGCAAACCAATCACCCGATCACCTCTACCTAAGAGGGATACACAAAGAATAAGGGTGTACAACAAGTGGTTTCTTTCAACCACAAACAATCTCTCTTTTCTTTTCTCTTTTTTCACAAAACAAATGATCCTAATAGAATAGGATAGGTGATAGCTCAAGTGTGGAAACAAGGTGCTTTTGAAAACAAGCAACAAAGAAAAACTAATTGGGAAGTCTCTTGTAAAAGATAGAAAATGAAAGATCAAATCAAAATCCCAAAACCTAGTTTTCTTTGATTTTCCAAAACCCAAAACAATAAAGATGAGAAGTTTAAAGCCCAAAAACTCTTTTAAAAAACTTGTTTAAAACACTGAAGAAGTCAGGAATTTTTAGCTCTAAAAATCTTGGAGAAAACCTCAAACAAATGGGACATTTATAGCCCCATCAGAAAACTAGCCGTTAGGCTGATGTGGCAGCCTGACAGGCTGACGGTCAACCGGCCCGGTCGACCGCCAACGGTCAGAATTATGACCGTTGGGCAACCACGGTCGACCGGCCCGGTCGACCCAAACGAACAGAGAGCACTGCTCTCAGCCCGGTCGACCCGGATGGTCGACCGTCCCAGTGACTCCAAACGTTCACAGATTTGTGCACGTCGGTCGACCGGCCCGGTCGACCGACTTCACCCAAGTCGACTAGGTCAGGTTGACTAGTCGACTGATTGAAGCCTGGAACAGAAATCTGGGTCAGAAAACACTGTAAATATTTTCTAAAAAACTTTTAACACTTCTAAAAATCCACAAAACTTGTTTTAACCTTTTGTATTGAAACACAAACTTGTGATAAAAATTTCAAGACATATATCAATCATATCAATTCATTTTGAGTCTTGCAAATTTTATCAAAAACAAAACTTGTATTTTATCAAACTTGATTTTTCAATACATGAATAGGATAGTCAAAATAAGTTTGTCTAGCAAGTTTAAAGCATGTATGTATATCTAGAACATATCTAATATACATAGAAATAGAGTAAACTTGTTTTGATCTACTATTCATGAAAACCAAAATCCAAAACATAAATCTTGTGTGTGTTGTGCACTTGAGCATATCAACTATACCAAGCTTTACAAATGGATCTAAAACACATTATCTAAACTAGGATACCTAAGTCTTCTTGATGATCTTCATCTTCAAGTTGACTTGCTCCAAAACTCCATCCATGGGCTAGGCAATGTGTGATCTTTAAGCTTTGGCCCTGGAATCACTATGAAAAGCTTCTAAACTCCTTGTTGAAGCTAATCATCAACTAATATCTTGGTTAATGATCTGAAACTTAAACAACACAAGATTATTAGTAAACATAACTACATAAGTTAATCATCATCAAAACTAGGGTGGAAAGCCTTTGGGCCAACAAAAGTTCTCACAGAAATCCGTGAGAACCGTTCTTAAAGGATCAGCTCCCTATATATATATACACACACACATATGCCTATATATATATGTATACATATATACATATACGTATACGTATATATACGTGTATATACGTATATATACGTATATATACGTATATATATGAGTTTTTGTACCTCAGTCGCCAGTTGAGAGAGTATCTCAGTCAGCGTCAGGTGGCATCATATCAGTCACAGATCTGTCGAAAATTTAGGCGCTAAAAAGACAAAACATCCTGCTCGAAAAGACCATCAATCACTTTATCACTGCCGAATGACTAAAATACCTCAGTTTCACTTTTAACCCGGCGAAAACTATTCTCCCCCCAAAAATTATAGATCTGATATTTAAGTTTTTCAACCCAAAAAAACTACAGATCTTGATTTCTAAATTTCTGAATCATCCGCATCAAAAATTAAATTTATAAAATAAAGATCTGATCAAGATGACAAGGAAGAAAGCATCCTCTGAAAAAGGGAAAACAACCATGAAAGCCCTAGATTATTGGGTGCCCTAGCAAAAAATTTATGATTTTTCAGAAAGTTTTTCAAAATTTTTTTATTTAAAGACTTTTTTCGCTTTTTTAATATCAATTCGCTTTAGATCGCTGTCTCGTCCATAAAAACATTTTGATTTCACTGTTGAATTTTAATTCTAAAAATTAAAATTCAACTGAAATTTTCGATTAAAAATGTGTTTTTATTAAAATTTTGAACTTTCTAATTTCAAAAAACACTTTAGGAATTCATTTTTTTAAAAGAATGCGACCCCGGTCGCATTAATTTTCAATTTTTTTCTTTTGAAATCTATTTTAATCACAATTCAACTGCTTGCTGCGACTTGAAACATTTTTTTAAATTTTTTTGTTTTCAGAAACTGCAATCGAAGTTGTGGTTTGTGAAAAATAATTTTTTAGATTTTAAAATATTTTTTAATAATTTCTCAAATTTTGTACTGTTAAGAACGCTGCAAACGTGGCCGCATTATTTTTTTAACGTCATTTTTCACTTTTTAGATTTATTTTATTTTACATTACGACCTTGGTCGCATTATTGTTTCTCATTTGTTTTCATTTTTGCGACAAGTGTTGCAGTCTTTTTTATAAATTAAGCTAAATAAGATACTGCGACCGTGGTCGCAGTCTTATGAAATAAGGGTCACAGTCTTTTGAAACAGTGACCAAGGTCTCATACGTTAAGTAATTAAGTAGATTAGAAGACTGTGACATTGGTCGCAGTCTTATATAACAACCGTCCCTTTATTTGATAACATTGTGACTTTGATCGCAGTATTTTATAACTATTTTTTATAGTTGCAACAAGGTCGCAGTCTTTTTATTAATAAAGTTATTTATAAATACTGTGGCCTAGGCTTTGTTTCATGTGGACTTATATTTTTAATGTTTCTGCATCAATAGTTAGACAAGAAATGAAGATTCGTCTAATGAGATCCAGCCTAAAGTCAATGTACGAATTAATTAAAAAATTCAAAAAACACAATCATCTAGGTTTCGTCAATGCAATGAAGGAGACGCCATTCGGTGCAATTTTCATGGCCATCTATAATGTGAAATTTGGAGGTGACAAAAGTCTAAAAATCAAACATTAGTGTTTTGAAGATTGTAAACTAGTATGATAGAGACTCAAAGACCTTTCTAATTGGTGGCAAACAAATTGAACTAACAGTAGAGGATGTTGCCTTAACTTTTGGTCTACCTATAAACAGGACGGATTTCATAATGAATAAGACCTATACATTGAAGGTTAGGGGTTTCATTAAACATTATTTCCCAAGTATTTAGAAGATCACAAAAATATCCATTGAAGATGCTTTGGATGATCTTCTAGTGAAAAAGAGGAGGAGAAGTGAATTAGATGTCACAAAGGATGAGCAACTAGAGCAGCAAGTAATATTAAATGAAATTATAAAAGACAGATAAAAACTTGTAGCTCAAGATTTCACAACTTTGATCATCCTGTATATGTCAGCAACTCTCTTCTTCTCTGGCAGCAAATGCATAGTGCTATGGTATTTAGTGGAGCAAATTGATAATATTAAGCTGATGAATACCATTTGTTGGGATAAAACTGTATGGCAATTCCTCCTTGAATCCATAGACATTTTCAGGTATACTACATTTGAGTTGCAAGAAATACTGAATGCAAATTCTTATAAGTATAAATTATAGATTGCTTATATATGGACACTGATTGTATAAACTAATCCTACTGAAATATTGGCTATGTGAAAGAGCTAAAATTTTTGAGCAGAGAAAGAGAATGGAGGAAAAAACTCTCAGGGTAGTAAGAAGGGACCTCTACAATATTAGCAAAGCTCTGCCTGAAATCAATCTAACAGATATTGAAGAAGAAAAGGTTAGCATGAAACAACACTATACACATTCTGTCTGCAATTTTGTTTAAAAAAATAAAATTGTGGCTGGAGTATTATTTATTCACAATAATTTGATATTTTTTGATGACTGCGGTGACTATAGTCACAGTTTTAAATAGACAACTAAAGTATTGTGTTAAATTTTAATAGGACTGCGACTTTGGTCGCATTCCTGATAAAACAAATAGTTTGTAGATGAAATTTTATAGTGCGACTATGGTCACAGTACTCAACTGTACCTGACAGTTTATTATTTTTAACTGCAATCAAAGTCACAGTCTTGATGAAAAGGACAACTTTTACAATTTTTTTCTGCGACTTTAGTCGTAGTATTGACAGATTGGTCATATATTGATGTACATTTTACATGACTTTCAGATTTTAAATCGAATGACTGACATTTTTAATGATGAAAAAATTATGATAGGCCATACTGCTGAAGAAGAAGAAAAGAAGAATCATGATGAAAATATTGAAGCTAATATCCTGGAGGAACTAGAACCTATGAAAATAGTTGAGGAGGGTATGGAAGAACCAATTATTGTGGGTTATTTGCCCCGGACGAAAGAGCTAGTGAACTCGATATTCTAAGGAATGAAAATATTTATCTGAAGAATAAGTTTATGAGTTAGAAAGAAAAATTGAAAAAATAAAAGATGAGAAAGCAAAAAAAGAACAAATAAAGAAACAGAAAAAGAGAAAAGAGAAAAAAATAAAATTAAGTAAATAAAAAGACAAGATTAATGTGAAGGGGAAAGAAGAAGAGCTTTTGATAGCAGCCAATGTTGAGAAGGAGGAGAGGAGAAAGAAAGAGTAAATAGAGAAGAGAAAAAAAGAGATGGAGGAGAAGGAGAAGAGGAAAAAAAGAGGATGAGAAGAGGAGGAAGGAGCAGGAGGAGAAAGAGAAGAAGAGAAAGGAAGAGGAAGAGGATGAGAAAAGGAAAAAGGAAGAGGAAAAGGAGAAGAAGAAGAAGGTCAAGGAGGAAAAAAGGAGTAAAGAGGAGAAGAAGAAGCATGAGGAGTAGAAAAAAGGAAGGAAGAGGAGGATATCAACATGAAAATGTGAGATAAGTATTGCAAGTTCTGATTTTTCAAGTTTTACTCTAAACTTAGCTCAGTAAATACTTGATATCCAGAAAGATAAAGTTTCAGAAGAAAAAAGTAAAGAATATACTCTCATTTTGAGTGCAAAGAAAGCTTTTAAAGAAAAAACTGTGGATGTCTCTAAAAGATAAATAGAGAGGGGAGTCAAAAAATGCAAACGTACTAAAGTGATCTTGATGGCTCCAATTTTGTTTATCCAAATCAAAAAAAGAAATCAATTCAAGAGTCTATTCTATAGGCTGAGTCACAAATGTTTGCTCCTGACTTCGACACAATAGAGAAAAGTGACAATCAGTCGAAAAATTGGGATCTAAATAAAAGTATTATTTACAGAAGCCTACAGCCTCAAAAACAAGCACTCATCAATTTTTTTTTTGGACAAATCCACCTCTGAGTATGTTAATTTTTTCTTTTTTTTAATTTTTCCTCCTATCTTCTGAAAAAAATGTTGAAATTGACATAACTGAGACCAAGGTCACAGTTTAAATATTATCATCAAATTCTTAATTCATCAAGAATTAATTTATAGTATTAATTTTAAAAATATTTATTTTCTTCTGCAGTACTATTGCATATCATGATCGCAATACACGTTGCTAGAAATGACATAGAGGATATATCTGTTCAAGAAAAATTTAGATTCTAATGTCATTCATTTTTACATGAAGAATCTTGAAAATAAAGGTGAATTGAAAGCTTATTCTTTCGCGGTGAAACTTGGGTAATCCTATCTTTCATTCTTTTATTTTCTTTCCTATATAAAATAGTATAATATGTAAAACTGTGACCTTTAATGAGACACTGCGACATTGATTGCAGTTATTATTATTCATCCTGAATAAGATGACTGTGACATTGATCGCAGTTATTATTCATCTTGAATAATATGACAGCGACATTAGTCACAATTATTATTATTCAGCCAGAATAAGTTGACTGCGACCTTGGTCGCAGTTATTATACTTCTTGAATAAGATGACTGTGACTTTGATCGCAATTTTAATTGTTCATCATGAACAAGATGACTGCGACCTTGGTCGCTGTGTTTTACTACCTCCATGACTTGCATTTGCATAAGTTCAGATATTAATAATGTATTATATTATTAATATTTTAATGTTTGTATGGTCTTATTCTAACAGCACAGTGTTGTATCTAAAAATAGAGATCTGAATGAATATTTCATCAAGAACAAACTAAAACGCTAGATTAGTGATACACATTATATGTTCTTCCCGATCAATCATAAACATAGTGCTGATGATGCTGGATTCCACTGGCCCCTACTGGTTTTCGATTGCCAAACACGAGTGGTTTTTTTTATCTCTTTGGCTCCTGTGGATAAATCAAGTAACATCTTAAAAGCCGTACCAGACAGATGCTAGAACAATGGTAAGTTAAAGTTGAACTTACATTTTCATTTACTTTTAATTAAATGACATTAATACTGAATGTTATTTATTTATTTTGTAAATGCAGAAAGAAAGAATGTTACAAATTTTTGAACAAGATTCCATTAAAAGAATGGAGAAAACTTATATAAAGTATGCAAGATGTCCCAAATAAGCTAACAGGTATATTTAATTTTTAAGGTTTATATAAATTAATTTTTTATTTATAGTTTAAAAATTCAATCTCATATATACATTTTTTCTGTATAGTGTTAATTGCGCTGTATATGTATGCAAATACATTGAAAGTATAGCATTTGGAAGTCCTTTAGCAGTTGATGTTGTAATGGATACGGCTATATAAAAGCTAAGAGGTAAACTTGCATATATGTTACTCGCAGACAAGGCAAAAAAGTTGGGATGAAGAAACAAAAAAATTAGAAGAATAATATTTGAAAATTGACATGTAATTATTTTTTTTGTATTATGAATGTACATGAAAAATATTGTTTTATGAGTTTTATTGTTTAACAGAGACGGAATATAAATATGATTTTTCATTTGTAAATATACTATTTATAAAGCATATCTGTTGGTTAACTTCAAAACATTTTTATATTTTTTTTGCACGTGTTGTGAACTGCGATCATGGTCACTGTTTTTTATTTTGCAAATGTAATAAAGACTGCGACCAAAGTCACATTTATTAAATAAACTGAATGCATCGACTATCAAAATTGCGATACAGGTTGCAATACATATGCATTATAACAAATTTCTCTCATTTAAGCCCTGCGACCACGGTTGCAGTCTCTAATTACAGTATAACTTACAGTACACAGAGTAATTTTAAAAAAAATTATTTTAGTTAGCACTGCGACCATGATCGCATTTTAATAAAAATAACTTGAGAGCGTGATACAGTTTAGAAAATTCATTATATTGTACACTGTATGTGTATTGCGACCTTGGTCACTATCCTCAATAAACCAAGTAGCAGTTCCTCAATGCGACTCAGGACGCACTGATTAAAAACCTACATACCAAGATACTGCAACTATGGTCGCAGTCATCAATGAGGAAATCCAATATTTTAATAGTTCAATTAAAATGTGATCTCTGATCGGGGTAAAATCGCGCACAAAAAGTGTATGTTTTGAAATGAAGATTTAAAGTGTGTGTACTTTGACTTCCTCGATACTTCCGTTATAGCATAGAGGCTAAAGCGAGTCGAATCCACAAGGACGGGAGGCGATAGAATCTTTACCGGTTGATTCACGTGTTTGTTAAAAGTTCTTCAAAGTTTGAAAGAATGAAAAGAAAAGAAAACAAAGAATGAAAGAGAAGTACGGTGAAACACAAAGGAGTGGGAAATATAGAAAAGAATATGTTTGTGATTTTTAGATATATTTATAAAACAAAGTGAAAAAGAAAGAAAACCCATAGCTGCTAACTACTAATGACTCCACCAACATGCTAACCTCTTAGTGATAGTTGCCTCACATGTATCATTGGCCATCACTAGTCCTTGGTTCAAGAGCTATTCAAAGTATGACCCATATGTAACTCATCATAACCTAACTCAACAAATAAGTGCAAGCTACACTTAAACTATCAATACTATAGAAGAGTAAGCATGGAGTAAAGTACTGTTAGGTAGTTAGTGGTTAGGAAGTTAGAGTGTTAGATCCATCATCATGAGCCATCAATGGCTCTTGCAAGAGCAAGTCAAAACGAGGCTATTAGATTCATGTGAATTATCATAAAAGAAGTTAAACTAGTTGGTGGTTAGTAGTTAGTGCCATGAGAAAAAAGATTAGCTACACTTGTAAAAGAAGTTAGATAGAAAACAAAGAGAGGTAAAGAGAGCACCTTTCATAGCTTGTCACCTTCTATTACAAGTACTCTTACATTCCACTCATGTATCACTCTTTCTCCTAATACAAGATTTAAAACAAAATGGAAAATACAATGGGGAAGAAGAAGAAGAACTAACCTAACCTAAACTAAACTACAACATGGAAATGAAAACTACCCTAAAACTCTGTATATCTTGCTTCTCTGGAACCCAGGGGTATTTATGGCCACCAGGGAAGAGGGGGGCCAGGGGACAGGCCCTGGCCCAAAACGCGGCCGGGGCCGCGGGCCGCGCGCGCGGCGCTTCGAGCCGCCCGCGGTCCCGTCTGTCCCCTGTCAGGCCCTGTGCCCGGTTTTGATTTTGCAGCCCCTGGTTTTGACGAATTAGCTCCTCTAGGTCAATGACTATCTTTAATAGGCCTTTAATTACCAATTAAATGGTGATTTAGAGTCTTCTTCTTCATTGCACACCATGGACCTAGAATCAAGCAAGCAAAACTTTATTAGCAGAATTTAATGTGAAATTAATGTGAAGATGTGATACAAATTATGCAAAATTAGAGACTAATCACACCCCCACAGTTATCTTTTGCTCGTCCTGAGCAAAACCGAGCAAAACAAAAAATTAAGAAATTATTACACCACTTTCGCAGGTGACGCGATTGCACTGAGCATGTGCAACAAGCCGTTAAACCTCTAAGTTTTCCCTAGAGGAGGAGTTTTGTCTCCTGAGGATTTTCAGCGGATTACACCCACAAAATCCCTAAAGAAAGAAATCAAATGTTAGTATTTTGAAAACTCTTTTTGAAATAAAGAAAAGTGTTTGAAGTATTTTTGCGAAAATATAAGTCATCCAAGGTCATAGGTTAACCAGAAATTGTTCTTTCTTAAACTAAGTCAAAATGCAAAAAAAATCTTGTTATAAATTAAATGTAAGAATTTAAAATTGAATTGACTTTTTGATCTTTTATAAAACTCTTAGAAAAATATGCACTTAGTGAATTGTGAAGATTTTTGGGATATCGACTCTAACTTTCATGCCATTTATTTATATTATATATATTATTATTATTATTATTTTCTTTTTCTTCTCTTAGTTTTCTTAGGCTTTCTTATTTACCCAGGTAGTGAGCCTTTAGCCAGTGACTCCCAAACCAGATGGTCTTAGAGCACCAGATGAGAAAACATCCCGTGGACTTAAGGACTCGAGTAAACAAGGCCACAAAAGTAAAGGGGGTTATTTTATTTTTTTGTTCACCATTTTATGTATGAATAATCATGCTTCCTGAGGCATAATTACCCAACTTCAAAAGTGATTTTTATTATCATAATTTTTTTTAATATATATATATTTTTATGGCATTTTCAGTCTTTGTTTCAATCCCAAAAATTGTGTAAGTGTGGAGTGCATAAATCTAAGGAAAAAAATTTAAGATCAAATTATCTTTTCAATCTTACTTTCTTATCCTATAATTTAGACAAGATCTATTATTTTGACTTGGTTTAAAATTTCATAATTTAGGTCTTCCTAATTCCTAAGATAATCTTAATTTTCTTAAAAATAAAGCAAAACTATTTTTCTTGTTTCAAAAAGTTTTGTAAAAAGAAAAGAAAAGAGTTTTTATGAAAGATTTTTTTTCCATTTTTTTGTTTTGTTTAAGAAAAAGAAGTGTAAAAGAAAGAAATTATAAAACTAACTATGTTAGTAAACCCTCCCACACACTTATCGCATGCATGGTCCTCATGCATCGCGAATTTGTAAATACATGAAACAAATAGAGAGGGAAGGAGATTACCTCAAGGGGGTGGCTCTGGTGGGGGTCTGATTGGGCCAAGCGTTTTGACCCAATCAAAATAGCGTGGATCTTGCAGGAACCCACCAATGGCCTCTCTAATATGACCCAGTAAAAGAATAATGGACTGAATGGTTTTATTTAAAAAATTATCTCCATCTAATTTCCAATTTTCAAAATTAATTATTGAGTCATTTTTGTCAACATTCTTGTCCAACAATGAAGTGTGATTTTTGAAAATGATTGATTTGGACTCAAAGGGATCAGGAATAAAAATCGATACCGACTCGGGAAGTTGACTCAGATCAAGTCGAGAGTCAATAATGAGAGTCAAAATTGGTTCAAAAATAGGGTCCAAACCAAAAAATTGATGTTCACACACTGTCCCCATTAATGAAGTGTGATCATAAGAGATTGGTGATTTCATTTCACGGTGTACGGGTACAGGATTCAATGTTGACTCCGGAATAGAGAAAAAAATCTGGTAAAGATACCGGGGTCATTATTGAACCAAAAAGTGAAATGGAATTACTAACATGAGGTTCGGGATCACATTCAGGGTCAATTTCAATTTCAGGAAAGGGATAACTCGCCAAACTGTCCAGGCGACTTTCATAACTTGGAGACTGGTCAAGTTCAAATGTGTGTTCTGAAATTGAATCTTGGTTTTCAAAAGAACATGATTCTTGGGTCCAATCGGTAGAGTTAGGGATATAAGGATTGGTCAACGGTTGACAAGAAAGATTTTCCTCGCTCTCATTGATCAAATCGCTCATAATTGAGTCTAACCTACTGATAGGTTGGGTAACAGAATTCGGATTTAGAATCATGTCTTCCATACTCTTGGCAATTGATTCTTCTTGATAATATGAGTATGGACGTCGATTTTGAAAATTATGGTGAAATTGTGAGTCCACCAGATTTTGCGATTGCTGTTCGGACTCATGCAAGGGTTCCATACTCAAGTCCAGTATTAATGGTTGTTCATTTTGCATAGGTGAGACTGAAAAAGATGAGTAGGACTCTTGAAAATTTGGTTGATATGAGGAGTCCAACATGTTTTGCATTCTCTCACAAAAGACTTCCAAACGCTTTTCTAGGTCAGATTCTTCTTCAATTGGATGCTCTAAAAAAGGAGTATGTGGAGTTTGATATGGGAAGGACTGTGAATTGAGCAAATTTTGCATTTGTTGTAAGGACTCTTCTATACTCCTTTCCAAATCAGATTTTTCTTCAGTTGGTGGAACAGGAAAAGGAATATATGAACCAAAATCGGGGAATGAATTTTATGAAAATTGTGGACAAGGCGGTTGAAAGTTTAACTCGGGAGAGTTGAATCCCCATGGACTCTGTGAAGGGTAGAAATTATTTTGAAAATCTTGGTTATAGAATTGGAGATATGGGTCATATTGAGTCGGATAATCCCAACTCGGCATATATTGTTGGTTCATATTATACATAGCCGGGTTGGAGTTATCCGAGTCAAATGAGGTCGGAGTGAAATATGGATTCATATTTTGATTGAAAGAATTATTGTTGTTAAAATCCATTTCACAATATACAAAAAGAAAATGAAAATAAACAAACAAACAAACAAAGAAAAGAAAAAGAAATCAAGCCTATGCTAGGGTTGACTTAGACCTAGACGACTCCTAACTGGTTAGACTGTCCATGGGGGGTCTATTGTTGGAAGCTGACCACGAGTTAATCGACTAGGTAGGGGCAAGATCAGTGGGAGGTATCCGTGCCGGAGCAACGGGCCTAATTATGCCAAACCACTGTTCTTCGAGGTTTCGCCTCTCAATCCCCAATCTTAGACACCGATTTAGTAAGAGTCAAATTCTAACAACTTTCCCCTTAGGTCAATCTCCTAAATGAGTCCGAGATGTCCCTAGGGGCCAACGTCTAGCAATTTTTATTAAGGCTTGGGTTGTGTGAGTGGGGAGGTGATTTTTGGGCTAAGGGAGGGTAATGACTTCCCCACCTTATGTTGGATTGGGTTTTGCCCTTAAATTAAATTTGTACAAGTGTGCAATATAGATAAGCATGAACACAAAAAAGCGAGTAATCACTGAAGTGTTTGTCCTATACTATATGCAATACCATATGTACACCTCCTATCAATAACATAAGAATAAAATACAGTATATTGGAATGAAAGTTGACATGTGCCTAGATGCAAATGTCTAAACCGTTTTAAAGCATCCAATTTCTTTATTTTAGTTCTTAAAATTATTTACAGTGTACAGGTCAGGTGATATAAACAAAAATTAGCAGCAGAATATAAAAATATACAAGAATTTACCCGACTACACTTGAGCAAGTGTGGGCTTCTGCAATGCTAAAACTTTAACCTACACACCAAAAAACAAAGAAGAAAAGTTAGCAAACTTGTGAAATCAAACCGTTCCCATCCCCGGCAACGACGCCAAAATTTGATCGGGGTAAAATCGCGCACAAAAAGTGTATGTTATAAGATTTAAAATGTGTGTACTTTGGCTTCCTCGATACTTCCATTATAGCATAGAGGCTAAAACGAGTCGAATCCACAAGGACAGGAGGCGATAGAAGCTTTACCGGTTGATTCACGTGTTTGTTAAAAGTTCTTCAAATTGAAAGAATGAAAAGAAAAGAAAATAAAGAATGAAAAGAGAAGTACGGTGAAACACAAAGGAGTAGAAAATATAGAAAAGAATATGTTTATGATTTTTGGATATATTTCTAAAACAAAGTGAAAAAGAAAGAAAACCCATGGCTACTAACTACTAATGACTCCACCAACATGCTAACCTCTTAGTGATAGTTGCCTCACATGTATCATTGGCCATCACTAGTCCTTGGTTCAAGAGCTATTCAAAGTATGACCCATATGTAACTCATCACAACCCAACTCAACAAACAAGTGCAAGCTACACTTAAACCATCAATACTATAGAAGAGTAAGAATGGAATAAAGTAATGTTAGCTTGTTAGTGGTTAGGAAGTTAGAGTGCAAGAGCAAGGCCAAAACGAGGCTATTAGATTCATGTGGATTATCATAAAAGAAGTTAAACTAGTTGGTGGTTAGTAGTTAGTGCCATGAGAAAAAAGATTAGCTACACATATAAAAGAAGTTAGATAGAAAACAAAGAGAGGTAAAGAGAGCACCTTTCATAGCTTGTCTCCTTCTATTACAAGTACTCTTACATTCCACTCATGTATCACTTTTTCTCCTAATACAAGATTTAAAACAAAATGGAAAATACAATGGGGAAGAAGAAGAACTAACCTAACCTAAACTAAACTACAACATGAAAATGAAAACTACCCTAAAACTCTGTATATCTTGCTTCTCTGGAACCCATGGGGTATTTATGGCCACTAGGGAAGAGGGGGCCAGGGGCCAGGCCCTGGCCCAAAACGCGGCCGGGGCCGCGGGCCGCGTGCGTGGCGCTTCGAGCCACGCGCGGTCCCGTCTGTCCCCTGTCAGGCCCTGTGCCCAGTTTTGATTTTGCAGCCCCTGGTTTTGACGAATCAGCTCCTCTAGGTCAATGACTATCTTTAATAGGCCTTTAATCACCAATTAAATGGTGATTTAGGGTCTTCTTCTTCATTACACACCATGGACCTAGAATCAAGCAAGCAAAGCTTTATTAGCAGAATTTAATATGAAATTAATGTGAAGATGTGATACAAATTATACAAAATTAGAGACTAATCAATCTCCTATAATAAGTCATGAAAATTGTGACTAATGTCACAGTCACGATCAAAACAATGCGTTGGCAATATATTCAAATAATTCGAAAACATCGACTATAGTCTCAGTTCAAAAAGGTTAAATAAAAACCAATCTTATACGTGATCATGGTCGCGGTGCTCATAAAAACAGAGTAAGTTTCACTATATTCAAGCAAATTAACAAATACAATATAGTAAATTAGTAACATAATTGAAAAGTCCTTTATGTAATAAAACATATAGAATAGGAGCAACGAATAACAAATATTTATAATATTAACTGAACTACAACTCAGGTTGCAGTTTAGTGATATCATTTTCTACATTAACTCTACGACCTTGGTCGCATTCCTCACCAGAAGATGCAAAAATCAACTATTTCTTCATTATCTGTTGCTGCGACTTGATACTATTTTCTCTGGGAATAAAAAAACAAAGATTCAATTCATGTGATAATGAAAAAAACATGTGTGATACAAAAATTTGATTAAAAAAATATTATGTAAATGTTTGAAACATATCACGCCACGCTTCCCAAAATATGCGGAAACGGAGTCGCGACGATGGTCGGCGACGTATATACGCAAGAAAAATGCCCCATATGTACACGCTAAGCCTAAAGTGACCTGAACAAGCCATAAAATCTACTACGATAAAGTAATATCATTGCAATATGACATATAAATATCTAACACAATGATAATAGATGAATAAAGGAAAGAAAATGATAATTGGATGTGGTAAAGATAGGAAATAACATGAATAAAAGAGTAAGAATACCTATAATTAAGAAAAGAGAGACTCCAGATCCTCGTAACATGTACGATCACACGAACATCTGAATAATATAAGAAGGTGTACAAAAATCCTGGACGTGCGAATTTAGGGTTGTCAGAAGCGACCTAATGAGTGTGTGTAAAGGAAAAGGTGTTCGTGTATAACAACACAAGTGATAACAACATGATAACTGAAATGAAATATAACAGAATAATTAATGTCAAGAACAAAGATATGAACGATATATAACTAGTATCCTGACCACTAATGTCAAAAAATGAGTAACCTAGCATATGTCACTAGTCTGGTATACAATCCGGTCATGTGTACAATCATATGTCGATCACAGTTATAAATATGTACAGTCGGGTGATCACGGTCAGTCACAATACATTAACAATTTATCATTATTAATTATGTTAGCGAACACCAATTGTCACATGTAATAGACGCATCCCATACTACGCATATTACACGTGCCAATTGAGGTCCTCAGTTATTGAAACTGATCGGTTGGAGACATTGTCTGTATTTTAGGTGGGTCCCGTGCATACCGGGACCACGACACAGACTCCTGGCGCTGAACCAGGACCTATCGTAAAGTAGTCAAGAACATGTAGAACAGGTCAGGTACATGTATAACAGGAATAGGAATAGGACAGGGTGCCAGTCACCCCATAGGAACCCTGCAGTGGAACCCTCTCTCGGCTGCGCAACCTAAATCCTAGGTCCACCCAAAATACAGACGCTGTCTCCTCCATCAATTTCTTCAATCTCAGTTTAAGTTGTTTAATGTCATGTTATTAGTTTATCAAGATTATTTAATGTGCATGTTATTTAGATCACTGGGATAACTCGGTGATAGTCCTGGTAATAACGTCAATATGTGTAATCAGGATGCTGGTATAGCAGGATATATAATGTCAGTGAACAGGACACCGGTATAATATGATATGTAACAAGTATAACATGAGGGTGT
The DNA here is from genome assembly GCA_038442645.1 of Agave tequilana. Taxonomy (NCBI): domain Eukaryota; kingdom Viridiplantae; phylum Streptophyta; class Magnoliopsida; order Asparagales; family Asparagaceae; genus Agave; species Agave tequilana. The sequence continues at coordinate 242,582 of JAVJIF010003130.1, read as the reverse complement.
TGTTACCGTGTAACAATATTTTCCCAGTAGTTGAGTAACATGGACAATAGTATCAGGTAGATATCATGTATAATCAATCAAGTTTCCGAGGCAAATCATGATATTCAGGGTGAGTAATGACCTGCTATCAAGAATAGAATAATCCGGTAAAGTATATAATCAACTCAGGTCCTCAAAATCATCGACATATTTATCCTCTAAGTCACTGATATATCTGAACCTCAATAACTGAAATAAATATAAGTTCTGATACATCTAATCAAATCCTCATATTTCAATTCGACCAAGATCATCACATACTCTCACTCTATCCAGGTCAATCACAAGATCTTAAAGCTCAAGTAACATATCAAGTATATACATATCTCTCTCTAAAATCCATCAGGTCAGGTTAACCCAATCAACGTCTATTTCTCAACCCCCAAGTCAACTCCAATCTAATTGAGTCTATTTGACAAGTCCAAGATCCCGTCCCGTAAGCAATCATCAATGTCCGACTGAACTTTCACATATTTTACCATCAATAAGAAAATCAGATATGCTGATAATATCAGCTAGACATCTACTCATATAAATATCATCATGAACCAGTTAAATCCAAAATTTAAATCTGATTATACTCTAAGTTACATCACCAATAGTTCCAATCCAAATCAAGATCATAACTAAGGAGTGGGACATCCTCAAGCTACATGAAATCTAGAAGGTCTCTATACTCAAACCTCGATATCAATAAACATCATTACTCAGATGATTTATAAGTAATATATCCAAATAAAATACTTGCAACTAGTAATCCAAAATCTGTATTATATGATAGATCAAAAATCAAGGTAAGATATTCTTCCATATGATCAGAATCCAACTATTATTGATCTCATCTAAATATGAATTAAGATCCCATGTAAATATCAAGTTGAACTCTAGGTCCATATATAAATCCAAGCATCAAGATAACTCAACCTTAAGGTAACATCTTAATTATGCATATTTATTGTCTAAATGAATTCTCGTCTGAAATATCATCAAATAAATGTCCAATAATACCCCAAATAAATCTACAAATATGAACCAGGCTAATTTAAAGATCAATCCAAGTCACAATATGACAACAAGCCTAGAATCAAAGTAATAATCCTTCAACATGCAATGATATTGGTAAACACTCATATGAACCAACTAAATAGGGTGAGCACTCACCGATGTCTCATGAAAAAATACATGTAATCACACTAGTAAAATAAGTCAGATAATCACATGAAATGATACAAGTAACTGACAATAATAAATAAAGAAGCAATACAAGAGCAAACACTCACAAACATTATATCAAAAATTTTAGTATCATAAATACATAACAAAATAAAATCATTTATTACAAGCTTCTTGTTTAACTGAAGGGAAAAAGAACACTCACAAATAAAATTAATTAAAATTATACAAAGAAAGGAAACACTCACAATAAAATAAAATTACACAAAGAAAGAAACACTCACCTAAACGCGATCGCAAATCCAAAGCACTGAAATCATAAGGCCTCGATAAATCTACATGGTTTATTTCAATAGAAATTGTTAGATTTTTAAAAGTATGTTTTACTTGGGAGTTTTAAAGGGTTTTAATCTTAATTAATTGGTTTGGGGGTTAGAAATATGATCCTCTAGATTACATGAATTAGTAGAGTTAAATTTAAATTAATTTCTAATTTTTTTATTAGATTTTAATAGACTTTAAATCATAAAAATACTTAACGAGTGTGAATCTAACATTAAGGGAAAAGGTTTAAAGTGGGTGATTTAATTTAAATTTCATGTTACTATTTGTCTAAAATTTTTATCATAGAAAGTAAAATTATTGTAGACTATTGTTTATTTTTTCTCTATTTTTTGATATTTTTAGTAAATTATTTTAATATGCAAATCTTGTTTCTTTCTTTATTCCTTTTTTTTTAATTTTTTTTTAGATATCTCTAAGCCCAGGCTAAGCTAGACCAGGCCAGGCCCAGGCCTGGTCCGGAATTCATTTTTTTCTTTTTTTTTTTAGCACAGGTCAGGCTTGTGTTGCCAGGCCCAGGCCCGGCCAGGCCAAGCAGGCCCGGCTAGGCTTGGCTTGGGCTCGGTCATGCCCAGGTCGGTTGCTCTTGGCCTGCCGAGAGCAGCAGCCTCTCCTTTTGTTTTTGAAATCATTTTTTTGAAAATCTTTTGTTAAAAATTTTGAAAAAATATATAAATTAAAATTATGAGTTGGAATATCTTCACATGATTTTAGTTGGATTTTAGATTGGATTTTTGATGTATAAAATTATTCGTGGAGATCATGGTATAGACATGACTTTAATAAACTTTTTATATCAAATAAATTTTGAGAAAATAAATTACTTACTTGGATTTGATCTCCCCAAGCATGTTCCTCAATTTCTGCACTTTAAGATGTTGGCCCAAAGGCCATTAGCCCTAGTTTTGATGATAACAAACCATATATAGTTAGGTATTAACAAAATTATTTAATTAAGTTTCAGGTAAAAACATATGTTGCATTTCGGCTCCATCACAAGACTCACACATTTAGAAGCCAAGAAGATTTAGATCCCAGAGCCTAACACACTAGAAGAGCTCAAGGATCAAGCAATATCGAGAAGACTATTTCAAGATTTGTATTTTTATCTTTTCCATTTTAGTTAGGATTTATAGTCATTTGTTAAAACCAAGATGAAAGAAGTTGATAACTTTTGGGATTGTCACGCACACAAACACACTTCATATTCTTTTGTGTTTTCTAGCAAAAATTTATTCCCTGGTTTCTTACCGAGTTTCAGAAAAACAAAGTCTCAGAAAATCAGGTTTCAGAAAAATAAGTTTTGAAAAAACTAGTTTTTGTTTTTAGAAAAGAATTTTTATCAAAATATAGTTCTAATCTATTTGGTGTTGATCTATGATCACACTCTAGCTCTTCAAATCCCTAAAGCTCTATTTTGTATTTAATTGTCAAAAGAAAATTTGTTGGAAAAATATTGACTTCAAAAAGATATCCAAAAACCTGTTTTGGCCCTCAGTCGGTCGACCGTGCGGTCGACCGCTGGCAGAGCAAAACTGCTTTGTCTGTCGACTGGGCGGTCGACGGACATGCACCAAGTGCAACCGTGCACTTCGGTCGACCAGCCCAGTCGACCGGCTGCAAGAGCAGTGCTCTCTGTTTGTTCCGGTCGACCGGCCCGGTCGACGAACAGAGAGTTTTTACTCTCTGTTTGGGAACCACGGTCGACCGTCCGGTCGACCGCTTTCCTAATGGTCGAAAATTCGACCGTTGGCGGTCGACAGGTCGGTCGACCGGCAGCAGAAATTTCTGCTGACTTGGCTCCCAACAGCAAGATTCAGTTATCTTTCATTGGGTCTTGTTCCAACGGATCTATTATATTTTCTAACCTGGTTTTCATCCCCTATAAATAGTGGGACTATGAAACAACTTCAAAACAAGATTTCTAAGCCTTACATCAAAGTTTTTCATAGTTTAGCCTCTTTGTAAAAGATTTTCTTCTGAGCCAACTATTTTCAAAATTTGGTGTTTTAGCTTGAGCCTTTCCTCTACTTCTCTACTTGCTTTTGGACTACACAATCCTAAGTGTTTCACTTCTCATCTTGGTTGTAGGGTTATGCTTGTGACTAGCTTTGTGATCAAGCGTTGATCATCATTTTCTTCGATTGAGAAGTTGTAGAGGTTGCGGCCTCGAGCGAGCTAGTGAGCTTCAAGTTGGTGTTGCGGTACCGTGAGAGAGGACAAGTGTGTTCGAAGAGTTTTAGTGAGAACTTGTAACCGATTGACGATCTGGTGGGATCGATCATAGTGGAAATCCTTCATTGTGTTGAAGGCGGGGACGTAGAGTAGTGGCTCGAACCTCGAAACATATCCTTGTATTTGCGATTGTCTACTATCTCTCTAAACTCTACTCTCTCACTTTACTTGCACTTATATTACTTACTCTTTTGCAAAATCAATCTAATTGTTATTGCTTATTGCTAATTGTTTTTAATTCCGCATTATTTGCCATTAAGTATAGCCATCACGTATTCACCCCCTTTAGGTAATTTTCAATTGGTATCAGAGCCTAATCCTAGCTTTTGGTTTAACCACCTTAGGGAGATCCTCTTTATTTGGCTATATTTATTGTGTTGCATCTATTATTTGTTTGTGCACTACTTGTCTTCATGGCATCACTTAACTTCTATAGCATCAAGTCCCCACCCAAATTTGATGGGTTGAACTTTCCCATTTGGAAGGTCAAAATGAACCTATTCCTAAAGTCTTTAGGAGTTAGAGTTGCCAAATCCATTTCCAAAGAATTTGTTAAACCTCACGGTGATGAGGATACATGGTCCAAAGCAGTCGCTAAGGACTATGAGGCCAATGCTAGAGCCCAATATGCACTTACACAAGCATTAAATGAAGATGATCTTTCTCGTGTGATTAATTACAAATTCGCTTATGAAGTTTGGAATGATCTTATCATTACTCATGAGGGGACGTCGCAAGTCAAGAGATCCAAAATTGACTTGCTCCGTTCTCAATATGAGAATTTTTATATGCTTGAAAATGAAAGTATAGATGAAATGCTCACTCGGTACACTAAGATCACTAATGCTTTATTCTCTTTAGGTGATAAGATTGATAATGACCAAAAGATCCGAAACGTCATTAGGGCTCTTCCCAAATCCTGGGAAGTCAAGGCAACCACTCTCAAGGACCTAAATGATAGGGAGGAGATAGACTTCTCCAGCTTCATCGGTAATCTCAAAACCCATGAGATGGAAATGAAGGTGAGGGAAGAAAGGGAGGCTCCAAAGAAGAAAGCAATAGCTTTCAAGGCGACTCCATCCTCCTTTAATAAAGATGAATCATCGGAAGACTACGATGAGGATTTTGCCATGCTCATTAAAAAAGTGGGCAAGATGTTATACAAGAAAGGTAGACAAGCAACTTTCGAAGAGGAAGACCTCAAGGAAGACTTGAAAAGAAAAGGGAGGAAACTGGTCCGTACTTCCATTGCAAAAGAACGGGTCATCTAATTGCAGATTGCCCCGCTCTACAAGCAATAACCTCTAAGAACGTGCAAAAGAAGAAGAAGGCGATGGTGGCCACGTGGGATAAGTCGGAGACAGAATCCGAAGAGGAGATCGACATCGCACACATGTGCTTCATGGCACATGGTGACGAAGCTTCTAAGATAAACTAGAAAACTCTTTTGACCATGGATGAGTTAGCACAATTTTTTGAAGAACTACAAAATATATGAAATTTCTCTTTCACAAAACAAAAAATTGAAAAATAAAAATGATTTATTAAAGAACAAATTTGAGATTGTTTTAAATAAGAAAAATGATTTGTCAAAATCTTTTGAGAAAATAAAAATAGATTTTGAAAAACATAAAACAACTTATAAAGGTAAAAGCCAAGTATCACTTATAATAAAAATGAATTTTTGGATATTAAAAAACGCATTGAGGTTTTGGATACTACTTTGAAAAAGTGTGCATTTGACATGAATAAATTTGCATCTATATTTTCTAAGGGAAATAAAATTCTCAAACACAAATCATGAAAAGCATGCACACTCACATCAACGCAAGCATACATTTATGAATGAAAAAATATATTCTTGTACTCATTATGACCGCAAAGGCCATTTGGCAAAATTTTCTTATGCAAAATTAAATATGATAAATAAAAAAGGTATGGGTTCGAGAAAGTACTAACCCCTTAGGACCCAAAAAGATTTGGGTACCAAAGGACATGCCAAATTTGATTGATATAGGTGCATCGTCCTCCTCCAAACTTAGGGGGAGATGGTACCGGGGGTGGGGATGCATCAAAGTTCAATGAACAAATCGTCACTTTCATCGCTATCAATAAGGCACCTATTTTGGAGATTGCCTGTGGTTTGGTAACTTCTCCGCTTGAGAATTTTATTTCTAGTTAGACCTATACATACATAGGATTTACTAGTTTCATTTTGTGATAATATGCTTTAATTATGTAGACTTGCATATCCTTATTTTTTTTTATATCTTGACTATAGTTGAGATTGTGTATTTAGTTTGCTTTTATTTCTATATAACCATATTTTTGTTTGTCCATGTATCAAGTATTTTTTATTTGGTTAATAAATGTCTTTATAAGCATATTGTCAGAAATGAAAATTTATTTAACCAAAATTAAGCAAATAAATGGAGATAGCAATTGCGCGCCTCAACTCTTATCTAGAGGAATGTCGAGGAGAAGTTCAGAACCTTAAAGGGGTATTCGACTTCAATATCTCAAATTTATTGCTTAATTATTAAAAATATTATGTTGTTAATAATAATAAAAATAAAAATTAATTTTTATGTGTTTTTCATGCCTATTAAAATTTTAACATTATTTCCCTGTTTTATATGTTAAAATATATTAGATTCTAATTTCATCTTAAAAGAAAATAAATTAAAATAAAAAAATTTACCGTTTTTTGGGCATTTACGGTCGACCGAGTTAGCCTGTCATAGGTCAGGTCGACCGGGCGGTCAAGCGAGATAACCTGGAATACCAAAAATATTTTGCCAAAGCCGGTCGACCGTGCGGTTGACCGACTGAAACCGATTTTGCTCTCGGTTTATGCCGGTCGATCGGGCGGTCGACCGGATGTCGGGTCTGGCTGTTTAACCAGTTTCTTATAAAGACCTAAATCCTCAAATTCCCTTATTCTTTCTTCTCCAACCGACTTCTCCTCCTTCCTCTCTTCAATTCTCTTCTTTTCCCATCAATTTCAACCCCCTAAAACTCTTTCCACTCAAAAATTTATCCTACAAAATTCGTTAAAATCTTTCTTAGGCTCCAGATCTACAATTTTTAGGGATTTTTCTTTGATTTGAAGGTATAACCAAATTTCTCCTCAATCTCTTCAATTTTTTTATTATTTTTGTTTATCCATCTTTATTTCGTGCTATTATCTTGATTAATACTTCACCATGTCTAAAAGATCCAGATCTGAGAAGGGGAAACTCCTGAATCATCTTCCAACCCCTTCATCACCCAAAATGCATCTCAAAGATTTTCAATTATCCACAATAAAAGTGTTATCTCTGGTAGGACTGTGGTGCTTACTGATTTTGAGCACTTTAATCTTTCTAATATTTTAAGTACTAGTTCACTTGAGCATTTTGTCACCATGAAAGAACCAGTTTACCCTGAACTAGTCCATTATTTTTATCTAACCTGTCTTTCTAAAATAATCATATCAGGTCTAGAGTTTTGCGTAAGGATATAAATATTTCTCTTGATAAATTTGCTCATCTCCTACACCACTCCTGTGAGGGGGTAGATATTTATAATGTGGATCTACATGAATTTGATTATCCTGACGGTGAGTCTGCCCACACCGCCTCTATTTTGCTTCACGATGATGATAACCCCACTTTAGTCAGGAATGAGGAGGTGAAGTATTACACTCTCACCGCCCAAGTCTTAGCTAAAATCATTTTCTATAACCTCCTGCAAAATCAGGAGAGTATAGTCACGCTAGGGGTTCTACTCTTCTTCTGATTTATTGCCTTCTGAAAGGCATTAGGGTAAATATTCCTAAACTCATTATCGACTACATGACGTCCGATCATCTTCTGTTCCCAAACTAGCACTTGCTCTTTGGGATGCTTATCACACGTCCACCGCAGTAACTCAGAACCGACCTTTCTACTGAACTGTCCATCGAACCGTCAGTTGACATGAACAGCTCTCTTCTCAAGAGGATGCGTATTAGGGAGCGTGCTCCTGCTCCTCAGCCGCAGCCTATCATACCTACTGTTGCTTCAGGATCTTCTTCTACTCCTTTTGATCCCTATCAAGCTCTCTCCACTCAGTTTCGAGAGCACAACCAGCAGATGTCCGCTCAGATGATCACTCACTTTCAGCGGCTAGAGCAGCGAGTGAAAAATGATCTCCATCACATTTGTGATTCTATTCGCGCTATGCAGACCTGCATCCATGACATCTACAGTAGGTACATTTGGCGGGTTCCCCTTCTGAGAGGTCACTCACAGCCACTTCCTCCCACGGGTCCTCCTTTCGACGCATGGGCTCCTGCTCCTGTTGCTCCTGAGGCACCAGCTTCCCCTGAAGACCCTGATTTCCAAGAGGGTTGATGTAATATCCCCTATCTAATTATACTGTATCTTTGTTTTCCTAAATTATTTATTTTAATTTACAAATTCTTTTGTCAACTTAATTTATTATTTTCCTTCTTGTGATTATTATTAATACTATTAGTGTTGCTATTGTTACCATTATTTATTATTATTACTAGTGTTAGTATTATATTATTTTGATATAGTATTAATGTTAATACTAATCTTGGTGGTGGTGGTGGTGTTCTTCTTGTTAGCCTTGACCCAATACCCGCTAGCCTAAACCCAACACCCATTCTTCTATTGGATCCCAACCAGTTGGCTTATGCCCACTACCCTCAAACCCAATACCCTATATTTATCATTGGAGCCTAACCCGCAACCGTTGTCTAAACCCAAACCCATTAACCCATACCCATACTCAACCCAATACCCACTCTATATATAATCTCCTCTTGATCCTGGTATACTTGCATTTCATTCTTGTTATTATTCTTTGATTCCTGTATATCACCTTTGACTTCTATTCAGCTATCATTTTCTTCCCGTTATTCATTGCTATCATGTGTGGTCTTATATGTATTACTGCAGTGTTCATTGATCATTATGCTTCCGATTTATAGCTTGTTCAGGTTACAATTGAGGCTTAGCGCGTATACGAGGGGTATTTTACCTCGCGTATATGCGTCGCCATAACGTCACCGTATCTTTAAGATCGGGGCGTTACATAGTGGTATCAGAGCCTAGGTTTCTGACTTGCGATCTTGAATTTTGACTCTTGTTTCGCAAGAGAGACCTAGTTCTTACCAGTAACTTGAATAAGTTATAATTACACTGCAATATACATATACTATTCACGTGATAATATTGACTCCATTTGGAAATGATCGTCCTTCCTTTTGAAATTCCGTTCTTGATCTGTTAATATTCATAATTCCAACACTTCATTAGAGTGATATGGATGTCCATCTTGATTTCATTCTTCCTTCCTATCCATTCCTCCTGATCCTATCCCTTGAGATTGATCACTCCATTCTGAAGCCGGTACCAGAAATCAGAGCGCGCAGCGGAAGCGTAGCGGAATCATGATGTATTCAGAAGCGACGTGGAAGCTTGTTGGTTTTCTCCCTTGATTCTGTATTTTTATTATTCCCCGCTTTATTGAAATTTCGAGGACGAAATTTTTATTAAGGTGGGTAGAATGTAATATCCCCTATCTAATTATACTGTCTTTGTTTTCCTAAAATTATTTTAATTTACAAATTCTTTTGTCAACTTAATTTATTATTTTCCTTCTTGTGATTATTATTAATACTATTAGTGTTGCTATTGTTACCGTTATTTATTATTATTACTAGTGTTAGTATTATATTATTTTGATATTAGTATTAATGTTAATACTAATCTTGGTGGTGGTGGTGGTGTTCTTCTTGTTAGCCTTGACCCAATACCCGCTAGCCTAAACCCAAACCCATTCTTCTATTGGATCCCAACCAGTTGGCTTATGCCCACTACCCTCAAACCCAATACCCTATATTTATCATTGGAGCCTAACCCGCAACCGTTGTCTAAACCCAAACCCATTAACCCATACCCATACTCAACCCAATACCCACTCTATATATAATCTCCTCTTGATCCTGGTATACTTGCATTTCATTCTTGTTATTATTCTTTGATTCCTGTATATCACCTTTGACTTCTATTCAGCTATCATTTCTTCCGTTATTCATTGCTATCATGTGTGGTCTTATATGTATTACTGCAGTGTTCATTGATCATTATGCTTCCGATTTATAGCTTGTTCAGGTTACAATTGAGGCTTAGCGCGTATACGAGGGGTATTTTATCTCGCGTATATGCGTCGCCATAACGTCTCCGTATCTTTAAGATCGGGGCGTTACAGTTGACCCATTTTGTTGATGATAAAAAGAGGGAGAGATATTTTGATGGAGTTATTTGAGGGAGTTAGTTTTTATGCTTGGAGTATTTATTTTCTTGTATTTGGATATATAGTTTGTTTTATGGACAAATGCTTTGTGTGTTTGTTTGTATTTGGTTTTTGAGGCTGGCACGAACCTCTAAGCATGTATGGATATATTTATTTCTGATGTGACAATTATCCTTATTGTCTCTATGTGGTATATATGTTTGGTTGTGTATTGTATCTTATTCCCTTTGATCCAACCGTCTGCCACTTATTTGAAGGCTGGAGGTATTTTTGGATGGATGGAGGTAACCATTTGTGCATACACTCTTATATCTCTGTATCCTTGTTATGCATAGATGGTTGGCATATGAGTCTAATTGTTATATCCTTTATATATGCTTTTATTATGCATTTTGCTCTTTTATGTCTTATTCTTTGTGTTAAGGGGGCGCTTCACTTGAAGTCTCTTCCCAAAATATTTGTAATAACTCCATATGTTTTATCATCATCAAAAAGGGGGAGATTGTTGGCCCAAAGGCCATTAGCCTTAGTTTTGATGATAACAAACCATATGTAGTTAGGTATTAACAAAATTGTTTAATTAAGTTTCAGGTAAAAAATATATGTTACATTTCAGCTCCATCACAAGACTCACACATTTGAAAGCCAAGAATATTTAGATCCCAGAGCCTAGCACACTAGAAGAGCTCAAGGATCAAGCAATATCGAGAAGACTTTCAATATTTGTATTTTTACTTTTTGCATTTTAGTTAGGATTTATAGTCATTTGTTAAACCAAGATGAAAGAAGTTGATAGCTTTTGGGATTGTCACACACACACATTTCATATTCCTTTGTGTTTTTAGCAAAAATTTATTACCTGGTTTCTTACCGAGTTTTAGAAAGACAAAGTTTTGGAAAATCAGGTTTGAAAAAACAAGTTTTGAAAAAACAAAATTTGTTTTAGAAAAGAATTTTATCAAAATATAGTTCTAATCTATTTGGTGTTGATCTATGATCACACGCTAGCTCTTCAAATCCCTAAAACTCTATTTTGTATTTACGTATCTAAAGAAAATTTGTTGGAAAATATTGACTTCAACAAGATATCCAAAAACCTGTTTTGGCCCTCAGCCGGTCGACCGTACGATCGACCGCTGGCAGCACAAAACAGCTCTGTCGGTCGACCGGGCGATCGACCGACATGCACCAAGTGCAATCGTGCACTTCGGTCGACCAGCCCGATCGACCGGCTGCAAGAGCAGTGCTCTCTTTTGTTCCGGTCGACCCGGTCAGGTCGAGCGACAGAAAGTTTTACTCTATGTTTGGAAAGCACAGTTGACCGTCCCGTCGATCGCTTTCCCAACGGTCAGAAATCTGACCGTTGGCGGTTGACCGACCGATCGACTGGCAGTAGAAATTTCTGCTAACTTGGCTCCCAACGGTTAGATTCAGTTTTGTCTTTTGTTAGGTCTTGTCCCAACGGATCTATTTATTTTCTAGCCTGATTTTCATCCCCTATAATAGTGGGACTATGAAACAACTTCAAAACAAGATTTCTAAGCCTTACATCAAAGTTTTACATAGTTTAGCCCCTTTGCAAAAGATTTCTCTTGAGCCAACTATTTTCAAAATTTGTGTGTTTTACCTTGAGCCTTTCCTCTACTTCTCTACTTGCTTTTGCACTACACAATCCTAAGTGTTTCACTTTCTCATCTTGGTTGTAGGGTTGTGCTTGTGAGCTATTTTGTGGCCAAGTGTTGATTACCGTTTTCTTCGATTGAGATGTTGTAGAGGATGCGGTCTCGAGCGAGCTAGTGAGCTCTAGGTTGGTGTTGCGGCACCGTGAGAGAGGACAAGTGTGTCCGAAGAGTTCTAGTGAGAACTTGTAACCGATTGACGATTCGGTGGGATCGATCATAGTCTAAATCCTTCATCGTGTTGAAGGCGGGGACGTAAAGCAGTGGCTCGAATCTCGAAACATATCCTTGTATTTGCGATTGTCTACTATCTCTCTAAACTTTACTCTCTCACTTTACTTGTACTTATATTGCTTACTCTTTTGCAAGATCAATCTAATTGTTATTTTTTATTGCTAATTTATTTTTAATTTCGCATTATTTGCCATTAAGTATAGCCATCACCTATTCACCCCCTCTTGGTGATTTTCACAAGATCCTTTTGTTCATGCTTAGCTTGAGGAGAAAAGAAAGAAGGAGATGGAGGAGTTGGGTCATGATTTCTTTTGGAGGTAGAAAAAGAGAAGAAGCTTAGGGTCATTATATAGGTTATTAGATATTTTAGAAATATGAATTTCAGTTAGATTTAGATTGCTTAATTTAGTAATTAGGATTAGGATGTGAGTTTGGAATGTAATTTGAATTATGATTATATATTTAGATTAGATTATAGATTTAGATTAGGATTAGGATTTATTAACAATAGGATTTGGATTAGGATTGGGATGGGTCTTGGGTTATAAATTATTGGGCTTTAATAAAAGAAATAAGTAATATTAAAAATAAGAAATAAAGAGTGGGCTTGCGGGCTTAGTTTTTGGGCTTAAAGTAAAATAGAAAAAGGAGAAGAAAATGAATGAAAATAAAGAAGTGGGCTTGGCTCATGTGGGCTTAGCATAAAAAGAAAAAGAAAACAAAGGAAAAGGAGAATGAGCTGAGCTTATTGAGATTGGAATGAAAATAATAATACTACCCATTAATAATAATTTAAAATAACTAAATATAAGCAATAAGAGTCTACAAGTCATAAACAATAATAATACTAATAATGATATTAAATCAAGTTAATTAATAATAATAAGATAATAGGTAGAAATAAGTAAATTTTTAAAAATAATAATATTGGTATTATTAAATAGGGGATATTACATTCTACCCATCTTAACAAAAATTCGTCCTCGAAATTTAATAAAGCGGGGAGATGAATAGAAGATTAAAGTTAAAAAAATAGATATTAAGCAATTGAGAAAATAAAAAGAATAACTGATGTTGATCGTTGATATTGTCTTCTCGCCTTCCACGTTGCTTCTCGTTGCATTATAAGCCCATCACGCTTCCGTTGCGCGCTCTGATTTCTGTTATCGATCAGGTCCAAAGCCAGGTCCAAGAGTTAAAATCAGGAGAATAGAACATAGATGAAAGATAGGAATCAAGAAGAAAAATATAGATCGCTCTGAAAGGAATGTTGAAATCTGAGACATCAAGAGATTCAAGAGATGGATTTAGAAGAGAAGGACGGTTGATTCTCAAGTAGACTCAGTATCATCATGTGATTACTATATGTTTATTGCAGTGTAAATATAACTGTCTCAGGCTATAGGTATGAACTAGGCTCTCTTTTTTATGTTGAACCTGGCTCTGATACCAAGAAAATCCTGTCATGCCCCACTTTGCAAAATACGCGGAAACGGAGTCGCGATGAAGGTCGGCGACGTATATACACGAGGAAAATACCCCACGTATACACGCTAAGCCTAAAGTAATCTGAACATGTCATAAAATATACTACGATAAATCAATATCACTGCAATATGACATATAAATATCTAACACAATCATAATAGATGAATAAAGGAAAGAAAATGACAACTGATGTGATAAAGATAGGAAATAACATGAATAAAAGAGTAAGAATACCTATAATTAAGAAAAGAGAGACTCCGGCTCCTCTAACACGTACAATCACACAAACACCTGAATAATATTAGAAAGTGTATAAATATCCTAGACGTACGAATTCAGGGTCGTCAGAAGCAACCTAATGAGTTTGTGTGTAAAGGAAAAGGTGTTCGTGCATAACAACGCAAGCAATAACAACATGATAACTGAAATGAAACATAACAGAATAATCAATGTCAAGAACAAAGCTATGAACGATATAAAAATGGTATCCTGATAACTAATATCAAGAGATGAGTAACCTAGCATATGTCACCAGTCTAGTATACAATCCGGTCATGTGTACAATCATATGTTAATTGTAGTTATAAATATGTACAGTCGGGTGATCACGGTCAGTCACAATACATTAACAGTTTATCATTATAATTATGTCAGCGAACACCAATTGCCATATGTAATAGACGCATCCCATACTACGTCTATTACACGTGCCAATCGAGGTCCTTAGTTATTGAAACTGATCGGTTGGAGACATTGTCTATGTTTTTAGGTGGGTCCCGTGCATACCCGGGACCACGGCCTAAATTCCTGGCGCTGAACCAGGACCTACCATAAGGTAGTCAGGAACATGTATAACAGGTTAGGTACATGTATAACATGTATAACAGGAATAGGAACAGGACGGGGTGCCAGTCACCCCACGAGAACCCTACAGTGGAACCCTCTTTCGGCTGCGCAACCTAAATCCTAGGTCCACCTAAAATACAAACGCTATCTCCTCCATTAATTTTCAAATCCCAGTGTAAGTTGTTTAATGTCATGTTATTAGTTTATTAAGATTATTTAATGTGCATGTTACTTAGATCACTGAGATAACTCGGTGATAGTCACGGTAATAATGTCAACATGTGTAATCAGGATGCTGATATAACAAGATATATAATGTCAGTGAACAGAACACCGGTATAACAGGATATGTAACAAGTATAACATGAGGGTGTTGTTACCGTGTAATAATATTTTCCTAGTAGTTAAGTAACATGGACAATAGTATCAGGTAGATATCATGTATAATCAATCAAGTTTCCTAGGCAAATCATGATATTCAGGGTGAGTAATGGCCTACTGTCATGAATAGAATAATCCAGCAAAGTATATAATCATTTAGCAAAGTATATGATCAACTCAGGTCCTCAAAGTCATCGACATATTATCCTCTAAGTCACTGATATATCTGAACCTCAATAACTGAAATAAATACAAGTTCTAATACATCTAATCAAATCCTCATATTTTATTCGATCAAGATCATCACATACTCTCATTCTACCCAGGTCAATCACAAGATCTTAAAACTCAAGTAACATATCAAGTATATATCTCTCTCTAAATCACCAGGTCAGGTCAACCCAATCAACGTCTATTTCTTAACCCCCCAAGTCAACTCCAATCTAATTGAGTCTATTTGACAAGTCCAAGATCCCGTCCCTTAATCAATCATCAATGTCCGACTGAACTTTCACATATTTTACCATCAATAAGAATTATGCTGATAATATCAGCCAGATATCCACTCATATAAATACATCATGAACCAGTCAAATTCAAAATTTAAATCTGATTATACTCTAAGTTACATCACCAATAGTTCCAATCCAAATCAAGATCATAACTAAGAAGTGGGACATCCTCAAGCTACATGAAATCTAGAAAGTATCTATACTCAAATCTCGATATCAATAAACATCATTACTCAGATGATTTATCGGTGAATATATTCAAATAAAATACTTGCAACTATTAATCCAAAATCTATATTATATGATAGATAAAAAATCAAGGTAAGGTATTCTCCCATATGATCAGAATCTAACTATTATTGATCTCATCTAAATATGAATCAAGATCCTATGTAAATCTCAAGTTGAACTCTAGGTCCATATATAAATTTAAGCATCAAGATAACTCAACCTTAAGGTAACATCTTATTCAATGCATATTTATTGTCTAATTGAATTCTCGTCTGAAGCGTCATCAAATAAATGTCCGATAATACCCCAAATAAATCTACAAATATGAACCAGGCCAATCTCAAGATCAATCTAAGTCACAGTCTAAGGTGTACGACAACTAGCCTAGAATCAAAGTAATAATTCTCCATAAATGCAATGATATTGGTAAAGACTTATATGAACTTACTAAATAGGGTGGGTGAACACTCACCGATGTCTTATGAAGAAACACATGTAATCACACTAGTAAAATAAGTCAGATGATCACATGAAATGATACAAGTAACTGATAACAATAAGTAAAAGCAATACAAGAGCAAATACTCACAAACATCATATCAAAAATTTTAGTATCATAAATACATAACAAAATAAAATCATTATTACAAGATTCTTGTTTAACTGAAGGGAAAAAGAATACTCACAAATAAAATTAATTAAAATTATACAAAGAAAGGAAACACTCACAAAAAAATAAAATTTCACAAAGAAAAGAAACACTCACCTGAACTCAATCGTAAGTCCAAAGCATTGAAATTATAAGGCCTCGATAAATCTACATGGTTTATTCCAATAGAAATTGTTAGATTTTTTAAAAGTATGTTTTACTTTGGAGTTTTAAGGGGTTTTAATCTTGATTAATTGGTTTGGGGTTGAAAATATGATCCTCTGGATTACATGAATTAGTAGAGTTAAATTTAAATTAATTTCTATTTTTGTTGTTAGATTTTAATAGATTTTAAATCATTAAAATACTTAACGAGTTTGAATCTAACATCAAGGGAAAAGATTTAAAGTGGGTGATTTGATTTAAATTTCATATTGCTATTTGTCTAAAATTTTATCATAAAAAGTAAAATTATTGTAGACTATTGTTTATATTTCTCTCTATTTTTTATATTTTTAATAAATTATTTTAATATGCAAATCTTGTTTCTTTCTTTATTCCATCCTTTTTTTAGATATCTCTAACAGTAGCCCAGGCCCAGGCTAGGCCGGACCAGGTCAGGCCCTGGCCAGGTCCGGAATTCCTTTTTTTTTCTTTTATTTTAACACAGTCCAGGCCTGTGCTGCTAGGCCCAGGCTCGGCCAGGGCCTACCCAAGCCAGGCAGGCCCGGCCAGGCTTGGCCTAGCCTCGTTTATGCCCAGGCCGGCTGCTCTCGGCCTGGCCGAGAGCAGCAGCCACTCCCTTTTTTGAAATCTTTTTTTTGAAAATCTTTTGTTAAAAATTCTAAAAATATATATAAATTAAAATTATGAGTTAGAATATCTTCGCATGCATTTTAGTTAGATTTTAGATTAATTTTTGATGTATAAAATTATTCATGGAGATCATGGTATAGACATGATTTTAATAAACTTTTTATATCAAATAAATTTTGAGAAAATAAATTACTTACTTGGATTTAATCTCCCCTAGCATGTTCCTCTATTTCTTCACTTCAAGATCTTTTTGTTCATATTTCGCTTGAGGAGAAAAGAAAGAAGGAGATGGGGAGAGTTGGGTCATGATTTTCTTTGGAGGTAGAAAACGAGAAGAAGTTTAGGGTCTTTATATAGGTTATTAGATATTTTAGAAACCTGAATTTCAGTTAGGTTTAGATTGCTTAATTTAGTAATTAGGATTAGGATGTGAGTTTAGATTGAAATTTGAATTATGATTATATATTTAGATTAGAATTAGGATTTATTAAGGTCATGATTTTAAAAATAGGATTTGGATTAGGATTGGGATTAGGTTTTGGGTTATAAATTATTGGGCTTTAATTAAAAGAAATAAGTAATATAAAGAATAAGAAAATAAAGAGTGGGCTTACGGGCTTAATTTTTGGGCTTAAAGAAAAATTGAAAAAGGAGAAGAAAATGAATGAAAATAAAGAAGTATGCTTGGCTCATGTGAGCTTAGCATAAAAAGGAAAAGAAAACAAATAGAATGGGCTGAGTTTATTGGGCTTGGAGTGAAAATAATAATACTACCCATTAATAATAATTTAAAATAATTAAATATAAGCAATAAGAGTTTACAAGTCATAAACAATAATAATACTAATAATGATACTAAATTAACTTAATTAATAATAATAAGATAATAGGTAGAATCAGGTAAATTTTTAAAAATAATAATATGGTAATATTAAATAGGGGATATTGCAATACAACAAACTAAAATGCATATGATATAAAAGAAAATTGTCATACTAATAATGGACAACGAGTTCTGTAATGGCTCAGCTGTTGACAGTTTTCACATTTACGGTGCTTCACTTTCTTCAGTGATAAAGAATCTTCAAATCCAGACTTTATTCTAGATACACATTTAGGCCTCCCTTTTATAGCCACAGGACCAAGCGGATCGCGTATTGTCAATTCTTTCGCCGTCTCTCAATACCACAATTGAAGAATTAGAGCCAACATTAGTTTCAGTCTGCGATGATTAATCATTTAATGTCTTAGATTTGAAGTCATTATTGATTTCTACAGCAAATTTTTTCAACGCACTATCCAACTTGAAAAGATAAATATTAGAATTAGACATCATTCTAGAATTGCATTAAATTGGATCGAAATGTTTACAATCTAGCAGTTTCTCGCATACGTTGATTTGGAAAGATTTCAAACTATGTTCAAATACAACATTCTTGTAACGGGTATCCAATCTCCATCTCTGTAGTATATAAGATTTTGGTATATATGTCACATGATTGCACCATAAGATGCCCAGACTATGTCTATAAAGGATCCCCTCTGTTTCAAATAAGGCACAGCTACAAGACACATGAAGCTCAACACAATTCTCATAACTGACCTTGTCCTAACTGTCATTTGATTCTAAATAATCACCGACCAAATAAGTAATTCTTGAGTCTTTTTGTTCCAACTCTTCCGAAAAGAGTGTCATTACAACCGCTTATTCTTTTGAAACAACTGAAAAATCTTTTTGGTATAAAACTTTAAAACTTGTATCTTATATGGATTTGATGTACAATTAGGTGCATAATAAACACAGGAAGTCTTCTTGAGATTCAGCTCTACGACGGACAGCGATAACTTAATCGTATTAGTGGACAAACTCAACTAGTTTTGTGTTTGCATTCACAAACCCACAAAAAAAGGAATTAATACTCTCAGACCTTTGACTAGCTGTCATTCCTGCATAAAAAATATCCTTTAGATGAGCATTAACCCAATATGTACACAATCGTACATCTTTACCAACCATCTTCTTCTTATCTATATGATATTTTTGCTACATCAATCTCCACCGTTCGTTCTTATATCACGGGAGGAATACCAAAGTTTGAAATCAATAGCAAAATAATCTCCATACTTGTTCATTAGGGGAATTTTTTGCTCGGCAATGTATTTTCATATATGCCAAAAACAGTGACAATGCTGGGAATTTGAAAAAACTATCTTGATAGCTTCGCCTATCTGAGCATCTTAATCAGTAATGATCACCTTTGGTGCAACTCCGTACATGCATTTGAGCCATTTATTGAAAAGCCAAACAAAATATTTCTTTGCTCATCCGCGAGCAATGCCAAATGAATAAAATAGACTATCGATGATGATTCACTTTAGTGAATGGAGCGAAGGGCAGGTTTAAGTGATTAGTCCTGTATGTTGTGTCAAAGTCACTACATTAGAAAAAATTAAATAAGAAGAAATTGCTCTTCCATCAATCCAATAGTGTGCCTGCATGATCAACCTCACTGGCAAAGAAATATTTTGACCTAACTTTACTTTCTCTTGAAAATATTTGATGATAGAAATAAACTCCTACCCAATATTATTTTTCCTGTATCGAATAAAATCAATGACTTGTAATGGACTTACTTCTTCACAACCTTCTTCATGATTCATTACATTAACAACACGAGAAATATTAAAAGGATACATTCCTATATCAACCAAATTGATCATAATACTTCTGCTCATCTTTGATCAATGTGTCTAATGAGAGTAAAAGTGATGGACCTTATCTGGGCTTGATAAATTATGCGAATGCGAATCAGCAAACTTGGTGACCTCCAAAAACTTTTGTCTGGTAATAAACGCAAATGAAAATGCATTTCAGCAGGACATTGAACTTTAATATTAATACGATAGTTGGCGGTAGGCCCTTCTTATCTTTTATCACGCAACTTCTCACACCCTCCTTATTGCAACAATATTTTTTACAAATTACTTCATGCGGAGGCCTCCATGACTGATCTATTTCTTTTTTTCTCGCGCCAAAACCTATATTCCTTGCATAACATCATAGAAGTTGTATGTTTCATTATCTGTTGCAAATTGCTGTCCTAAAAAAATAATTACGCTTTCAGACATTTCACCATGCAAATTCATTTCCAACCAAAAAAAACTGTTGTATTAAAATAAAAGAAATAATTGAGGAAATTAAAATAAATTTACTCATTAAAGACTGCGACCATGGTAGCTATTGTCACAGTCCTCAAATAATTAATAAATATAAGATAGACAGAAACTTTAATATATTAAAGAACTGGGACTAAGGTCACAGACCTAATGTAATTATATACTACGACTAAGGTCGCAATTTAAATGAATAGTGAAATTATTTTTTAACAACTGTGACCTTAGTCGAATTCTTTACGAAAAGTATTTTATTAAATATTGCGACTATTGTCGCAATCCTTAAATAATTAATGACTAAAATATAGACAAAAAGTTTAATATATTAAAGGATTGCGACAAAGGTCGTAAATTTAATGTAATTACAGACTGCGACTAAGGTCACAGTTTTAAAAGAATTGTGAGATTATTTATTAAAAATTGTGACCTTAGTCGCATCCTTTATCATAAAATTTATATTAGGTCGCAGTCTCATCTAGGGCACCCAATAATTTTTTAGCAACAATTGCAATGAGGAATAACATAAATAAAAATGAAAAAAACTGAACGCCTGATCCGCATCCAAAGATCTCCCTCCTGTTGGATTTGCTATATTTTGTGATGAAGTTGAACTTACTGATAACTGATTCATATTCAGATGGAAGAAATGGGCCGGGCCGACGACGAGATGGGTGGCGGGAGATGAATTATGGTTAGGGCTCGATATTAAAATAGACATGCCGAGAGAAATCTGAAGGAGATCTCGAGGGAGATCATAGAGATCTAGATCTACAAACTCAAAATCAATATTTGATCCCAGTCCCGCTTTTATTAGAATGACGTTCTCTGCGAATTCCAAATCTACATCTGACAGCACAGGAGACACAGAGAGAGGTAGAAAAAGAAAAGAGGGTAAATAATAATAAAGAATATAAACTAATCTCATCCGAATAAAACTGTCTTTTTGAATAGCAAATGCTTTTAGTAATTTTAGTTATTTCCAAAAGCCGGGTCATCATTAGGATTACCGAAGATTGGGCACATATTGTGCCATGTCACCGCCAGCTGAGAGACACTTTCAGCTGTCAGCTGATATACATTTTTCATATATATATATATAATATATATATATATATATATATATATATTATATATATATAAAGTTTCAGGGTATCTTAGAGCACCTCACTCTCTCACAGATAAATCTGTGTAGTGGTTATCTTGCCTCAAGACTAATCCCTTAGTGTCCATGGGGTGAATCCAAGCCAGCAGTTGCTGGGGAGCAAACCCGGTGCTTTACCGCCCAAATCCGCCTAGGAGCGGCCTCGAACCCATGACCACTGGGAGGGAACCCAACTGCTCATGCCACTAGGCCACCTCCCATGGATATATATATATATATATATATATATATATATATATATATATATATATATATATATATATATATATATATATATATATATATATATATATATATATATATATATATATATATATAGAAAAATGTATATCAGCCGACGGCTGAGAGACTCTCTCAGCCTGCGGTGACGTGGCTCAATATTTGTCACCACACTAACTTGCGGCCCACTTATAGGAACAAGTTAAATTACTAAATACCCCTTGTTAAAAGCTACTCGTTCCGTAACTTCCGTTATTGTTTATTATTATTTCCCCACCCCCCAAATTTTGACCGCTCCTCAGATTTAAGTTATTGTTTATTATTATTTTCCCCCTTTTTTGTCACTCTTTATAAGATTTAGGTTATTATTTATTATTATTTTTCCCCTTATTTCTTTACTGCTCTTTGTCAGATTTAGGTTCTCCTTTTCTAGCGTGCGATAAACTTTTCTCTGAAAATATCATTTTTTTTCAGAGCAATTTTTTATCCTTTTTATTTAATGTCGACGTCTGAGCAGTCTACTTCCCCTGTCAATTCTGGTCGCAGTCGTAAGCGATCTCTATCTCCCAATCTAAATATGGAGGATATATCATCTGGTTCAACTTTCTCTCAGAATATTGAAAATATTGAAGGGTTGACATCTTTGCATGCCGATCAACAGGTTTTATTGTGTCAATTTTTTTCCGCAATTTCTTAAATATAGAATCTTTATATATAGCGTATATGGTACTGCGACCTATAATCACTTGTTCTAAAGTTTTAGAAATGCGACCACGGTCGCAATTTTATTTGAAAATAATCTCCGGCTGTGAAAGCTTTTTTTGGTGACTGTGACCCAAGTCGCATTCCTTATTGTTATAATTCTTACATGTTTCTATGTGAATTATATTCATTTTATATATTCATTAGATTGTTGCACAGTTATTATTCAGTTTTTAAAAATTCTTCTCATACGGAAAACTGCGACTACGATCGCAGTCTTTGAGTAAGAAGTTATATAGATTTCATTACATCTGCGACCTTGATCGCAGTTTTAGTAATTAAAGTTCAGACTTGTGATATTTAAAAATATTTATTTATGTAGTTGTCAATTTATTTTTGTAGGATTTGAATGTACATGGAGAAATAATCACTTATTCAACCTATAATTCGTTTTACAGAACAGAATAATCACTTGTTTTAATCTTTTAGAACTGTGACCACGGTCGCAATTTGATTTCTGTGACTGCGACCTAAGTCGCATTCCTTATTGTTATAATTCTTACACGTTTCTATGTGAATTATATCCATTTTATATATTCATTAGATTGTTGCACAGTTATTATTCAGTTTTTTAAAAATTCTGCTCATACGGATAACTGCGACTACGGTCGCAGTCTTTTAGTAAGAAGTTATATAGATTTCATTACATCTGCGATCTTGGTCGCAGTTTTAGAAATTAAAGTTCAGACGTGTGATATTTAAAAAATATTTATATTTATGTAGTTCGTCAATTTGTTTTTGTAGGATCTTAATGCACATGGAGAAATGTCTGGAAGCTCAAATAATTTTTTAGGGAAACAGTTTCTCACGGATGTGGAAGTATACAATTTCTACAATTCTTATGCAAGGAACAGAGGTTTTGGCGTGAGAAGAAAAGGAATAGATAAGTCACGGAGGCCTCCTCATGAAGTTATTTGCAGAAAATTTTGCTGCAACAAGGAAGGTGTGAAGAAGTTGTGTAATAAAAGACAAGAGGGGCTTACAATGCATTGTCGAATTGACATTAGAGTGCGTGCTCTGCTGAGATACATGTTCGTCTTCGTTTTTTATTTGACAGAAGATATTGGGTTATCACCAAATTTGTTGATTCTCATTCACATGAATTGTCAAGTCCGGATAAGATACATCACCATTACTCTCACCAGACTCATCGTTCGAAGATTAGCAGAAGCATTATGAGCAATTTTGTTGATGTTGGAATGCGCCCTTCAAATATTTCCCGTGTTGTGAATGCAATGAGCTAGGGAGAAGGTTGTGAAGAAGTGAGCCCGCAACAAGTTATTGATTTTACTCCTCAACGTAGAAATAACATTGGCCATGAGTTTCTTGTGATCATCAAATATTTCCAAGAGAAAGCCGAGACCGATCCAGAATTCTTCTTTTCAAGTAAAGTTGATAATGCGGGCACACTTAGAAGCATTTTTTGGGCTAATGGAAGAGCTATTTCCTTGTATTTGAGGTTCTGTGATGTGATTGTTTTTGACACAACATACAAGGCTAATCACTTGAGCTTGCCATTTGCTCCATTCACTGGAGTAAATCATCATCGGCAGTCAATTTATTTGGCTGTGCATTGCTTGCTGATGAGCAGAGGGATACGTTTGTGTGGCTATTCCAAAAATGGCTCAAGTGCATGCATGGAGTTGCATCGAAGTTGATTATTACCGATCAGGATGCCTAGATTGGTGACGCCATCAAGATTGTTTTTCCAACTACTCGGCACCGGTACTGTTTCTGGCATGTACGGAAATATATTGCCGAGCAACAAATCCCTATGACAAACAAGTATGAAGAAGATATGGTCTCTGATTTCCATGATTGGTACACCTCCCGTGATATAAGGACATGCGAGGAGCGATGGCGTCTGATGAATGAAAAATATCATTTAGAAGAAGAAGAAGACAGTTGGTTGTTGAAGATGCACAGACTCCACGGACACTGGGTTAATGCATATCTCAAGGATGTTTTCTGTGCTAGAATGACAACCAGCCAGAGGTCCGAGAGTATTAATTCCTTCTTTGATGGTTTTGTTAATGCAAACATGAATTAGTGGAATTCGTTCACCAATATGATAAAGCTGTTGCTGCCCGTCGTACTTCTGAATCTCAACAAGATTTTCGGGGTTGAATTCTGTGCCCAACTGTACATCGAATCCATATGAGATAAAGGTTCGAAGTTGTATACACCGAAGATTTTTTAGTTGTTCCAAAAGGAATGGGCAGTTGTAACGACACTGTTTTCAGAAGAGTTGGAACACGACGGACCTGGATCAAAATATCTGGTTGGTGATTTTCAGAATCAAAAGACAGGTGGGAAAAGGTTAGTTATTAGAAGCCTGAGGAACTTCATGTTTCTTGTAGTTGCTCATTATTTGAAACAGAGGGTATCCTTTGTAGACATATTCTGCGTATTTTGTGGCGCAATCATGTTACACATATACCGGAATCATATATACTTCAGAGATGGAGGTTGGATGCTCGTTACAAAAATGTTGCAATTGAAAATGGCATCAGGTCTTTTCCCAGTCAAGGTACCCCACGGACGGCTAGATTGTGGACACTTCGTTCAAAATTAATGCAATTCTTGAGATGGTCGCCGATTCTGATATCCATCTTTCAAAGTTGGACGCAGTTTTGGAAAGATTTGCTGAGAAACTACTAGTGAATACAGAACCATGTCAGGAAATTATCAGTCATCACAGCCTAAAACTACAGTTGGTTCCAGTGGATCCGTCGTCGTTCTGCGAGATGGTGAAGAATTGAATATACGTGAATATTGGAACCTATTTCGATGAAGACGTTTGTGAAGATCAATTCATTTGGAGCTCTTACACATGACAAATCAAGAGTCCGACATGATCAAGATGTGCCAAGGAGAGTTGATAAAGTGTGGTTTGTAAAGTTGAAATAGAGTGTAAAAGCCTTGACACAAACCAACACTTCTTTGGTCCATTAGTCGACTTATACATAAGTCAAGTCGACTAATCCTTGATGTAGTCGACTAACCAGAAACCCAAGTCGACTAATCTGTGTCCAGAAATTGACCCAACTCTCTGTTTGATCAATTAGTCGACCGACAGTAAACCAAGTCGACTAATTCATTTTTCTAGTCGACTTATAGAAATCCCCTAGTCGACTAATCCCTTGTCAAGTCGACTAAGTTGGTAGTTGCAGTCGACTTGAAGTAGTTATTCTGAAACTGTTCTTCCAACGGCCACTGACCTAGTCGACTAATAGCTAAACATAGTCGACTAATAGAAGGAATTTTGCCTAGGTTAGTCGACTAACTCCATGGGCAAGTCGACTAATAGGCAGTTCTGATTGTTGGACAGTTTTCATTATCTGGTCTTTTGTGTAACTGTTTTCAACGTTCCTTTGATTCAAATTGCACCTATTAACTCCCTAACTAACCCTAGTCTTCAGCTTTAAATAGGGAAGTTATTGCAAAGGCCATTTACCAAGTGTTTTTATCAGTTTTCCAAAGCCAAAATCTGAAAAAACCTGAAAACTGTTTTCCTAACTTCAGTCTTCACCAAAAAGCCAATTCCTATTGTGAAGTCTTCTGAAGTTTTTGTTTCCTATACTATACCTTGTCCACATACACATTCTTGTCCAAGGCTATAGGAAAAAATTGTAATTCTCAAAGTGTTCATTGTACACGGGAGGCTTCTTGGTTGAAGAGGCAAGTTGTACAAGGTGACCATTGTACACGGGAGGCTTCTTGGTTGTAGAGGCAGTTGTACAAAGGTAAAGGTGTTCTCTTGGTGGAAGAGAAGGTGTACAATTTGGAGAAGGGGATTCGACAAGTGGTGTACATGTTGTATTGATTTTGGGTGACAAGATCAAGGTTAAAGGAAAATCTCAAGCGGGTGGCTTGGGGACTGGATGTAAGTCACAAGGACCAAACCAGGATAAATCTCTTTGTTTGCGTTTGTCAATTTCTGAGATTGTTTTCCTTTACATGCAAGTTATTTATTTTGTTTATTTACTTAACGCTAATCCTTCTAGTTTTAGATTTGTATTGACTTGAGTTATTCAGATATAGTAGTTGCCTACAAGAGATAATTCCGCAATTAGTCCTTATCTCAACGATCTAACAATTGGTATCAGAGCAAGGGAGAGCCAAGTTCATCAACAGGCAACAACCATACCAATTCCACATTGGGCGGATACAAGTCAACAACAAAGATGGCAACGGAGTTCTCATCATCCCAGTTCAAAGAAGGACATTCTACACAACGTCCACCGCTATTTGACGGAACCAACTACAACTATGGAAGTGTAGAATGAAGATATACTTGCAGTCACTCAACTACGACCTTTGGAACATCGTAGAAGCATCATACACCAGCCCACAACCAACTACAACGCTTGGAGTGAAGATCAAAAGAAGAACGCGAAACCTTGACGCCAAAGCGATGAATGCTCTATTCTGTGCCCTTACAAAAGAAGAGTTCAACCGTGTGTCAACAGCAACTTCTGCACATCAAATTTGGCATACTCTTCAGGTAACACACGAAGGCACTAATAAAGTTAAGGAATCTAAAATATCTGTCTTGTCCACAGGTTTGAGTTATTTAAAATGGAGGAGAATGAAACCATATCCGAAATGGTTACAAGATTCACCGACATCACCAATACTCTTGCATCCCTTGAAAAGAACTACACCCAAGTTGAAAGAGTTCGAAAGATCCTTCATGCACTCACACCAGAATGAGAGAAAAAGACAACCGCCATTGAAGAGGCGAATGATCTCTCAACTATGACATTAGAAAAACCTAATCGGTAATCTAATGGCATATGAAGTGCAGTTAGAAGAAGGAAGAAGGACGAACGACAACACCGTTCAAAGAAGAAAGAACTTGCCTTCCATGCATCTTCCGACACGGACAATGATGACGAAGAGGAGATGGCAATGCTCTCAAAGAAGTTCAGAAAATTTCTTAAGCAAGGTAAATTCAAGTGTTTTAATTGTGATAAACCAGGACATATGAAGATGGATTGCCCTTTGCTCAAGAAGAAAGATAAGTACAACAGTAAGAAGTTCAGAAAGAAGAAGAACTATGAAGCATCTTCAGAATATAGTGATTCCTCATCTTCTGATGAAGAAGAATCCACTGAACATGTTAACTTCCACTGAACATGTTAACTTATGTTACATGGCCATAGAAGATGAAGAGGTATCGTTTTCTGAACTCTCTGATGCATTTAATGAGTTATTTATGAATCTGAAAAATGAAAAACTGAAAAAAGATTTTGTTAAAAGAAAATGAGAAACTTTTATAGGAAAATTCTGTTTATGCATTACAATGTTCTTCTATAAATCTCAACAAGATGAAACTGAAAATGTCATATCATCTTTGAAAATTGAAAATGAGAAATTTATAAAAGAGAATGTTTTCTGAAAAAGGAAACTAAGTCTTTGAATGATAGGATTTCTATATTAGATAAAGACATGTTAGTTTTCAAAAATAAATATGAAGATCTTTGGCAAAATGTGACTAAGTTTAATAAAGGAAAAGAAAATTGAATGCTTTATTATCTTTTCAGAAATTGTCACATGATAAACATGGTATTGGATTTATTGCAAAAATCTTCATGTTATAGTAATCCATATAGTTCTTTTGTAAAAAGTAAGACTAAGAAAAGTAAATTTATATGGATTCCAAAGAACTTAAATGTGTATGATAAAATACATATATTGCTTCATACATGCATGATATATGTGATTCTTGCAATTATGTATATATTAACAGGTGGAAACCAAATTCTAAATGGATTTGGAGTCCTAAAGGTTTAAATGATCTTTTATATTTGGTACCAACTAACGTTTATCTTGCAGGTACCATATAAAAAATTTGATAAAGATCAACTATGTATATATGTACTAATATATTTGTTGCAGGGGGAGAACAAAATATTTCTCTATCTGTTATAACCCATTTCTGCAGGGGGAGGAAAAGATAACATATTTTCTGCAGGGGGAGGACTTGTGCACACAAAGCGTCGTCATCAAAAAGGGGGAGAATGTTGGAACTTATTTCGATGAAGACGTTTGCGAAGATCAAATTCATTTGGAGCTCTTACACATGACGAATCAAGAGTCCGACATGATCAAGATGTGCCAAGGAGAGTTGATAAAGTGTGGTTTGTAAAGTTGAAATAGAGTGTAAAAGCCTTGACACAAACCAACACTTCTTTGGTCCATTAGTCGACTTATACATAAGTCAAGTCGACTAATCCTTGATGTAGTCGACTAACCAGAAACCCAAGTCGACTAATCCTGTGTCCAGAAATTGACCCAACTCTCTGTTTGATCAATTAGTCGACCGACAGTAAACCAAGTCGACTAATTCATTTTTCTAGTCGACTTATAGAAATCCCCTAGTCGACTAATCCCTTGTCAAGTCGACTATAAAGTAGTTGCAGTCGACTTGAAGTAGTTATTCTGAAACTGTTCTTCCAACGGCACTGACCTAGTCGACTACTAGCTAAACATAGTCGACTAATAGAAGGATTTTGCCTAGGTTAGTCGACTAACTCCATGGGCAAGTCGACTAATAGGCAGTTCTGACTGTTGGATAGTTTTCATTATCTGGTCTTTTGTGCAACTGTTTTCAACGTTCCTTTGATTCAAAATGCACCTGTAACTACCTTAACTTACCCTAGTCTTCAGCTATATAAGGGGTAGTTAGTCCAAAGGCCATTTACCAAGAGTTTTTCTCAGTTTTCCAAAAAGCCAAAATCTGCAAATCTGAAAAACTGTTTTCTAACTTCAGTCTTCACCAAATCCAAATTCCATTTGTGAAGTCCTCTAAAGTTTGTCTCCTATACTAGACCTTGTCCACATACACATCTGTACCAAGGCTTATAGGATAAAAGTTTTGTAATTCTCAAAGTGTTCATTGTACACGGGAGGCTTCTTGGTTGAAGAGACAAGTTGTACAAGGTGACCATTGTACACGGGAGGCTTCTTGGTTGTAGAGGCAGTGTGTACAAAGGTAAAAGGTGTTCTCTTGGTGGAAGAGAAGGTGTACACATTTGGAGAAGGGGATTCGACAAGTGGTGTACATGTTGTATTGATTTTGGGTGGCAAGATCAAGGTTAAAGGAAAATCTCAAGGGGTGGCTTGGGGACTGGATGTAGGTCACAAGGACCGAACCAGGATAAATCTCTTTGTTTGCGTTTGTCAATTTCTGAGATTTGTTTTCCTTTACATGCAAGTTATTTATTTTGTTTATTTACTTAACGCTAATCCTCTAGTTTTAGATTTGTGTTGACTTGAGTTATTTCAGATCTATAGTTGCCTACAAGAGATAATTCCGCAATTAGTCCTTATCTCAACGATACTACAGACCGGCCCACTGGGCTGCCAGATGTGCACAGCTCTGTGCACGTCGGTCGACCGCACGGTCGACCGGCCCTTGGTGCGGTCGACCGAGCGGTCGACCGACTGGCCTGTCAGCCAGTTCTGAGTCAGAAACAACAGGTAAAAATATTGATAAAAATTCTTTTATCTTAACTAAAAACTCCAATAAACTTGTTTTGACATTGTATATTGAAATATAAACTTGTGAAAAACATTTCAAGACAATTACTAAACATTTGAACTCTTTTTGATGTCTAGGAAATTTTACCAAAAATCAAAAACCGTATTTTATCAAACTTCGATTTTCCAAATGAAAATCCGATTTTTTCAAAACTCAACCAAATACAAAAACATGATATTAAACACTTTGAAGCATGATGCATATGGATAGAAACCAATATACAAGAAACATATATATATATCCATGTTTTTGACTTTAATTCTAAAAATATGTTTTGTTAAAACACAAAACCTAAAACATATGAATAGGTATATCAAAGTAAGTTTGTCTAAGTAGTTGAAGCATGCATGTATATAGAACAATCTAATATACATTAAATCATGTAAACTTGTTTTGATATAATATCTATTCATACAAACTAAGATGGTTAAACCAAAAACCAAAAACCAAAACATGAAACGTGTGTGTTGTGAACTTGAGCATATCATACTATTCTAATCTTTACAATTTGGATCTAAATACAAACTCTAAACTATGGTACCGATGTCTTCTTGTAGAGCGCCGTCTCCAAGCCGACTCGATCCAAAACTCCGTGATCCACCGAGCAAGTGCTATATAAGATCTTTGACGCTCAGGCTCTAGAATCAACATGTGAAAGCTTCCAAATCATCTTGTTGAAGCTAATCACTAACTAATATCTTGATTGATGATCTGAAACTAAAATCACAAGATTCACATAACTACATGAGTTAATCATCATCAAAACTAGAGTGGAAGGCCTTGGGCCAACATCATCAACTAAAACAAAAAACATCTACTTCCATTTAAGCTTTTAGTTTTAGTTAGTCCAAAAAGATCCATGTGAATCAATTCTAATGGCCTAGTTACATGATATCTTGATTAGTTTGAAAGAAGACTTGGTTTGTTTTTCAAGTTGGCACGCACCACAAATGCGGTCTTTTTCAAACTTTAAACAAGGAATACCTTTCACCAATTCCTTAGAATTAATTCTAGCAAGGTGATCAAAAGATGCATGTCCTAATCTCTCTATGCCATAACCATGAAATCTCATCAAAGCATTCAAGCATTAAGTAGAACAATCCAAATAAGCATGTCAATAATATAGATATTATTTTCACGAAATCCAGTGAGAATACAATCATTGGTTTTATAATCAAAAATTTTGCAAGAAGATTCATCAAACACAACTTTGAGACCACGATCACATAGTTGGCTTATACTAAGCAAGTTATGTTTAAGCCCATCAACAAGAACAACATTTTCTATTAAAGGAGATGCACCAATTTTAATATTACCTATACCGATGATGATGATGCCCTTGGAGTCATCTCCGAAGGTGACGATGCCACTTTCAACGTACCTTGATAGGGTTGTGAAATTGTTGATGTCCCATGTCATATGCCTTGACAATCACTATCAAGGTACCACCACTTCTTACGTCTTGGAGTCTTGGTGTGTACCTACATCAAATAATTTAAGACTTGATTTTGGTACCCATATTTTCTTGGGTCCTGAAGAGTTAGTGTTTCGAACCCGCACAAGATTATTTGTACTATTTATATGATCATAGTAAAATTTAGCTAAATGCCCATTCCGGCCACAATAAGTGCATCTATAAATTCTTCCATATTTAAAAACATAATGAGCATGTGGCTTACGAACATGTGACTTGTGAGCATGAGTAGTTTTAACATGAGTGACATGTGATATGTCGGCATGATGAGCATGAGTTGTTTTATCATTTTTAGCATGTAGAGTGTGCATATGCTTCTTTGAAACTATTTCTTCTAATTTAGTAGTGTTAAAAGCACATTCTTTTAAAGCATTTCCAAAATCATTGATTTTAGTTTTTAACAAGGATAATTCATTTTCATCAATTTTTAGAAATTTAGCTTTGCAAGCAACTCTATAAGCATCAAAATCTCTTTTTGTTGAAATAAGATTAGAAGAAAGTTCATCCTTTCTTTTGAAGAAATTGCAAGTTGATTTTAAGCATTTCTATTTCCTTTTTCAATTTTGAACACTCTACCTTTTATCATCAAAACTTTCTGAAAGTTAACAAAAGCATGTACTAACATTTCTCTACTTATTTAACTTTCATCATCAAGTTGTTGAGTAGTTACCTTGCGTGTGTTACCATGAAACACACATTTTCCGTGTCGACTTCATCTTCGGATTCACTTTCCGAATCCCAAGTGGCTTTGTATACCTTCTTTTCAACCGGCCTCTTTTGCTTCAAGGAGGAGGTCATCTTTTTCTTGAAATCTGGACAATCGGCCATGATGTGTCTGAGTTTCCGACAGTTGTAGCATATGATCCTTTTCTCCTCCTTCCCTTCCCATCGCTTTCTATAGTTGAGCTTATTCTTGCGGTATATTCTCCTTACATTTCTCATAAGGAGAGATAGCTCTTCATCATCTTCTTCATCTTCGTAGTTGGTAGAGGAAGACTTGAAAGCTATGAACTTTTCTTTTGAGGTACCGCTTCTTCTCTAGCCTTATTCTCCATCTCATGAGTCTTTAGATTTCCGATAAGACTTATGAGCTCCATCTCGTCATTGTCATTCAACTCCTTCAAGGTGGTAGCTTTGATTTCCCATGACGAAGGAAGAGCATGAATCACTTTACGCACCTTTTGGTCGTTGCTTATATCATCACCTAGAGAAGAAAGAGCATTGGTAATTATAGTAAACTTGGTAATCATATTATCAATAGATTCATTTCTAACATCCTAAAACTTTCATATTGGGAACGCAAGAGATCTATTTTAGCTCTCTTGACTTGTGATGTTCCCTCATGAGTAACCAATATGTGTTGCCAAATCTCATAGGCGGATTTACAATGGATAACCCGTGTTAGATCATCCTCATTCAAAGCTAAAAGTAGGGCATTTTGAGCCTTTGAATTAGCATCAAATTTCTCGAAGGTGAGTTCGGACCAAGTGTCCTCCTCACTTTCGGGTCTACTATAAGTTAGTCAAGGACTTAACAACTAGACTTCCTAGAGATTATAGAAAAATAGTCATCCTAACTTTTCATATGGAAAAGTTGAGTCCATCAAATTTGGGAGGGGTCTTAATGTTATCGGCCATCTTTACTAGTGTATGAATGAAAATATGCAAATAGTGATTAGCAAATTTTAGGATCTCTCTAAGGATGTGAAGCCAAAAACTAGAGTCCTAGCTCTGATACCAACTGAAATCACCTAGAGGGGGGTGAATAGGTGATAATGCTAATCAATATACAAATTTAAAATGTTATGATGCAACGATCACCCGAAACAAGATTAGAAGCCGAATACCCCGTGAAGGGCTCTGAACTCCTTCCTCGTGATTCCTCTAGATAAGAGTTTGAGGTGTGCAATGCAATCTTGTTGTATGAGTATTGATCTATAAATTCACCTAGAGGGGGGGTGAATAGGTGATGGCCAATCTAATGGTCACTTAATGCCAAATAATGCGGAAGTAAAAACTATTATGACCTAAACTAAACTCTTGCACTAAACACCATGTATAACACAAGAGTGTTGCCGAATTCCCCGTGAAGGGCTCTGGACAAACTCCTCTAGATTCCCCTTGATAAGGGTTGAGGTGCCGCGTTGGCTCTCTGGTTAAATACAAGTGTTAGCAAACAACCCAAGCATGTATATCAATTAAGCACAAAAGAATATCAAGCATGTAAAGGTAAACACAATAAGAGCATGCAAGATATAAAGGAGAGACAAAGAGAGAGAGAGAGCAATCGCAAACACAAGGGATTTGTTTCGAGGTTCGAGCACACTTGCTCTACATCCCCGCCTTCGACACACGAAGGATTTCCACTATAATCGATCCCACCGGATCACTCCTCGGTGCCGCAACACCTACAACGAGTTCCCACTAGAACTCCTTGGACTCTCTCTTGTCCGTACACACCGCAAGCCCACGGCTCGCCAAGGCCGCACCTCAAACAACAAGTTCGCACCCGAACTCGAAACACCGCGGACACACACGTCCGCCTCCTCAAAGTACAAAGCAAAAGTCTTTGGTTATCACAACACTTTGATCACCTAAAAAACTATCTCACTAGAACACTCCTATAAGATGAATAATCAATGGGTTGCTCAAGTGTTAGTGAGAAAAACAAGGATGAGAATGGTGGAGGAAAACTCAAAGAAATCTCTTTTAACACTCTAGATAAAAACTCCCCTTTTGATTGGAAGTATTAACTCTCAATTTAGTGGAGAAAACTCTTTTAAACAAGTGGGAAAAACTGGCTCAAAGTCCACTAAAAATCTTGGTGAAAAACAATGCCCAAACCCCCAAATTTATAGAGTCTGGAAAACTAGCCGTTGGGGTTCTGTCAGGCCTAACGGTTGACCGTCCGGTCGGCCGGCCAATGGTCATATTTCAGACCGTTTGAGCCATCGGTCGACCGGGAGGTCGACCGAGACAGGATACAGAGAGCAATCTCTCTGTCCGGTCGACCGCACGGTCGCGGGGGGCCTTTCCAGAGAGCAGAGCTCTCTGGACGATCGACCGGGTCGGTCGGCCGGCCATCCTGCAGAACTGGAGTGCACGTCTGAGCACGTTGGTCGACCGACTTCAGCCCTAGTCGACTTGGTCAGTCGACTAGTCGACTGGCTGAAGCCTGAAACAGAAAAATTGGGATTTAAAACTTGGTCTTTTTGGCTCAATTAAAATCCCATAAAATACTGAAAAATCTACAAAAATAGTTTTACCAATATACTTTGATAAACAAACATGCTTGCATAAAATCAAAGCATGTTATAAAAGATTCGACTATTTTTGTAAGTAGGAAAATTTTGGCTCAAATGAAAACTTGTATTTTTCTAAAAACTTGTTTTCTATAAACTTCTTTATGATACAAAAACAAGATATTTTGAATTCATTAAAGCATAGTGTGTATGGATATGATCCACTACACAAATAAGATATTTATGTTTTTGACATTAAGCTCTAAACATGGTTTTGGATAAAAGACATGCATATAAGAAATTCCAAAAACCAAAAAGTATTTTTCCAAAGTAAAAATCTTTTGTAAAAAACAAAACTATAAAGAGTGGTGTGTATATGTACTTGAGCAATCCACCAACTACTCTATCCTTTACATTTTAACTAAAACAAAATCTTCTAAAAACTAAATCTTATACCTAGACACAAGTCTTGATCTTGAAGTCTTCCCTTGAAGTCTTCTCATCATCTTGACTTGGTCCAAATGCAATCCAACGAGCTCGACTCCTCTTGAGTACTTGATTTGATCTTGATGCATGGCTCGTGAATCAATCGGTGCTAGCTCCAAAATATGACTTTGTTGAAGCTCCACACCTACTAAGATTTTGATCATAAATCTGACACTAATTAAACACAAGATCATTAGTACTATAACTATATGAGTTGATCATCATCAAAACTAGAGTGATGGGCCTTTGGGCCAACAATCTCCCCTTTTTGATGATGACAAAACTCATGAAGTTATATATGCATGGATTAAAGTAAAGCTCCAAAGAAGCTCCCCTTAACTCATGCATAACAAATAAATAATAGATATGACAATGAGGCACATAAACATGTATGCAAATGTAGGAGTAATATGCTAATCAAGCATAAAACAAAATCACAAAATCTTTTTCTCCTCTTTGCACAACAAAACATATATGCATAAACATAAATCCTTTAACCAAAAGCATGCATATATCTCAAATACTTCTCCCCCTTTTTGTCAATCATCAACAAAGGGGTTAAAGTAAAAACAAAATCATCAATTCTTTCTCTCCCTTTTTTGTCATAAACAAAGAAATCAATAAGGGGTCAAATCAAACATATCAATAAAAGGTTATATGCGATATACATTCATGAAGAAGAAAACGGTTAAGTAACTTCCCTACACATATACATTACATGAAAGAGGGATGACAAGCCTAATTCAGATAACGTATAATATGTAATGCATAAGAGGAGATGTGAAGCTCCCCCTACACACGTGTACCGCATAAAGAAGAGTTGTCAAGCTCCTCAATATACAATACACTCATCATGAATCTATATATAGAAGAGATGTTAAGCTCTCCTTACATATAGGCAATACAAATCAACAAATTTTGATATTTTTCTTATAAAACAAAATTTTAAATTTTCTCAATAAAACAAATCTTGAGAATTTTTCTTAAAAAATTTTAATTTTTTTATCATAAACAACTTTGTGCTTTAAACATGTAAAACAATTTTAACTCAAGCACAAATAACTCATATATATGTATGAAAAATGAGTATACCAAATGAAATTTATACATACATATAAGAAAAAAATATGAGTATATACGAAAATAGAGTCAAATTAATACCAATTGAAACGATTCAATGATACCAATTGAAAATAACAATGTAAATCATGTATATGACTCATAACCTACCACCCTTCATATGCTCAAGATAAAAGATATTCAATAAGGCTTACAAGGCATACTCGCCCAGCCATCCGCCCATTAAGGGTAGAGTTTTCAAAAATAGATTTGAAAATAGTATAGCATAGAAAATCACTACCAAATGAAGAACAGTAACTAGTTAAAATAATTTTAAAAAACTAGTTAAAGATCCTTCAAAACATGAAATCAAAGCATATGTATTTCATGAATCATACCAAATATAAGAATTGACACTCGATCTATGAAGCTCAAAATATGTTCATGAAACAAAGTCAAGACAAAATAAATAAAGTGTGAGTGTTCAAAAGTCATATAAATAGCATTTTTATGAAAATAGACATTGAAGCTCAAAAAGATCATAAGTCACATTTTTAATTAAAAAATTTTCATTAAAACACATTAATCTTCATGGTATATGTATGATTTATCCAAAACTAACAATACACATACATATCCCAAACACAAAAGAGTCTATTAATAGCATTTGCATGAAGGCAAGAGACTCAAAAAGGATATACATGTATATTTATTAGATTTGAATAAAAATGCATATACATGAAGTAAAATCATAAAATTGACAAAGCATGTATAAATGAGAGAATCACTAAAAGTTGGTTATACATGCGCATATAGTGGGTACAAATGAGCATGAAGTGCAAATATATATAAGTAAAATGTAACTCACTATTTGTACATGAATAATACAAGTTTTGATGAAAACTACATCTAAGCATGTTTTTACCACATGAAGCACATAAGAACACAAAACATGAACATGCTATGAATATGATATATGTAAAAAGCATGTACATAAAGAGTAGGAGTTTAGAGATTATTACCAACTCCAAAGCTCCAAACATGGTGGTTTTCCACCAAAACCTCCTTGATAGCGGTGCCCCAAATATGTGTCCTTTTAGTTCAAGTGCACCCACCATCAAGGCACCATCCCTCTCACGTCGTGTGAGAGCCCTCACCTACATCAAATACACAAGGTGGGGATTTTGGTACCCATATTTTCTTGGGTCCTTGGGGTTAGTCTTGTAAGGAAAATATTATTTGCAAAATGTTTGGGTTCCTTGACAAACTTTAAAACATTTTTATTTTTAGCAAAATTTAAAAAATGCAACTTGTCAAAACAAAATTTTGCTAAATGGCCTTTGCGGCCACAGTGTGTACACTTGTACACCTTAGGATGCTTATGTGAATGTGTATGATCGTGACGTGCAACATAAGCAAATGCATGATGATGTTGTGCATGAATGTGTGGAGTTAGTTTCTTTGAAAACATTGACTCCAACCTAGTATGGTTAAATGCACAAGAGTTCAAAGTTGAACTCAAACAATCCATTTTATTTTTCAAATCTTTAATCTCATTAGTGGTGGCATGTAAAGCATGATGAGATAAAGAATCATTTTTCTTTTTCTTTTGAAAAAACATTTTCTTTTTCTTTTTCAACAAATTTCTTTTTAAAGACTTATTTTCTTGAAAAACAACTTCCTTTGTTTTTTCCACCAAATCAATTTTATTTTTCAAAGTATTGTTTCCTTCACACAATCATTTAATTTAGACATAAGGGAAACATTTTCATTTTTCAAAACATTATTTTCTTTTTCTAAGCATGCAACCTTAGTTCTAAATGAATAATTTTCTTTTGCATGCAAACAAAATCCTTTTTCAAATTTTATTATCTTTCTTAATCATGTCATATTTCTCAAGCAATAGTTGGCAAAATGAAGTGAGCTCATCATATGACATGTTATCATCTTCTACCTCGGATTCGGTAGTTACCTCAAGGGGGTTATCCCTTAGACCATATAGCACAAGTTGGAGGTGTTGCTTCCAACGTCCGAATCGCTCCCCGCATAATATAGATCCTTTTCGCCGAGGGAGGTGATGATGTTCCATGCTACAAAAGCCGATTCAACATTAGAAACCCTAGATAAATAATCATCATTTAGGGTTGACTTTAAAGCATGAAGGGCTTTTGCATTAGCCTCAAAATTCTTACCATCTAAACAATATGCATTATTAGTAGTGGCAAGATAAACATGAATGCCTAGGGCCTTGAGGTACAAAGACATTTTAACCTTCCAAATTTGGATATAAGAATGTCAAAGGTGGGTGGTGACATGAAATCCATGGTGTGTGTACAAAATATTGTGATTAGCCTAAAAATGAGGATCTTTAACTCTAGGTTGTAAGACCCAAATCAGAGTACCAAGCTCTGATACCAATTGTAAGTTCACCTAGAGGGGGGGTGAATAGGTGATGGCTAATCTAATGGTCACTTAATGGCAAATAATGCGGAAGTAAAAACTATTATGACCTAAACTAAACTCTTGCACTAAACACCACGTATAACACAAGAGTGTTGCCGAATTCCCGTGAAGGGCTCTGGACAAACACCTCTAGATTCCCCTTGATAAGGGTTGAGGTGTCGCGTTGGCTCTCTTAGTTAAATACAAGTGTTAGCAAACAACCAAAGCATGTATATCAATTAAGCACAAAAGAATATCAAGCATGTAAAGGTAAACACAATAAGAGCATGCAAGATATAAAGGAGAGACAAAGAGGGAGAGAGAGCAATCACAAACACAAGGGATTTGTTTCGAGGTTCGAGCAAACTTGCTCTACATCCCCGCCTTCGACACACGAAGGATTTTCACTATAATCGATCCCAACGGATCACTCCTCGATGTCGCAACACCTACAATGAGTTCCCACTAGAACTCCTTGGACTCTCTCTAGTCCGTACACACCGCAAGCCCACCGGCTCGCCGAGGCCGCACCTCAAACAACAAGTTCGCACCCGAACTCGAAACACCACGGACACACACGTCCGCCTCCTCAAAGTACAATCTTTGGTGATCACAACACTTTGATCACCTAAAAACTATCTCACTACAACACTCCTATAAGATGAATAATCAATGGGTTGCTCAAGTGTTAGTGAGAAAAACAAGGATGAGAATGGTGGAGGAAAACTCAAAGAAATCTCTTTTAACACTCTAGATAAAAATTCCCTTTTGATTGGAAGTATTAGCTCTCAATTTAGTAGAGAAAACTCTTTTAAACAAGTGGGAAAAACTGGCTCAAAGTCCACTAAAAATCTTGGTGAAAAACAATGCCCAAACCCCAAATTTATAGAGTCTGGAAAACTAGCCATTGGGGTTCTGTCAGGCCTAACGGTCGACCGTTCGGTCGGCCGGCCAACGGTCATATTTCAGACCGTTTGAGCCATCGATCGACCGGGAGGTTGACCGAGACAGGATACAGAGAGCAATCTCTCTGTCCGGTCGACCGCACGGTCGGCCGGGGCCTTTCCAGAGAGCAGAGCTCTCTGGACGGTCGACCAGGTCGGTCGGCCGGCCGGCCATCCTGCAGAACTGGCATGCACGTCTGTGCACGTCGGTCGACCGGGTCGGTCGACCGACTTCAGCCCTAGTCGACTTGGTCAGTCGACTAGTTGACTGGCTGAAGCCTGAAACAGAAAAACTTGGATTAAAACTTGTCTTTTTGACTCAATTAAAATCCCATAAAATACTGAAAAATCTACAAAAATAGTTTTACCAATATACTTTGATAAACAAACATGCTTGCACAAAATCAAAGCATGTTATAAAAGATTCGACTATTTTTATAAGTAGGAAAATATTGGCTCAAATGAAAACTTGTATTTTTCTAAAAACTTGTTTTCCATAAACTTCTTTATGATACAAAAACAAGATATTTTGAATTCATTAAAGCATAGTGTGTATGGATATGATCCACTACACAAATAAGATATCTATGTTTTTGACATTAAGCTCTAAACATGGTTTGGATAAAAGACATGCATATAAGAAATTCCAAAAACCAAAAAGTATTTTTCCAAAGTAAAAATCTTTTGTAAAAACAAAACTATCAAGAGTGTGTGTGTGTATATGTACTTGAGCAATCTACCAACTACTCTATCCTTTACATTTTAACTAAAACAAAATCTTCTAAAAACTAAATCTTATACCTAGACACAAGTCTTGATCTTGAAGTCTTCCCTTGAAGTCTTCTCATCATCTTGACTTGGTCCAAATGCAATCCAACGAGCTCGACTCCTCTTGAGTACTTGATGTGATCTTGATGCATAGGCTCGTGAATCAACCGGTGCTAGCTCCAAAATATGACTTTGTTGAAGCTCCACACCTACTAAGATCTTGATCATAAATCTGACACTAATTAAACACAAGATCATTAGTACTATAACTACATGATTTAATCATCATCAAAACTAGAGTGATGGGCCTTTGGGCCAACATGATCGACAATATAGCAATGAATCTAAAGTAAGAAAATAACACAAATAAACCAATCGTAAATACAGAGATTTATTTCGAGGTTCGAGCACCCAGCTTTACGTCCCCGCCTTTACCCAGAAGGATTTAAGAACCACTATAACTTCCACAAAGGATTACAATCACAAGGGAGTACCCAACTCCTCAATCACACTCCTCTAGTCCAGATGTAGTGGACCCATAAATACAATGATATCTTGGTGATCAAAAGACCACAAACTCTCTCTTGAAAAACTTTTTCCCTTACAAAAACCCTAGAGAATAATGTGTAGGATTGAAGCTCAAGTATTGTAAGTAAAAAAGAAAATTAAGTTGAAGATTATTTTGAATCAAAAACTACAGTAAAAAGAGAGAATTTTGAGCACAAAAACTGAGAGCAAAAACTTCTTTTGAAAGACTTAAACTTGATTTCATTTTGCAAAGGATTGTTGTAATCACCTCAACCCTAATCATCCCTATTTATAGGATAAAGGTAGGGATTAAAGAGTAAACTGTTATAATGAAAAATTAGGAATGATTAGACCCAAATCCAGCCCTCAAATTCGTTTAGAGAAGAAAATCACATTTTAAAACATTTTAAAACACTAGCCGTTTGGGCTGATAATAAGCTCACGGTCGACCGGTTTTCAAAAAAAATATAACCGTTGCCAGCCCACGGTCGGCCGCCCGGTCGACCATAACAAACAGAAACATGGGTGCTTTCAGTCAGCCAAAGCTCGGTTGACCGACATGGGGTCCGGTCAACCGCCCGGTGGACCGGGAAACGTGCACATATGCACGCACCCAAACGGTCAGATGTGCGGTCGACCGCCTGGTCGACCGTTCTGACATGAAACAGAGCCGGTCGACCGTCCAGTCAACCGCAACAGGCCAAAAATAATTCTTTTGAAAATGATTTTGAAGATCTTGATAATTTTTAAATTAATTT
This sequence comes from Agave tequilana, assembly GCA_038442645.1. NCBI lineage: Eukaryota > Viridiplantae > Streptophyta > Magnoliopsida > Asparagales > Asparagaceae > Agave > Agave tequilana. The sequence goes on along the minus strand of JAVJIF010003130.1, from coordinate 201,082 downwards.
TGATCAAGACTTGGTATACTATACAAAATAGAGTTTGTAAGTATTAGAATATGTTTAAAAATATTTTGTATATAGGAGAAACATCTTTTAGAAAAATCATGTGCAAAATCTTGTGTGTGGGGAATATTGAGCTTCAACACTATACATTATTCCTTAACACAGTAAAAAAATAAAAACTGAGGAAGGAAGTCTCTGAGCCGCGTTACACCAAGCTAGAGCCTTCTCTTCTATGAAAACATCCTCTTGCGCCATTTGCCTTTTGGCATCATAATTCTTTACAATAGCTTAGAAAGGCCATCACGACTAGTACAAACCTGAAACTCATTCTAAACAACTTATTAGTACCAAATAGTTTCTATGTGTTTTGTTATCATCAAAACTTAAACAAATAGAGAGTGTAACCTTTTAGGCCAACAGTACCAAATCTAGAATGTTTCTTCAACTGCTTAAAATCCTGTCGCCAACAGGTTAGTAAAGGCATTTAATAAGACGATCATCAAACTCCTCAAAAGTTCATCTCTTCAAGCAAATGAGATAGGAACGAGAAGCTCAGTGAATGTCTTTAGGCCTACCGAATGACAATCTGAACTCCTGCAGCTAATAAGCCTTTTTCTCTAGTTTACGGGTGTGAAGCAGTCATACCTCTAGAGATACAAATGCCATCACTGAAAATCACCTAGAGGGGGGGGTGAATAGGTGATAATGCTAATCAATGCACAATTAAAAAAATATGGAGCAACAATCTCACAAAGCAAGTGAATATAGCAATGACAATTAAGAGCAAGTAGTAATAGCAATGAAAGTAGAGTAAGAACAAGGAAAAGTAAACCAAACGCAAACACCAAGATTTGTTATCGAGGTTCGAGCACCCAGCTCTACTTCCCCGCCTTCCCCAGAAGGATTCCAACCACTTCCACTATCACAAAGATGTCACAAATACACCAGAGTACCCAACTCCACAATCTCAAGTACAAGCAATCTCTGAGTAGTCAAAAGACCACAAACTCTCTCTTGCAAAATTCTCTTCCCTTACAAAGGTCCTTAGAGAAATAATGAGTAGGAATGAAGCTCTTGTGTGTAAGGAGAAAAGAAAATGAAATCAGAGAATTCTTGCAAACACTTCAGAAAATGAGAGAGAATTTCAGCACAAAAACCAAGAAACCAAATCTTTTGAATGCCTTAAACTTTTGGAATTTTGAGAATTTTTCTAGTAATGATTAGTAATTCAATCTCTCCCCAAACACCCCTATTTATAGGAGAGGGCTAGGGTTAGAAGATAAAACATTTTTAAGGCTAATCAGAAAGTATTAAAACCAAAACATGTCACTTAAACACACTTAAGTGAGAAAAGGACAAAAATAAATCTGCTCAGAAAACTAGCCGTTACTGTTCAAATGGCTAGTCCGGTCAACCGGCCCGGTCGACCGCTAGTACAAAGGAATATAGCCATTGCAGGCTACGGTCGACCGGCCCGGTCGACCGAAACAAACAGAGAGCTCTGCTCTCAGACCGGTCGACCGGGACGGTCGACCGTCCAAAGACTTCCAAACGTGCACAGATTTGTGCACGTCGGTCGACCGAACCGGTCGACCGACTTCTAGCCAAGTCGACTAGTCAGAAGACTTAGTCGACTGGATGAAGTCTGGAATGGACAGAAAATTGTTTTAAAAATATTTTGAAAAATCTTTTAACACTCATAAAAATCACCAAAATAGTTTTATCATTTTGCATTGATATATAAACATGTGGTAAAAAGTTTAGCTCAAATATCAATCAATATGAACTATTTTTGACTCTTATCATTTTTACCAAAAACCAAAAACTGTATTTTCTAAAACTTAGATTTGACTAGAAAATACGTTTTGTCCAAAACTTCTTCCAAATACAAAAACATGATATTTAAACATTTGAAGCATAATCCTATATTCATGAAACATATGTATATCAAAGTTTTTGTCATAAATTCCAATACCAAAATAAGTTTGTAGGTTGAAAATTGTATACAAACTAATTATGTTAGGAAACAAGATGTGCGCAAAAACGTGTGTGAAAGAGCTTCAAACCTATTCACTATTCTTTAACAAAATTCTAATTAAAAACAAATCTAATAGATTATGTTGAGCAAGCTTGAAGTCTTGAGCCATGCGATGCCTTGCTAGAGCCTTCTCTTCTATGTTCCTTCCTTGATGTGCAAAAAGCCTTCTTTGCTTCATGAACCTCGAAATTCTTGCAATAGCTAAGCAATGGCCTTCAAGTATGGTACAAACCTGAAACTTATCTTAACAAACTAATTAGTACCATATAGCACTTATTTGTTTTGTTATCATCAAAACTCTAAACAAATGGAGAGTGTAGCCTTTGGGCCAACAATCTCCCCTTTTTGATGATGACAAAACAAATAGGCTATAAACAAATGTATAGGGGAGGAGAAGGCTCCCCCTCAAATTATGCTATATTAAACAAAGAAAAACCATGTAATTTGTAATTTGCAAGTAAACCTCATGAAACCAAAAACCAAAAACACTTGCAAAACACTTAAACTCAAATTACAAGAATTCATGAAAACACATCAAAATCTCAAAACATACATAAACTCATATGGAACCAAAACCATATGAGCCCATATTTCCATGCATAAACTCATTCTCCCCCTTTTTGTCATACATCAAAAAGGGTTAAGAAACATTTTATTCAATAACACAAACATTAAGTTCACCACAAATGAATGAAAATCTAGCAAAATCAAGTGGTTTAGTGAAAATATCGGCAAGTTGCAAATCCGTAGAAACATAATCAATATCTATATCTCCTTTCTCAAAATGATCTCTAAGAAAGTGATATCTAATCTCAATGTGCTTGGTCTTACTATGTTGATTTGCATTCTTTTTCATATGTATAGTACTAGTATTATCACAAAATATTTTTATATGGTTATAATGCAAATCATAATCAAGGAGAGTATGTTTCATCCAAAGGACTTGTGCACAACAAGCCCCCGCGGCAACATACTCCGCCTCGGCGGTTGAGAGAGCTACGGAATTTTGTTTCCTAGAGGACCATGAAACAAGACAATTACCAAGAAATTGACATGTCCCACTAGTGCTCTTTCTATCTACTCTACAACCCGCATAGTCGGCATCCGAATAACTCGTCATTGAGAAATCTCCGGTTTTCGGATACCATAGACCCATTCCAATCGTTCCCTTAATATAACGAATAATGCGTTTTACCGCAATAAGATGGGACTCTTTGGGACACGATTGAAATCTAGCACAAAGACACACACTAAACATGATGTCCGGCCTACTTGCCGTCAAATACAAAAGACTACCTATCATGCTTCTATACAATTTAATATCAACATTTTTACCTTGGTCATCCTTATCAAGCTTGGTGGTAGTTGCCATGGGAGTGTTGCAAACCTTTGAGTCTTCAAGTCCAAACTTCTTTACGAGTTCCTTTGCGTATTTGGCTTGACATATGAAGTTCCCATCTTGCAATTGCTTGATTTGGAGTCCAAGAAAGAAATTAAGCTCACCCATTGAAGACATTTCAAATTCACATTGCATAACCTTTTCAAATTCCTTGCATAAAAACTCATTAGTAGATCCAAAAATTATATCATCAACATAAATTTGCACAATTAAAATATCATTATCAACATGCTTAGTGAATAGTGTTGTATCTACTTTGCCTTTAATAAAATCATTTGAAATGAGAAAACTAGAAAGCCTTTCATACCAAGCTCTTGGAGCTTGTTTCAATCCATACAAAGCTTTATCAAGTTTAAAGACAAAATCGGGATGAACATGATCAACAAAACCGGGAGGTTGAGCAACATAAACTTCTTCATTTATAAAACCATTCAAAAATATACTTTTCACATCCATTTGAAAAAGTTTAAAATTTTTGAAAGATGCAAAAGCTAGTGTCATCCGTATGGCTTCAAGCCGTGCTACGGGTGCAAAGGTCTCCTCAAAGTCAATTCCCTCAACTTGAGTGTAACCTTGGGCCACTAACCTAGCCTTATTCCTAATCATATTTCCGGACTCATCCATCTTGTTTCTAAAGATCCACTTAGTACCAATTATTGGTCTATCGTGGGGCCTAGGAACAAGGTGCCAAACTTGGTTGCGCTCAAATTGATTGAGTTCCTCTTGCATGGCTAGCAACCAATATGAGTCCGCCTCGGCTTCGAGTATGCTTTTGGGTTCAAAATGAGAAATGAAAGCAAAATTACCACATAGGTCATGGAGTTTGGAGCGAGTTGTTACCCCTTTGGATGCATCACCTAAGATGAGCTCCTTGGGATGATTTGTGGCATATCTCCAAGCTTTAGGAAGCGGTTGAGAGCTTTCCTCTTTATCCTCTTGAACTTCACCAATTGGTTCTTGCTTATCATCTTGAGCGGGTGAGTCCTTCAAGGATAGTCTCTCCATGTCTTCACCTAATGGTTCAATTTCTACAACATTCTCAACAAACACATTAGATTCTTCAAATTTAACATGCATGGATTCTTCGATGGTAAGTGAAGATTTATTGAATACTCTATAAGCTTTACTAGTTGTAGAATATCCAACAAAGATTGCTTCATAAGCCTTAGCATCAAATTTACCCAAGTTATCTTTAGTGTTCAAAACAAAACACTTGCATCAAAAAACTTTAAAATATGAAACATTAGGTTTTCTAGAATGATACATTTCAAAAGATGTTTTGGAAGAATTTTTACATAAATAAATACGATTTGATATATAGCATGCGGTGTTTACGGCCTCGGCCCATAGATAATGAGGGAGGTCATACTCACTTATCATTGTCCTAGCCATCTCTTGAAGTGTTCTATTTTTCCTTTCTACAACTCCATTTTGTTGTGGAGTTCTAGGACAAGACATTTCATGCTTAATTCCCTTTTCATCACAATAAGTCATGAAGAGTTGGTTAACAAACTCACCACCTCTATCACTCCTTATTTTGAAAATCGGAAAACCTTTTTCTTTTTCAACCCTTTTTCGAAAAATTTTGAAATGAGAGAAAGTTTGATCTTTGTGTTCCAAGAAGAAAACCAAGTGAAACGGGAAAAATCATCAACTAAAATAAATGCAAATCTACTACCATTTAAGTTCTTAGTTTTAGTAGGTCCAGAAAGATCCATATGAATTAATTCTAAAGGCCTAGTTGACATGATATCCTTGATTGGTTTGAAGGAAGACTTAGTTTGTTTCCCAAGTTGGCACGCACCACAAATGCGGTCTTTCTCAAACATCAAGAAAGGTATACCCTTCACTAAATCCTTAGAATTAATCTTAGAAAGATGGTCAAAAGATGCATGTCCTAATCTTCTATGCCAAAGCCAAGAATTTTCATCAAAAGCATTTAAGCATTTAGTAGAACATTCCACATTAAGCATGTCAATAATATAAACATTATCATCACGAAAACCAGTAAGAATACAATCATTGGATTTAATATCAAAAATCTTGCAAGAAGTATCATCAAAAACAACTTTAAGTCCACGGTCACAAAATTGACTAATACTAAGCAAATTATGTTTCAAACCATCAACAAGTACAACATTTTCTATAATGGGAGATGCACCAATTTGAATGTTACCTATACCGATGATGGTGCCTTTGGAGTCATCCCCGAAGGTGACGGAGCCACCTTCCTCGTACCTTGATAGGGTTGTAAAGTTATTGATATCCTACATCATATGTCTTGAACAACCACTATCAAGGTACCACCGCTCCCTACGTCTTGGAGCCTTGGTGTGTACCTACATCAAATAATTTAAGACTTGATTTTGGTACCCACATCTGTTGGCCCAAAGGCCTTCCACTCTAGTTTTGATGATGATCAACTCATGTAGTTATGTTTACTAATATTCTTGTGTTTCTAAGTTTCAGATCATTAACAGGATATTAGTTGGTGATTAGCTTCAACAAGATGATTAGAAGCTATTCATGATGATTCCGGTGCCAAAGCTTAAAGATCATACCTTTGCACTTGGAGGATCACGCGTTTGGGATCGAGTCTACTTGAAGATGGAAGATCGACAAGAAGACTTAGGTATCCTAGTTTAGATAGTGTTTTAGATCCATATTTGTAAAGCTTAGTTTAGTTGATATGCTCAAGTGCACAAAACACACACGTTTCATGATTTGGTTTTTGGTTTTTCATGAATAATAGATCAAAACAAGTTTACTTTATTTCTATATATATTAGATATGTTCTAGATATACATACATGCTTTAAACTTGCTAGACAAACTTATTTTGACTATCCTATTCATGTTTTAGAAAAATCAAGTTTGATAAAAATACAAGTTTTGTTTTTGATAAAATTGGCAAGACACAAAAATGAATTGATATGTTGATATATTGTCTTGAAAATTTTATCACTTGTTTGAGTTTCAATATAAAATGATAAAACAATTTTTATGGTATTTTTAAAAGAGATAAAAGATTTTTTAGAAAATATTTTTCCAAATTTTCTGACCTTATTTTGTGCTGACAGGCTGGTCGGTCGACCGGGACGGTCGACCGCACCAAGGGCCGGTCGACCGTTGCGGTCGACCGACGTGCACAGACGTGCACGTCTGTTAGGTACAGACACGGTCGACCGAGTTGAGAGCTCTGCTCTCGGGTTTTATCGGTCGACCGGGCCGGTCGACCGCAGTTGCCCAACGGTCATAATTCTGACCGTTGGCGGTCGACCGGACCGGTCGACCGGCAGTCTGTCAGACTGCCAACTCAGCCTAACGGCTAGTTTTGTATAGGGGCTATATAAACCCCATCTCTTTGGGGATTTTAGCTAAGATTTCTAAGAGAAAAAATACTAGTTTTCTGAAGTGTTTAAAAGAGTTTTAAAAGAGTTTTTGGGGCTTTAAAACTTCTCATCTTTATTTGTTTTGGGTTTTTGGAAATCAAAGAAAACTAGGTTTTGGGATTTTGATTTGGTATTTCATTTTCTATCATATACAAGAGATTTCCCAAGTAGTTTTTCTTTGTTGCTTGTTTCCAAAAACACTTTGATTCCACACTTGAGCTATATCTTCTATCCTAAACTATTAGGTTCTTTGTTTTTGTGGAAAAAGAAAGAAAAAGAGAGTTTGTGATTTTGAACCACTTGTTGTAAACCTCCTTCATTTGTTGTATCCCTCTTCGGTAGAGGTGATCGGAGTGGTATTGGTTGTGAGCCTCTTCGGTAGAGGTGGAGTTTGGTTGTGAGCCTTTTCGGTAGAGGTGTGTGGATTGGTTGTTGTATTGGCTACGGGCCTAACCGCTCGGTTGTGAGGAAGTTGTTGTTGAGAGAGGAGTTTGGTACTCCTAGAGTTGTAAGAAATCCTCTTTGGTAGAGGTTCCCTCGGTGGAAGTTGAGATAGTAGAAATCCTACACGGTGGTGTAGGCGGGGATGTAGAGCAAGGTGCTCGAACCTCGAAACAAATCTTGGTGTTTGCGTTTTGATTCATTGTCTCTCTAACTCTCTCTCTTATAATTGTGCAAAGCATCATACTCATCATCATATCATACTTGCTTGTGTTGAGCATTGATTCATTCATATCATATATTGATTGTGTTGTGCCTTGCATTTCTTATTATCATATCTATTATATGCTTGGCTTGATTGTGTGTATTTCATATTGCTAGGATTGCTTGTGTGTGTGTGCCTAACTTATACTCATCCAACAAGAGCTTCACATAGCACCTCAACCCATTTCAAGGGGAATCAAGGGGAGTTAGTCCAGAGCCTCGCAAGGGGAATTCGGCTACACTTATTGTATTGTATTAGTTTGTGCATAATTTGCATTAGCTTCCGCATTTAGCGCACTTAGTTTGCATTAAGTTTCTTAGATTAGCACTTACACCTATTCACCCCCCTCTAGGTGTTTTTTCAATTGGTATCAGAGCTAGTGCTCCTGATACTTAGGCTTAACATCCTAGGAGTGATCCATTTGCTTGCTAATCTCATTTGCATTGTTTGTTTGCACATTCATATATAGTTTACCATGGACTTCATGACCCCTCCTAGCTTTGACCCTTCCAACATTGATGTTTGGAAGTATAGGATGTCCATGTACCTAAAGACCCTAGGTTTGCATGTTTTCCTTGCGGCCACCAAGAGATGTTATCTTGGTGATTGCAATCATATAGGGGCCAATGCACTAGCCCTAGAGGCCATTAGAAGCACATTATCTAAAGAATATCTTTTACGTGTTTCTAACTTTGATTCCGCCTTTGCAGTGTGGAACAAATTGACAACCACCACCACCTCCAAGCTTCAATTGCCAATCCAAGAAGAGGAATCTAGCGGAGAATCCGAGCCACAACAATGCTATATGGTCCAAGGGAATGACTCCCTTGAGGTACAATCGGAAACTCAACTAGATAGTAATGATTGTGCTAGTTCTTCAAATGATTTGTTGATCCCCATGCTTTAAATGAAGAACTATCTATTGTGTGTGAAAAACTAATAGAAAAATATAACTTGTTGAAAAAGAAGAGTCTAGGCATTAATAATGAAAATAAAAATTTGATTGCTAGACTTGATGTTGTTTTGCAAGAGAAAGAGGAGATTGCTAATGAGAGGGATTCATTAAAATCTCAACTTGATCTTGCACTTAAAGAAAATAACTTTTTGAAAAATAAAAATGATTGCCATGTTCTTTTGAAGAAAAATAAAAACTTGTCTTCAAAAGTTGATTTTGTTTTAAAAGAAAATGATTCTTTGAAAATTAAGATTGCTTCAATTTCTAAAGATTTGGATGCATGTTTAAGAAAAATGAATTTTTTCAAAATAAAATTGATGCACATGTTTGCCATGCTAGTGTAGCTTCTTCATCTAGTCTACCTAATGCATGTACCTCTTCTTCTAAGATTAATAATGATATATCCATGCTTAAGAAGAAGGTAGATTGTTTGGGCTCCACTATGAGCCAATGTGCTAAGAACCACTCACGGTTGGAAACCTTGGTTCGAAAGAAACAAGTTCCATCCTTTATGCATGCACACCCTTCACGACATACACATGCTCCTCACGGACACCATCACACCATGTATGCTCATGTGTACACATGTACACATTGTGGACGTAAGGGCCATCTTGCTAAATTTTGTTATGATAGATTACATACTCCTAATTTAGCAAAGAATTTTGTTTGGGTTAGAAATGAGACTAACCCCCATGGACCCAACAAGAAGGTATGGGTACCAAAGACCACCCCTCCTATTATTTTTGATGTAGGTGTGGGCTCTCACATGACGTGAGAGTGATAGCACCTTGGAGTGGATGCGTTCCGGACTTAAAGGAAATCAATTGGATGCATCACTTTCAAGAGAAGATTTGGTGGAGATGACCACCATGTTTTGGAGACAAGGAGAGTTGCTTCTTCGGTTTTGGTAACAATCCTTTACTCCCATTTATTATTTTTACATGCTTTCCACTTCATTGTTTATAGCATGTTTTGATAATTTATAGCATATTTTTATTATCTATGGATTAGTATGTTCATTCCATGTTTATTAGATCCTTGACATACATGTATAGTATTTGAGACACACATGCTTATTTGATTCACATTTAGTGTTCTCACCGTTTGTTTAGCTATAATGTACATCATGAATCTAATACATGTGAATTTATATAGTAATCATGTTTTAGTTCTTATGATGTTGATTTCTAGCTTGTTTTGATACTCCTTGTGGTTATGACATGTTTAAATGAGGATTTTGTCAAAACTTGTGTTATACATGTACAAATAGTGAGTTACATTTGTTTTATATGCAATTGAACTTCATGCTCATTTGTATTCACTATATGTACACGCATGAACTAGTTTTGATGATTCGTTCATTTATACTTGTTATACCTATTTGCATGTATATGTAGTTTAAAATTCAAATAAAAGAATTTTGATGAATTTTGTATGTGTTTTAGTTAGAAATATAGTATTCGTGTTTGTTTTGATGCTCAATGACTTGATTACATGTTTAAGTGTTAGTTTTCATTAAGACTAGGAATTATACTTGTACATATAGTGGGCCACAAATAAATCTATGTATGTTTGGGCTTGATTGCTTATTTGAACCCATTACATGTGTTAGTATAGTCTAGTTTTGATGATTCATACATTTTAAACTTGTATTCTCATTTTTGAATTTGTTTTGTGTTATGAGTTTGCATTTCATGTATATGTGCATTTTGCCAAAAACATTAAGATATACATGTATACCCCTTGAGTCATTTGCCTTTCATGCAAATTTATATATATGGACTTATATGTGTTTAGGGATATGTATGAATACTTATTGTGATTGACAATTTATACATATACCTTGAAATGAAAATTGCCTTGATGAAAATTTAGCTTATCATGATTTTCATGTTTTTCATGTGTTCAATATTTAACTTCATGTATATGTCTATCTTATCCAAACTATTGACTATACATGAGTATCCCTCTTGAGCCACGTGCCTTAATGCATATATTTTGTGGACTCTTTATGTTTTGGATATGTATGTATATTTTAGCTTGTATTAGACATACATATGCCTTGAAGATTAAATAAGTAGTTTTATATGATTTTTCATGTTTTTGATGGAATTATGTTTTAAGGAATAATTGAGCTTAATGAAATATTTTTCATGATTATGATCTTCACATATTATTTGTACACTCATATCTATTGCTCATGTTTTGTTTCTCATGAGTTATGCTTTATTGGTTAGAGTGATGATTATCATGTGAATTTCAATTTTGTTTTATTCCTTACTTGAAGGATTTCGTGCTAGTTAACAAGTTTTCCATTTAACTAGTTGCGGTGTTCTTCATTTTGGTAGTGATTTTCAAACAAAACTACATTTTCAAATCTATCTTTGAAAACCCTACCTTCCAAGGGCGGTAGGATGGGAGATCATGTTCATGTATGCCCTAAATTAAAAATCTTTAAACTTGAATTATGATTGGGTGGTAGAGAATATGATATATACACTTGAACTTATTGTTATGTCAATTGGTATCATTGAACTCTTTCAATTGTATCATTTTGATCTTCTGGTATACTCATATATGTTTTGTATGTATGTATGCTTTAAATTCTAAGTATATCAATTTCTATTGGTATCTATTTTTCATACATATATATGTTTGTGTTTATGCTAGTGCTTGAGTTTCAATTTTGTTTAAATTGATTACTTTTAAATTGTTATCAAGACTATGCATGACTTTAGTTTGTATTTCATAAAGGGGGAGAAAATATGATTTTGTATTTCAATTGGTATTTGTACTCCCACACTTTATGATTAAAAGTTGTTTATATGTTTTAAAATGAACAATTCTTACAATTGGTATCAATGTTTCTATGTAAAATCTTTTCAATTGGTAAAATATTTACAATTGGTATCATATTTAAGAAATTCAAAATTTGTTTTAGTTTCAAGTTTCATGTTTAAGAATTCAAGACTTATGTTTAATTACAATTGGTATTTCCAAAATTTTTGTTTAAAGAAAATATTCAAAGTTTTGATTTGTATTGCTTATATGCAAGGAGAGCTTAACATCTCTTCATATAGATTCATGTTGAGTGTATTGTGTATTGAAGAGCTTCACATCTCTTCTTTATATGATATACGTGTGTAGGGGGAGCTTCACATCTCCTCTTATGCATTACATAATATGTGTTATGTGAATTGGGGCTTGTCATCCTTTCTTCATGTAATGCATATGTGTAGGGAAGCTAACTTAGCGTCTTCCTCTTCATGAATGTATATAGCATATAACATATATTGATCCTTGTTTATTGGTATCAAGATGCTTCATTGACAAATTTTCAATTGATATCATGTTTTTAAAGTCACCCCTTATTGACTTTGTTTTTGTTTTAGACAAAAAGGGGGAGAACATTGTTTGCATTGTTTTGATTGACAAAAAGGGGGAGAAAGATTTTTTTTACCCTCATTTTATTGTTTGGATTGTTTAACCCCTTCTTGATCTTTTTGTTTGACAAAAAGGGGGAGAAAAATTTGTTTGATTTGATTTTACTTTGTTTACCCCTTTGTTGATGATTGACAAAAAGGGGAGAATTATTTGAGAGTTTAACATGCATATATAAAACTCAAATTACTTCTATGCATGATTGGTACATGTTTTTTATATGCATGCTTATGTTTTATATGCATATATTATGTTTTAATCTCAAGAATATTAAGTTTAATTGATATATAGAGTTTGCTTTGTAATTGGTATCTAGAGCTTATTTTGTTTTGAATATTCCATTTGATATCTAGAACCATTTATTGTTTATGCATACGCATGTTTCCTATTTAATAGTCATTGCATATATTTATTATTTATCCCTATGCATGAGTTAAGGGGGAGCTTCTTTGAAGCTTAACTTTAATCCATGCATATATAACTCCATGAGTTTTGTCATCATCAAAAAGGGGGAGATTGTTGGCCCAAAGGCCTTCCACTCTAGTTTTGATGATGATCAACTCATGTAGTTATGTTTACTAATATTCTTGTGTTTCTAAGTTTCAGATCATTAACAGGATATTAGTTGGTGATTAGCTTCAACAAGATGATTAGAAGCTATTCATGATGATTCCGGTGCCAAAGCTTAAAGATCATACCTTTGCACTTGGAGGATCACGCGTTTGGGATCGAGTCTACTTGAAGATGGAAGATCGACAAGAAGACTTAGGTATCCTAATTTAGATAGTGTTTTAGATCCATATTTGTAAAGCTTAGTTTAGTTGATATGCTCAAGTGCACAAAACACACACGTTTCATGATTTGGTTTTTGGTTTTTCATGAATAATAGATCAAAACAAGTTTACTTTATTTCTATGTATATTAGATATGTTCTAGATATACATACATGCTTTAAACTTGCTAGACAAACTTATTTTGACTATCCTATTCATGTTTTGGAAAAATCAAGTTTGATAAAAATACAAGTTTTGTTTTTGATAAAATTGGCAAGACACAAAAATGAATTGATATGTTGATATATTGTCTTGAAATTTTTATCACTTGTTTGAGTTTCAATATAAAATGATAAAACAATTTTTATGGTATTTTTAAAAGAGATAAAAGATTTTTAGAAAATATTTTTCCAAATTTTCTGACCTTGTTTTGTGCTGACAGGCTGGTCGGTCGACCGGGATGGTCGACCGCACCAAGGGCCGGTCGACCGTTGCGGTCGACCGACGTGCACAGACGTGCACGTCTGTTAGGCACAGACACGGTCGACCGGGACGGTCGACCGAGTTGAGAGCTCTGCTCTCGGGTTTTATCGGTCGACCGGGCCGGTCGACCGCAGTTGCCCAACGGTCATAATTCTGACCGTTGGCGGTCGACCGGACCGGTCGACCGGCAGTCTGTCAGACTGCCAACTCAGCCTAACGGCTAGTTTTGTATAGGGGCTATATAAACCCCATCTCTTTGGGGATTTTAGCCAAGATTTCTAAGAGAAAAAATACTAGTTTTTTGAAGTGTTTAAAAGAGTTTTAAAAGAGTTTTTGGGGCTTTAAAAGTTCTCATCTTTATTTGTTTTGGGTTTTTGGAAAATCAAAGAAAACTAGGTTTTGGGATTTTGATTTGGTATTTCATTTTCTATCATATACAAGAGATTTCCCAAGTAGTTTTTCTTTGTTCCTTGTTTCCAAAAACACTTTGATTCCACACTTGAGCTATATCTTCTATCCTAAACTATTAGGATCTTTGTTTTTGTGGAAAAAGAAAGAAAAAGAGAGTTTGTGGTTTTGAACCACTTGTTGTAAACCCTCCTTCATTTGTTGTATCCCTCTTCGGTAGAGGTGATCGGAGTGGTATTGGTTGTGAGCCTCTTCGGTAGAGGTGGAGTTTGGTTGTGAGCCTTTTCGGTAGAGGTGTGTGGATTGGTTGTTGTATTGGCTACGGGCCTAACCCCTCGGTTGTGAGGAGGTTGTTGTTGAGAGAGGAGTTTGGTACTCCTAGAGTTGTAAGAAATCCTCTTTGGTAGAGGTTCCCTCGGTGGGAGTTGAGATAGGGGAAATCCTACATGGTGGTGTAGGCGGGGATGTAGAGCAAGGTGCTCGAACCTCGAAACAAATCTTGGTGTTTGCGTTTTGATCCATTGTCTCTCTAACTCTCTCTCTTATAATTGTGCAAAGCATCATACTCATCATCATATCATACTTGCTTGTGTTGAGCATTGATTCATTCATATCATATATTGATTGTGTTGTGCCTTGCATTTCTTATTATCATATCTATTATATGCTTGGCTTGATTGTGTGTATTTCATATTGCTAGGATTGCTTGTGTGTGTGTGCCTAACTTATACTCATCCAACAAGAGCTTCACATAGCACCTCAACCCATTTCAAGGGGAATCAAGGGGAGTTAGTCCAGAGCCTCGCAAGGGGAATTCGGCTACACTTGTTGTATTGTATTAGTTTGTGCATAATTTGCATTAGCTTCCGCATTTAGTGCACTTAGTTTGCATTAAGTTTCTTAGATTAGCACTTACACCTATTCACCCCCCCCCCTCTAAGTGTTTTTTCAACATCTTCTTGGGTCCTAGAGGGTTAGTTTCATTAACCTAAACAAGATTATTTGATCTATTAACTTGGTCGTAGCAAAATTTAGCTAAATGTCCATTCTTACCACAATATGTGCATCTATATACTCTACCATATTTAAAAGCATAGTGAGTGTGTGATTTGTGAGCATGAGAGTTGTGAGCATGAAAAGATTTAGCATGAGAAGTGTTATGTGTAGTGTGAGCATGAGAAGTGTGCTTTTTGGAAAACTTTTCTTCAAGTTTCTTAGTGTTAAAAGCACAATCTTTCAAAACTTTTTCAAAATCAACCATTTTAGTTTTTAGAGAGGAAATTTCTTTTTCATCAACAATAGGAGATTTTCCTTTACAAGAAACCTTGTAAGCATTAAACTCATTTTGAATAGAAATAAGATTAGAAGAAATATCATCCTTTTCTTTAGAAACCATAGCAAGTTGATTTTTGAGAAATGCAACTTCTTTTTGCAATTTATAACATTCAATCTTCTTATTATCATAAGTTTCGGAAAGTTCAACAAAGGCATGAGCAAGAACTTCCTTACTTAATTCATCATCTTCATCATCATGAGGGTGAGGGGTTACCTTTGGTGTGTTTGCCATGAAACACATATTCGCTACATCCGCCTCTTCCTCGAACTCGCTTTCCGAATCCCAAGTTGCCTTGTACGCTTTCTTTTCTTCCGATTTTTTTGGCTTGAAGGAGGAGGTCATCTTCTTTTTGAACTCCGGGCAATCCGCCATGATGTGTCCGGGCTTTCGGCAATTGTAGCATATGATTTTCCTCTCCTCTTTGCCTTCAAATTTCCTTCGGAAGTTGAGTTTGTTCCTCCGGTACATTCTCTTCACATTGCGAACAAGTAGTGATAGCTCCTCATCTTCTTCTTCATCTTCTTCATCGTCTTCAAAAGTGGATGAAGACTTGAAGGCCAAGGATTTCTTCTTTAGTGGAGCGGCCTCTTCTCTTGCTTTCTTTTCCATCTCATAGGTTTTTAGGTTCCCAATGAGACTAATGAGGTCCATCTCATCCTTGTCGTTCAATTCTTTTAGAGTGGTGGCCTTGATCTCCCATGATGTAGGAAGAGCCCGAATCACTTTCCGCACCTTTTGATCATTGGAAATCTCATCACCTAAAGAAGAAAGACCATTGGTGATTTTAGTAAATCGAGTAATCATACAATCTATAGATTCATCATCAATCATTTTAAAAGACTCATATTGGGACCTCAAGAGATCTATCTTAGCTCTCTTGACTTGTGAAGTCCCTTCGTGTGTGACCAATAAGTGTTGCCAAATCTCATAGGCGGATTGGCAATGAATTACCCGTGTAAGGTCATCCTCATTCAAGGCGGTTAAGAGGGAATTTTGGGCCTTGGAGTTAGCCTCATATTCTCTAAAGTTGAAGTCGGTCCATGTGCTCTCATCACTATCGGGTGCAACATAGGGTTTGGTCAATGATTTAGCCACTAAGCTACCTAGGGATTGCAAAAAGATAGTCATCCTAACCTTCCAAATAGGGAAGTTGAGTCCATCAAATTTAGGAGGGGTTTTGATGTTATCGGCCATGTTTACTAGTGATGACAAATGGAATGCAAATGTTGATTAGCAAATTTTAAGGATCTCTCTATGGATGTTAATCCAAAACCTAGAGTTCAGGCTCTGATACCAATTGAAAATCACCTAGAGGGGGGGGTGAATAGGTGATAATGCTAATCAATGCACAATTAAAAAAAATATGGAGCAACAATCTCACAAAGCAAGTGAATATAGCAATGACAATTAAGAGAAAGTAGTAATAGCAATGAAAGTAGAGCAAGAACAAGGAAAAGTAAACCAAACGCAAACACCAAGATTTGTTATCGAGGTTCGAGCACCCAGCTCTACTTCCCCGCCTTCCCCAGAAGGATTCCAACCACTTCCACTATCACAAAGATGTCACAAATACACCGGAGTACCCAACTCCACAATCTCAAGTACAAGCAATCTCTGAGTAGTCAAAAGACCACAAACTCTCTCTTACAAAATTCTCTTCCCTTACAAAGGTCCTTAGAGAAATAATGAGTAGGAATGAAGCTCTTGTGTGTAAGGAGAAAAGAAAATGAAATCAGAGAATTCTTGCAAACACTTCAGAAAATGAGAGAGAATTTCAGCACAAAAACCAAGAAACCAAATCTTTTGAATGCCTTAAACTTTTGGAAATTTTTGAGATTTTTCTAGTAATGATTAGTAATTCAATCTCTCCCCAAACACCCCTATTTATAGGAGAGGGCTAGGGTTAGAAAATAAAACATTTTTAAGGCTAATCAGAAAGTATTAAAACCAAAACATGTCACTTAAACACACTTAAGTGAGAAAAGGACAAAAATAAATCTGCTCAGAAAACTAGCCGTTACTGTTCAAACGGCTAGTCCGGTCGACCGGCCCGGTCGACCGCTAGTACAAAGGAATATAGCCGTTGCAGGCTACGGTCGACCGGCCCGGTCGACCGAAACAAATAGATAGCTCTGCTCTCATACCGGTCGACCGAGACGGTCGACCGTCCAAAGACTTCCAAACGTGCACAGATTTGTGCACGTCGGTCGACCGAACCGGTCGACCGACTTCTAGCCAAGTCGACTAGTCAGAAGACTTAGTCGACTGGATGAAGTCTGGAATGGACAGAAAAATAGTTTTAAAAATATTTTGAAAAATCTTTTAACACTCATAAAAATCACCAAAATAGTTTTATCATTTTGCATTGATATATAAACATGTGGTAAAAAGTTTAGCTCAAATATCAATCAATATGAACTATTTTTGACTCTTATCATTTTTACCAAAAACCAAAAACTGTATTTTCTAAAACTTGGATTTTGACTAGAAAATACGTTTTGTCCAAAACTTCTTCCAAATACAGAAACATGATATTTAAACATTTGAAGCATAATCCTATATTCATGAAACATATGTATATCAAAGTTTTTGTCATAAATTCCAATACCAAAATAAGTTTGTAGGTTGAAAATTGTATACAAACTAATTATGTTAGGAAACAAGATGTGCGCAAAAACGTGTGTGAAAGAGCTTCAAACCTATTCACTATTCTTTAACAAAATTCTAAATTAAAACAAATCTAATAGATTATCTTGAGCAAGCTTGAAGTCTTGAGCCATGCGATGCCTTGCTAGAGCCTTCTCTTCTATGTTCCTTCCTTGATGTGCAAAAAGCCTTCTTTGCTTCATGAACCTAGAAATTCTTGCAATAGCTAAGCAATGGCCTTCAAGTATGGTACAAACCTGAAACTTATTAACAAACTAATTAGTACCATATAGCACTTATTTGTTTTGTTATCATCAAAACTCTAAACAAATGGAGAGTGTAACCTTTTGGGCCAACAATCACTTCACATTGCCCTGGCAACTAAGATAATATAAGGAGATAATGATCGTTTGCATCTCCAAGAGCTGAAAGCGTTGGACGAGAAGCGGCTACAAGCTCAAAGTATATTGAGTTGTACCAAGCTTAACTCTCGAAGGCCTTCAACAAAAAGGTCAAGAGAGAGTCTTTCAGATGGGTGATTTGGACTTAGATGTCAGGCGACCTATGGTCATGACATATAAGACCAAGGGCAAATTCTAACCTAAATAGAAGGGACCCTTCATGGTAAAGACAATCTGCTCAAATGGAGCATACCGCCTAGCAAATCCAAAAAACAACACGCTCAAGATGCCGATCAGTGGCAAGTTCTTGAAGAAGTATTATCCCTGATCACGTTAACACTATACCTCTGATCAAGAAATCACTGTACATGATCACGTTAACATTAAACCTCTGGCCATTTAGACAGACTTGTCTGACTATTTCTTCTATGAGAAATCCTTCTCCTCAAGCAGAATCAATTTTATCTCCCTCCTCCTGAGATTTCAGGTAACATCTATCTATTATGATAGAGGATGTTAACATCAAAGAGAAGATAAAAGCAAAATTTCTGATTTTAATCTTGTCACTCTTCTTATTTTGAGGTCGAGCATGCTTTTTTAAGCACCTTTTTCCTGATCAATCCTATTTGATCCAAAAGAGATGGTGATTGTTCAATATATAATAATGGCATGTCTCCAAGCATCTCTCTGAAATCACCTAGAGGGGGGTGAATAGGTGATATGCTAATCTATAAACTAAATGCGCTAAATGCGGAAGCTTAAAAACTATTTGTAACACACTTAGTACAACACACAAGTGTAGCCGAATTCCCTGTGAAGGGCTCTGGACTAACTCCTCTTGATACCCCTAGATATGGGTTGAGGTGCTATATGAAGCTCTTGTGGTTAAGTACAAGTGAGGCACACACAAACAACCCAAGCATATAATGGATATACAATATGAATCAATGCTCAAACACAAGCAAATAGATATGATGCTATGAATGATGCTATGCACAAAATAAGGAGAGTGAGAGTTTAGAGATAATGGATCAAACGCAAACACAATGATATGTTCCGAGGTTCGAGCCTCTAGCTCTACGTCCCCGCCTTCACCGAGAAGGATTTTTAATCCACTAAGGAGTACCGAACTCCTCTCTCAACCTTACAATGCCACCGAGGCAATACAACCACAATCCACCTCTACCGAAGAGGGATATAAGGCCCGTAGCCAATACAATCACAATCACCTCTACCGAAGAGGGATCCAAACACCACTCCGATCAACCTCTACCAAAGAGGGATACACAAATAAAGGAGGGTTTACAACTTGGAGGTATCCACAACCTCAAACAATCTCTTTTTCCACTAAACAACATCCTAATAGAATAGGATAGATGATAGCTCAAGTGTGGAAAAACTAGGTATTTGAAAATAAAAACTCAAAGAAATAATCTTGGGAAAACTCTTGAAGATAATGGAAATGAAGAACAAACACAAATCTCCCAAAATTCTATTTCCTTTGATTTTTCTAAAAACCAAAAACAAATAAGATGAATCCTTTTGGCACAAAAACACTTTTAAAACTTATTTAAAACACTTGTATATCAGAGAAATTTTGGCTCTTAAAATCTTAGTTAAAACCCCCAAGAAATGGGGTATTTATAGGCTCAACAGAAAAATAGCCGCTAGGCTGATCTGGCAGCCTGACAGGCCTGCGGTCGACCGCCCGGTCGACCGCCAACGGTCAAAAATATGACCGTTGGGCAAACCCGATCGACCGCCCAGATACAGAGAGCAGAGCTCTCTGATCCGGTCGACCGCCCAGATACAGAGAGCAAAGCTCTCTGGTCCGGTCGACCGGCCGGCCAACCGGCCCTGTGTCTGCCAGACGTGCACAAGGCTGTGCACGTCAGTCGACCGCAACGGTCGACCGGCCCATGGTTCGGTCGACCGTGCGGTCGACCGGCCTGGCCTATCAGCACAGTTCTGGGTCAGAACCTAGGTCAGAAAAACATGTTAAAATATTCTTAAAAATACTTTTAACTCCTCTAAAAATACAAAAAATAGTTTTACCATTTTGCATTGATATATAAACATGTGATAAAAGTTTTAACTCAAATATCAAGCAATTTGAACTATTTTTGTGTCTTATCATTTTTACCAAAAACCAAATCTTGTATTTTATCAAACTTGAATTTTTTAATAGGAAATCTGATTTTTCCTAAAACACATGAATGGACATATCAAAATAAGTTTGTTTAAGATATGAAGCATGTATGTATATTGAACACATCTAATATACATAAAAACCATTTAAATTTGTTTTGATCTACTATTCATGAAAACAAAATCCAAAACATAAATTTTGTGTGTGTTGTGCACTTGAGCATATCAACTATTCTTATCTTTACACATGGATCTAAACACACTAAACTAGGGATACCTAAGACTTCTTGACGATCTTCATCTTCAAGTCGACTCGGTCCAAACACCGTGATCTAACGAGCATGGCTATGAATCATCTTGACGCTCGGGCTCGGGAATCACCAAGTGAAGGCTTCTAAACTCCTCTTTTTGAAGCAATCACCAACTAATATCTTGTTATAAGATCTGAAACTAAAATCACAAGATTATTAGTAAACATAACTACATGAGTTAATCATCATCAAAACTAGAGAGGAAGGCCTTCGGGCCAACAATCTCCCCCTTTTTGATGATGACAAAACTCATGGAGTTATATATGCATGGATTAAAGTTAAGCTTCAAAGAAGCTCCCCCTTAACTTATGCATAATCAAATAAACATTAATATGCAATGAATATTATGCATAAACAATAAAAGGTTCTAGATACCAATGAAATTATAAAACATGAAACATGCATAGATATGCATAAACAATCAAAGGTTCTAGATACCAATGAAATTTTCCAAAGAAATTTTCAAAAACAAATAAACATGTTCTAGATATCAATTAAACTTAATATATGCAAAAACATAAGTATGCATATAAAACTTTAAACACAAAATCTTTCTCCCCCTTTTTGTCAATCACCAACAAAGGGGTAAAAGCCAAAACAATAAATTTTTCTCCCCATTTTGTTTGAAACAAAGAATCAACAAAAGGGTAAAAACCAAAACAATAAATATGTTCTCCCCCTTTTTGTCTAAAACAAAAACAAAGTCAATAAGGGGTGACTCAAACATGATATCAATTAAAAAATATGTCAATGAAGTGTCTCTTGATATCAATTTAAAAAATGAAAACAACATCTTGATACCAATTGAAATAAATGTTCATTTTAAACATATGATATCAATTGAAATTATCATTTTCTATCATAAAGTGAGGGAATAAAAAACCAATTGAAATACAAAATCAAAATTTTCTCCCCCTTTATGAAATACCAACAAAAGCAATGCACATTTTTATTTTAACAAGCCTACGCATTGTTTTAAAAAGAAAATCAATTGAAAAATAAGGTTTGAATTAAGAATATCAATTGAAAGCTAAATCAATTGAAACAAAGTTGAAGCTCAAACCTTAGCATAAACGAGTATATATGTATGAAAGTGTTAATACCAATCGAAATTGATACTATTGGAATTGAAGGCATACATACATACAAACATATATGAGTATACAAGAAAGGTCAAAATTGATACAAATTGAAAGAATTTCAATGATACCAATTGAAACAACAAAAATGATCAAGTGTATACATCATATAACCTATCCTCCCAATCATGTTCAAGTTCAAAATGATTTTCATTATAAACCATACATGAGCATGATCGTCCTTCCATCCGCCCGTAGACGGTAGGGGTTTTCAAAAATAGATTGAAAATATAGTTTGTTTGAAAATCACTACCATAACGAAGAATACGAACTAGTTAAATGGAAAAACTTGTTAACTAGTACGAAATCCTTCAAGTAAGGAATAAAACAAATTATTTTTCATGAAATAAGAAATCCACATGATATCAAAATACTCAAGTCAATTAAGCATAAATATGACTCTTGAAAACAACACATGAGTAAACATAAAAAGTGAGTGTACAAATACAATGTGAATATCATAATCATGAAAGATAGACATTAAGCTCAATATTCCTTTAAACATGAAAATCATTAAAACTTATTTAATCTTCAAGGCATATGTATGTCTTATACAAACTAAAGTATACATACATATCCAAACACAAAGAGTCCACAAAGATATATGCATGAAGGCACGTGGCTCAAAAGGATATTCATGTATATCTAATAGTTTGGACAAGATAGACATATACATGAAGTTAAACATAAACACAGAAAAACATGAAAACATGAATAACTAAATTTTTATTAAAACAAATTTCATTTCAAGGTATATGTATGATTTGTCAACACAAGAAGTATACATACATATCCCTAAACACAATTGAGTCCATAAATAAAGATTTGCATGAAAAGCAAATGACTCAAGGGGTATACATGTATATCTTAAAGTTTGGCAAAATAAACATATACATGAAATGAAAACTCATAAAACAAATCCAAAAATAGGAATACAAGTTTAAAATGCATGAATCATCAAAACTAGACTATACTAGCACATCTTATGGGTTCAAATAAGCATTTAAGCTTAAACATATATAGATTTATTTATGGCCCACTATATGCACAAATATATACCTAGTCTTAATGAAAACTAACATTTAAACATATATTCAATACATGAAGCATCAAAACAAGATAAGAATAAACATGAAAATCATAAACATGATTATTATGAAAATTCACATGTTATTAAACCTATGATAAACATGATAGCTAAACTATGGTGAGAACACAAAATAATAGTCCATATTAAACATGGGTGTCTTAAATACTATACATGTATGTCAATGGTCTAATAAACATGGTATTTACATGATAATCACTAAACAATAAAACATGCTAAAATGAATAGAATGGAAAGCATGTAAACAATAAATAGGAGTTAGGAATCGTTACCAAAACCTAGAAGGCAACTTTCCTTGTCTCCAAAACATGGTGGTCCTCTCCACCAAACATCCCTTGAAAGTGATGCATCCAAATGATTTTCATGAAGCTCAGAACGCATCCACTCCAAGGTACCTCTACTCTCACGTCATGTGAGAGCCCACACCTACATGAAAAACACTAGGGGTGATCTTTGGTACCCACAACTTATTGGGTCCATGGGATAGTCCCTTCTCTAACCCAAACAAACTTATTTGCTAAATTAGAAACATGTATACGATCATAGCAAAATTTAGCAAGGTGGCCCTTACGTCCACAATGTGTACAAGTGTACACATGAGCATACATGGTGTGATGGTGTCCGTGAGGAGCATGTGTATGCCGTGGGGGGTGTGCATGCATAATAGATGGAACTTGTTTCTTTCGAAATAAAGATTCCAAACATGTATGACCCACTACACATTGGCTCAAAGTGAAGCCCAAACAATCAATACTCTTCTTAAGCATGGATATATCTTTTTCAATTAAAGAAGAAGTGTGGCATGCAATGGGTGATCTAGATGGAACTACCCTAGCATGGCAAACATGAGAAACAATATCATTTTTCAAAGATTTATTTTTATTTAAACAAATTTCTAATTCTTTTGAGATAAAGTCAATTTCTCTTTTCAAAGAATCATTATCTCTTAAAACACATTCAACTTTTGAAGACAAAATATCATTATTTTTTAAAACATTATCACAATCATTTTTAGATTTTAAAAATTTATTTTCTTTTAGTGCAAGATCAAGTTGAGATCTCAATGAATCCCTATCATTAGAAATCTCCTCCTTTTCTTGCAAAACCATGTTAAGCTTAGAAGACAAATTCTCTTTTTCTTTATTTAAAACACAAGTCTTCTTTTTCAACAAATTATATTTTTCAATCAATTTTTCACAAACTATTGAAAGTTCTTCATTCAAAGCATGGGCATCAATAAATTCATCACATGAAGAACTAGCACTATCTAGTTGAGTATCCGAGTGTACCTCAAGGGAGTCATTCCCTTGGATCATATAGCATTGTTGTGGCTCGGATTCATCTCCACTAGATTTCTCCTCTTGGATTGGCAATTGAAGCTTGGAGAAGGTGGTGGTTGTCAAAATGTTCCACACTGCAAAGGCGGAAACAATATTAGAAACACGCATAAGATAATATTTAGGAAGTGTGCTTCTAATGGCCTCAAGGGCTTGTGTATTGGCCCCTATATGCTTGCTATAACTAAGGTAGGATTCCTTGGTAATGGCAAGGTGAACCTTATAACCTAGGGTTTGTAAGTAAATGGACATCCTAGTCTTCCAAACAAGGTGTTGGAAGGGTCAAACATAGGTGGGGTCATGAAGTCCATGGGTCCAAACTATATGTGTGCAAACAAGCAAATGCAAATGTAGATTAGTAAACAAGGATCTCACTCCTAGGATGTTAAGCCAAAGTATCAGGAGCGTAGGTTTTGATACCAATGGAAATCACCTAGAGGGGGGGTGAATAGGTGATATGCTAATCTATAAACTAAATGCGCTAAATGCGGAAGCTTAAAAACTATTTGCAACACACTTAGTACAACACACAAGTGTAGCCGAATTCCCCGTGAAGGGCTCTGGACTAACTCCTCTTGATTCCCCTAGATATGGGTTGAGGTGCTATATGAAGCTCTTGTGGTTAAGTACAAGTGAGGCACACACAAATAACCCAAGCATATAATGGATATACAATATGAATCAATGCTCAAACACAAGCAAATAGATATAATGCTATGAATGATGCTATGCACAAAATAAAGAGAGAGTTTAGAGATAATGGATCAAACGCAAACACAATGATATGCTCCGAGGTTCGAGACCCTTCCCCGCCTTCACCGAGAAGGATTTCTAATCCACTAAGGAGTACCGAACTCCTCTCTCAATCTTACAATGCCACCGAGGCAATACAACCACAATCCACCTCTACCGAAGAGGGATAAGGCCCGTAGCCAATACAATCACAATCACCTCTACCGAAGAGGATCCAAACACCACTCCGATCAACCTCTACCAAAGAGGGATACACAAATAAAGGAGGGTTTACAACTTGGAGGTATCCACAACCTCAAGCAATCTCTTTTTCCACTAAACAAGATCCTAATAGAATAGGATATATGATAGCTCAAGTATGAAAAAACAAGGTGTTTGGAAAATAAAAACTCAAAGAAATAATCTTGGGAAAACTCTTGAAGATAATGGAAATGAAGAACAAACACAAATCTCCCAAAATTCTATTTCCTTTGATTTTTCCAAAAACCAAAAACAAATAAGATGAATCCTTTTTGGCACAAAAACACTTTTTAAAACTTGTTTAAAACACTTGTATATCAGAGAAATTTTGGCTCCTAAAATCTTAGTTAAAACCCCCAAGAAATGGGGTATTTATAAGCTCAACAGAAAACTAGCCGTTAGGCTGATCTGGCAGTCTGACAGGCCTGCGGTCGACCGCCTGGTCGACCACCCGGTCGACTGCCCAGATACAGAGAGCAGAGCTCTCTAATCCGGTCGACCGCCCGGTCGACCGCCCAAATACAGAGAGCAAAGCTCTCTGGTTCGGCCGACCGGCCCTGTGCCTGCCAGACGTGCACAAGGCTGTGCACGTCGGTCGACCGCAACGGTCGACCGGCCCATGGTTCGGTCGACCGTGCGGTCGACCGGCCTGGCCTGTCAGCACAGTTCTGGGTCAGAACCTGGGTCAGAAAAACATGTTAAAATATTCTTAAAAATACTTTTAACTCTTCTAAAAATACAGAAAAATAGTTTTACCATTTTGCATTGATATATAAACATGTGATAAAAGTTTTAACTCAAATATCAAGCAATTTGAACTATTTTTGTGTCTTATCATTTTTACCAAAAATCAAATCTTGTATTTTATCAAACTTGGATTTTTCAATAGGAAATCTGATTTTTCCTAAAACACATGAATAGACATATCAAAATAAGTTTGTTTAAGATATGAAGCATGTATGTATATTGAACACATCTAATATACATAAAAACTATTTAAACTTGTTTTGATCTACAATTCATGAAAACAAAATCCAAAATATAAATCTTGTGTGTGTTGTGCACTTGAGCATATCAACTATTCTTATCTTTACACATGGATCTAAACACACTAAACTATGGATACCTAAGACTTCTTGACGATCTTCATCTTCAAGTTGACTCGGTCCAAACACCGTGATCCAACGAGCATGGCTATGAATCATCTTGACGCTCGGGCTCGGGAATCACCAAGTGAAGGATTCCAAACTCCTCATTTTGAAGCAATCACCAACTAATATCTTGTTATAAGATCTGAAACTAAAATCACAAGATTATTAGTAAACATAACTACATGAGTTAATCATCATCAAAACTAGAGAGGAAGGCCTCCGGGCCAACACTCTCCGCCTCTGTCATACGGCAAATCATGATTCGATCTCCTAACAGCCTCGATTGAGCTAAGTCTATTGAAGAAGGTTCATGACATATCTCAGCAGAACCTTTCCATCGTTTCTACATTTTTTATTTGAGGATCAGCTGCAAGCCTGAGTCCTAGCCATGACGAACATAAATAAAACTTTACAAGGAGTTTTGACTTAATCAATAAATTCCCCCATAGAGTTTATGTTTCAGGTATCTACTTAACAACCAGTTGAGAACAAGAATCCCAGTTAAAATGACACTTTACCGGGAATTCTAACTAACTCGACAAATTCCACATAAAGTTTAATTTTAACTCTTTAATCTCCAGCGAGATTATGGAGGTCACCTTTAGAACATCGAAAGATCCACTTCGAATGGCATGATCTGGAGCCTTCGCTGAATAAGGCTAGAGGAAAATATTAGCTTCTAAGCCTAATATAAAATCCTCAATAACTCATCATGCTGAGGGGAATATCATGGCTAGCCCTTCTCGAACAGTAGTTGGTAAAGGTACACCAAATTCGTTGATAGCTGAAGATTTACTAAAAATCCTAAGGGACATGATCCTATTTGATTTTCTAGAATCCTCTATCAATTCCCTTTCATGGAATATGTCATGTTAAAGTTTTCACCTATGACTTTTTTTTTCATTTTAGGAGTATTATTCTCCTATTCCCCAGTAGGATCGATCCGATTCTAAACAAATTTTGGGAGCGCTGTCTCCAACTTCCCGGTGGAATTTTCTAGCAATATCTTACATTTTGCAGAGAACGGTCAATTTCACCAAAGTCTCTTGCCAATTCCTGTCCTTGGAATGGTAGGACCACATCAAACTGTACTCATTTTTCTAGCAAAATGAACTACAGATCAAGCCTGTCACGTTAACATTAAACCTTTAACAACTAAAACCTTTATATCCATGATGGATCCTGCTAATATCCTCAACGGATTGGAACTCCACCTTTCATTCTCTTCCATAGAATGGCGGGCCCACTCAAATTGATGTTACATTAACAACACATTAACCCTAGTAAAGTTAACATCAAACATCTGACAAGTCACTCTAGTGGATCTCCAACAGAGAATTTATCACGATCACTTTGGCCAATTTTGAAATTCCCAACAAAGATTCGCATCCTATCTTCCCCAGCTTGATTGTCACGTTAACATTAAATCTCTGACAATTCTTTAAAGCGTGGGATCATTTTAACTCCCCAGTGAGTTTTTAATATATTCCCCTCGGAGTCTTTTCAGTCCCTAGTGAACTCTTTAATTATCAATTAACATTATACCTCTTACAATTCTTGAAAGTATTTCCCTATGGAATTTGCAGTAAGGCTAATCCATTTTAACTTCCCAATGAGTTCTTAATAGATTTCCTTTGGAGTTTTTTGATTGTAGAAAATGTGAGAGAAATATCTTGTAGCTTAGGGCTAACGGGTCATGTCCACGAGGAGAGATGCGATGCAAGTTTTTTGGTATTTTGAGAAATATAAGTTTTAGTGTTTATACTTTTTAGATGAAAAAGAAGATGGAGAGTAGAGAAGTGATTTAAAGAAAAATTAAAGATTATAATAAGTTTTGAAAAAAATAATTTTTATAAGAAGCTTGAAGATATGTGTTTGTTTGTATTTAATAAAGAGAGATCCGGCTCACTAATCTTTACCCAACTCTAGATTCTTCTCTTGAAAGTTCAAGTGTCTCAGTGAGATAATAGGTAAAAAGTTTAGTCTTGTATTTAAAAGAGATCAAGTAAAACACATAAGATGGTTTATTTTAGAAATCGAACTTTAGTTTTAAAATCTTTCTTTGAGTTGAAGTTAAACAATCAAAGCACTAAAGTAAGCATGGAAAAAAACAAGTTCTTTTTAATGATTAATTTCAAGATTAAGTCCAAAATCCAATCCTATCCTTATGTGCCTTCAAGAACACTCGTAATAAGCAAGGCTTAGTTTAAGACATTCAAGTGATTCAGTTGGGTCTTTTTCATTAATATCGATCAAGAATCAATAGTAGAGAGGAGAGATCAGTGAGTCCAGAAAAAGGATATTTAGCTACTCATTGCTAAGAAAGAAAATATTTAATTAAAATGGAACATACCCATGAGTTGGAGAAGAAAAGAAGTTCGCTGAATCTTTATTGATATCACTTCAACTTCAGATTGCAATCACCTTTTCTCCCTCTCTCTCTCACTTTGTTTCTGAGCTGAACTATAGATTCAGAACTGAGATACAACGACTCATAAACTATCTAACAATGATCCTAAATCTTAAAAAGAAAATAAGAGATTAATCCCAGTCCTCGTCCTCTACCTCTGATGTGTGGGGTATTTATAGGGGAAAATGGATAGGGAAGATGAGTGCAGAGATAGGAGAGCTGACTATTTTTGAATTTGACTCCTCCACTTATCTCCAAACTTGATTTGATTTACCCAAAATTTATGTGAAAATTTAATTCTAATCTGCAACTTGTTGGCGTGTTGATTGCTGAATATCACTTATTAAATGATAGAATTTGAAATAGTGATCAACATAAGAATTATAGACTTTTAAGGCTTCTTTCTAAATCATCTTGAATAATTACATTTGAGTTTTAGCAGCGAAAATTATGATTAAAATATTAAAGAGTGTCCAGTCTGAATCCGAGTCTAAATTGATTTAAAACTCCGAATTTACTTAAATTTTCCTCCTTATCCAAATATGATTGATTCATCTCATCTGTTGAACTTCTTTTTATCCATTTATTCTCTTAGATTTCAATCTATCTTCTAGAATTGATGAGATATCCATTTATCTTCAGCAAAACCAATAGGGTCTTCAAACAATCCATTTTCCCCTTTAAATTAGTTGATATTATCTTATCTAATATATCCAATTTTTAGATAAGTTCTAGAACCTTTGGATTTGATTTGATCTCCATTATTTGCTTGATCTTTTAAATTATTTGGATTTAGTTAGATAAATCTGTCAATCTCTCCATTTTCTTCATTAATTTTATTGCATACCACTGAACATGAAAATACAGTAAAAAGTAGAGTGTTATTTAAAATAAATGAAGAAAATGTGACATATGTGATACAAAATGCGCAATGCATGTGCACAATCATATACTCACACTTATTTTTTGCTCATCCTCGAGCAAAACAAAAAGAAAAAAACTCAAAACTAACCTAACATTAACTCACTTTCGTAGGAATCACAGTTGTACTTAGCATGTACAACAAGCAATTAAACTTATATTACCCCTAAAGGATGAGCTTTGTCTCATGAGCGTTTTCAATGGATTACACCCACAAAATCCATACAGAAAGAGAAACAAAGGGTTAGCATTTTTGAAAAGTATTTTGAAAAGAATAAAAATATTTGAAGTATTCTTATATGAGTTCAAGTAATCTGTATGTTATAGAAAAACATAATTTTCCCTTCCTAAACTTAGTTTCTATTCAGAATCTTGTCATCAATCAAGATAAGGGGTTAAACTTATATTTTTCGTCTAGTCTATTACTTTATCCTAAATCATATGCACTTTTGTGACCATGAAATTTTGACTTGGGGTTCTTTAAGTCTAACTCTTATGCCTTATTTTCTTTTTATATATTTTTAGTGGTATTATTCCTTATTTCTATTAGGCTTTCTTATCTGCCCATCAGTGACATTCAAATCGGACGGTCTTAGGGCACCGGGTGAGAAAACACCCCAAGGAATTAAGGACTCGAGCAAATAAGGTCACGAAACTAAGGATTTTATTTATAAGATGGACTGTTTTTAGGCGTGAATAGTTATGCTTTATGAGGCACAAGTACCCAGCTTAACCAGTGGATTTATGTATATAGATATATTTTTTCCTTTTTTAATAAGGCATAAGAATCTTTCTTTTTGAACTCTAAGTGTGTAAGTGTATAAAGTGTGCATATTTCAGCAAGGTATAGATCAAGACTAGATTACTTTTCAAATTTTCTTCCTAACTCTAGAAATCAAACAAATCTTCTTATTTTGACCAAGTATAAGAAATCCTAATTATGATTCTCCAATTCCTTACAATTGACTTAATTTCTTATAAAAAAATATGTGAAAATATTATTCTCTTTCCAAAAAGTTTTTTTTTGTTTATGTTAATCATGTTAGATCTCTCCCCACACCTATCTCATGCAGTGTCCCCAATGTATGAAATAAATGAATAAATGCAAGGAATGAAATGCAGAAGAGGTAAAGTAATCAATACACTGCATCGAAAACACCCATAGCCATTTTATTTTCCGGCACTGATTCTAAGAACGATTTAAGGTGTTGACCAATTACCTTAAAGTCATTCCCATTCTTGGTGTCACTAATCTCAACAGCATAGTGTGAAAACATGGTCTTCACAATGATTGGCCCAGTCCATCTCGATTTCAATTTTCCAAGAAAAAGATGAAGCCTAAAACTATAGAGTAAGACTTTTTGTCTGGGGACAAAAGTTTTTTCTCATGATAAATTTATCAAGAAAAATATTAATCCTACTTTTTATTATTTTGCATTTTCATAGGCCTCATTTCTCAACTCCTCAAGTTTGAAAATTTGCAATTTTTAAAGGCCATCGACCTTATCTAAATCAAAATTTAGCTGCTTTATGGCCCATAAAGCTCGGTGCTCTAACTCAACAGGTAAGTGGCAAGCCTTTCCAGAGACTAACCTATAAGAAGACATTTCTAGAACTGTCTTTAAAGCAGTCCTTAGCCAATAAGGCATCTACCAGTTTGGTGGATCAGTCTTTCCTATTTTGGTTCACGGTCTTAACCAAAATAAGCTTAATTTGTCTATTGGAGACCTTTACCTGCCCACTAGTCTGAGGATGATAGGGTGTGGACAATTTATGAGTGATACCATACTTTCACATAAGACTTTCAAAGGATCTATTGCAAAAGTGGGTGCCATTATCATTAATGGTAGCACGAGGGGTTCTGGAGCGCGAGAAGAAGTTCTTTTTCAAGAACTTAATGACAATTTTGTTGTCATTAGCTTTTCTTGAAATGGCTTCTACCCACTTGGACACATGGTCCACAACAACCAACATGTATTGGTTCCTAAATAAATTAGGAATGGACCAATAAAGTCGATGCCCTAAACATCAAACAGTTCTATACTAGAATTAGGCTAAGGGGCATCATGTTTCGCTTAGAGATCCTTCCTAACATTGGCATCTATGGCATGTCTTGCAAAACTCAAATGCATCTTTGAAAAAAATGGACCAATAGAACCTAGTTTGCAACACTTTTTCAGTTGTTTTGCGGGGACTAAAGTGTCAACCGCATGCAAGCTCATGACAAAAAGACAGGACACTCTTAATCTCCTGATCGGAAATGTATTTCGTAATGACTTTATTGGAATAATACTTGAAATGATATGGTTCCTCCCAAATAAAATACTGGACTTGAGATAAGAACCAGTAGATGTCTTGTTTAGACTAATGAGATGGAGTTTGGTTCATGACTAAGTAGTTTACTATGTCAGCAAATCAAGGTTCCCTAAAGCCAACCAATAGTTGTTCATCGAAAGAGTTATCATTAATGGGCAATTTATTGCATGGTGAGCTTGAAATGGACGAGAGGTGGTCAGCAATGACATTTTATTTGCCTTTCTTATCTTGAATATCGGGATCGAATTCTTGAAGAAGTAAGATCAAACGAATTATTCAGGCCTTAGCATCTTTCTTCGCCATAAGGTATCTTAGCGCAGAATGATCGGTGAAGATGGCGGTTTTAGACCCAAGTAGGTAAGGACAAAATTTCTTTAACACAAATACTACAACCAAAAATTCCTTCTCGGTTGGATTGTAGTTCAATTGTACATCATTGAGAGTCCTACTTGAGTAGTAAATCACGTGCTTCTTGTTATCAATGCGTTCTCCTCAGACAGTACCTAAAATCAGAAGTATCACACATGATTTCAAACGGCTTTGACCAATCCAGTGCAGAGATGCTTGGTGCACAAATAAGATCATTTTTCAGCTTCTTCCAAGCATTAAGACATCCACTATCGAAAGTGAAGGACAGGTCCTTAGCTAAAAGGTTAGTTAAGGGTCTAGCAATTTTGCTAAAGTCCTTAATGAACCTACGATAAAAAGCGGGGTCCTAAGAAGGATCGGATATCTTTAATACATTTCAGTACCAAGATCTTAGTTATGATCTCAAGCATGGCTTTATCCATTTCAATCCCATTCTTAGAATTCTCATGACCCAAGATTATCCCATATCTCGCCATGAAGTGGCATTCCTCCTAGTTCAATGTTAGATTTTTCTCGGCACAACATTGGAGGATGAGTTTGAGATGGTGAAGACATTGATCCAATGAGTCTCCATAAATGGAATAATCATCCATGAATATTTCAAAAAATTATTCCACCATATCAGAGAAAAGACACAACATGTAACGTTGAAATATTGTTGGGGTATTGCACAAGCCGAAAGGCATTCGGCAATAAGCAAATGTCCCAAATGGACATGTGAAAGTGGTCTTTTCTTGGTCCTCTAGAGCAATAGGAATCTGATTATACCACGAGTAACCCTCTAAGAAACAGTAATACATGTAGCCTGCCAAACGTTCAAGCATTTGGTCAATGAAGGAAAGCGGGAAATGGTTCTTATGAGTTGCTGCATTTAGCTTCCTATAGTGGATGCGAACTCGAATCATCATGGGAAGTCAAGTTTAGACCAACTCTTTGTTCTCATTTTTCACCATGGTAAAATCGGATTTCTTTGGAACTCATGAACAGGACTGACCCATTGGCTATCAGAAATGAGATATATTATCCCATTGTCTAAGAATGTCAAAATTTCAGCATGAACAACCTCTTACATTATAGGGTTTAGGCGGCGTGTCACTTTTTAGTGTCACTTCTTCATTAAGATGAATGCGATGTTGAACTATGGCTGGACTTAATCCTTTTATGCTGGTCATAGTCCAACCAATGGCTTTCTTATGTCTCTTAAAAATTATTTTAAGATTCTCTTCTTCCCTATCATTTAAATGGGATGCAATAATGACATGAAAAGTCTCTTGTTCGCCTAGATAGACACACTTGATATGATTAGGTAAGGCTTTCAACTCTAAGAAAGAGAAAGGCTCATTAGAAGGAGGAGTCAAGTTTATTGGCTCCACATTTGGTGAAATAGAATTTGAGGCCCAGTTCACAGCTGACTCGACAATCTGATCTAAATTAAAGTCTTCAAACTCAACTTGAAGTCACAATCAGGTTCTATTTCCAATTCTTCTGTATGTTCGCTAGTCAAGTTCTCAATGAGGTTGACTTCAAATGTTTGATCCTCAATATCACGGGGTTGCATTCCTAGGTTGAAGATATCGACTTCTCAAGTCATGTTCCCAAAGGTTAACCTCATGGACCTATTCCTACAGTTGATAATAGCATTTGCAATAGTAAGGAATGGACGTCCTAGGATAACGGGAGTTTGAGGCTTAGAATTGGACACAGGTTGTGTCTCAAGAACTACGAAATCAACGGGGTAGAGAAACTCCCCGACTCGGATAAGGATATCATTAATTTTTCCCTTGAAAACTTTCACTGAATGGTTAGCCAGTTGGATAATTACTTGAGTTGGACTAAGGTTGCCTAACCCGAGTTGTTGCTAAACTGAGAAAGGAAGCAAGTTGATACTTGCCCCCAAGTAAAGAAGTGCACGACTAATCTCGGCTTGTCCTATAGCTCAGGCAATGGTGAGAGAACGAGGATTCTTGTACTTGATATGGATCGGACACGACAGTAGCTCACTAATGTTAGTAGATAAGAAGACTTTCTTAGGTACGTTAGTCTTTCTCTTCTTGGTTCACATGTCCTTAAGAAATTTTGTATAAGATGGGACTTGTTGGATTGTATCAAAAAGTGGCACATTTATCTTCACTTGATTGAAAATCTCAATTATCTTATCCATGTGTGGATTATACTTATTCTTCAGCCTACTAGGAAATGGAACTATAGGCTTGTGCACCTGACTGGCTGACTTGTCTTTTTCAGACTCGTCAAATTGGGATGGATTGAAACTAGACAAAGTGGATGCTTGTGTGTTGTTGTGCTGAATGGGGTTGGGTGGCATAGACACTTGATTGTCAACTTTCTTTCCCGGCCTCAATGTATGAACAACATTACATTGATTAAACTATTGATCCTCAGCCAAATTAACTTGATTAGAATTTTGTGGGTTTTAATGGTTTACTATGCAAAGTACCCTTGGACCTCTCATTTTGTGAAAGACCAATTTAAGCCTCTAACCTCATTATGGCTTATGCATTGTTGTTCTACAGTGTTTGTATGAGGGACTCTAGGTTCCTTATATACCTTTCCATAGTCTTTTCAAAATCAGTCATTCTTTTCTCTAGTGGATGATTTTGAAAAGAAGATTGTACAACATAGTTAGAAAAGTTCTATTGATAATTGAAAGAATTAGATTGATGATTATAATTGGGATGGTAATTGGGTTGATGATAGGAAGGATTGTGATTATGATTGGAATGTTGGAAGTGGTTTGAATGGTTTGACCTTGAGTAGTCATTATTGTTTTCGCTTCATGAGAGATTCGGGTGATTTTTCTAACCAGGATTGTACGTTGGAGCGTAGAGATTATTGTTGTGCCTTGAAAAAACCGCATTCATCAGTTCAGAAAATTGTTATTGAGCTTAAAATACTGGACACTCCTCAAACACATGATTTATGGCCTGACAGTAAGTATAGCTTGGAGTTGAAAATTAATTTAGACTGACTTTATTGACTGAAACTGGTTCCTTAGTTTCTAAAGCTTTCAGTCTTCTCGCTAGGTTCGCTATTCCAGCCTTTGCAGCTATGGATGATTCAATGGAATGAGACCTTCTTTTGAAGAGATGGAGTTTAAATTCCTAGAGTTTTCATTAGTCGGTTCCCATTGGATGGCCTTTTCAGCTAGATTCTCAAATAAATTTCATCCTTCATTCTCATCCTTTTGCAAGAATCCCCCTTGGCACATGGACTTTAAGAGGGTCTTGGTTGAGTAGTCTAAACTGTCATACAGAATTTGGCATTGTCACTACTTCACTATTCCTTGATGTGGATACTGGACAAGGAGGTCTTAAAACATTCAAAATACCTCCAAAATGGTTCACTAGGTTCTTACTTGAACTGCATGATATTCTTCCTAATGAGAGTAGTCTTGTAAATTGGTAGAGTTTCTTCAAGGATAACTTGATGAAACTGGCCACTAAGCTGTATAGCCATTTCTTTGCTAAGTTTTTTAAGAGAAAAGGGGACAAATCTCAACCTAATAGCATCGTCTATAAGTGTGGTATTTTCATCATTAAGCATACTTCCTCAAATTCTCTTATGAAAAAATATGCATCTTCCAACTATAAGCCATGACACTTAGAGAGTGTGTTGATGAACTGAGACTTGAGCTCAAAGTTGTATTCACTAACCGATGGAAGTTGGATGCAAGATGGAAGTGAGGTTCTCATGGGGTAGAACTTATCCTGTAATGTTGTTGGTTAAGCTATAACCAGATCTTGTTTTTGTTCTTGTTTAGGTGGTGATGTGCTTCTAGTTAACCTAGATGTGTTTGGGTATCTCGACCACGATTGCATATACAAACACCACTATAAATAAGTTCACCAATAGTCAACAAAAAGAAAAGGGAAAGCAACCAAGTCTAGTCTAAGATAAACCTTAACCTAGACAACTTCTAACTTTTTGATTTTCCACAGGAGGTATAATGCAGACTCTGACCACAAGCTAATTAGCCAGGTCAAGGCAAGATTGGTAGGAGGTATTCGCGCAAAAGTGATGGGCCTAATTAAACTAAACCACCAGCCTTAAGGGTTTCGCCCCTCAATCCCTGTCCTTTGACACCGATTTGGCAGGAGTCAAATTCTAACACCTTCCCCCTTAGGATATTCTCCTAACGAGTTTGAGATGTCCCTAAGACTAACATCTATCAGATTTTAAATTAGGTTTAGGTTAGTGAGTGCTTGGAGATGGCTTGTGGGCTAAAGAAGGGTAATGACTTCTCCACCTTATCTTGTGTTGGGTTTTGCCCTTAAGATTGATTGATAATGCAAGTGTGCAAGTATAAAGCAAGTAACAATCAAAAAATAATTAAATCACCCAAGAATGTTCCTATGCTAGATGCTATGCAAACGTACTTTATCTCCAGCTTTCTTCAACAGTAATTGAAAAAGAAATGTAATTAGACAAATGCCTATAATGCAAGTCTAAATATTTTTTGAGCAATTGACAATCAATAAGATTATAGTTGGATTAAAAACAGGGTTGTGAGATATTCAAGTACAGAAAACTAGCAATAAAGAAAGCTTATTTCTGCAGTGCAACATGTCTTACAAGAAAGAGTTTTTAG
Organism: Agave tequilana; assembly: GCA_038442645.1. Taxonomy (NCBI): domain Eukaryota; kingdom Viridiplantae; phylum Streptophyta; class Magnoliopsida; order Asparagales; family Asparagaceae; genus Agave; species Agave tequilana. The sequence continues at coordinate 164,296 of JAVJIF010003130.1, read as the reverse complement.
TAGTCCCACAATAAATTATTTTTTTGCAACATACTCTTGAAATCTTATTTCCTACTTTCCAGAGTAGGGGCATAAGATCACAAGTCTTCTTCTGGAAAGCTTGAATATGCAACCTAATTTCTTTAATCTTGAAATAAAACACCAAACTTGTTAAAACACAAGAATACCGTTTCCTCCCCGGCAATGGCGCCAAAAATTGATTGTAGAAAATGTGAGTGAAATATCGTGTAGCTTAGGACTAACGGGTCGTGTCACAAGGAGAGATACGATGCAGGCTTTTCGGTATTTTTGGAAAAACAAGTTTTAGTGTTACTGTAAGAAAGCTGAAGATTAGAATAGATTTTGACAAAAATGATTTTTTTTTTAAGAAGCTTGGAGATATGTGTTTGTTTGTATTTAATAAAGAGAGATTCCGGCAACTAATCTTTACCCAACTCTAAATTCTTTTGTTAAAAGTTCAAGTGCCTCAATGAAATTATGGGCAAAAAGTTTAGTCTTGTATTTAAAAGAGATCAAGTAAAACACATAAGATGGTTTATTTAGAAGTCAAACATTAGTTTTGAAATATTTCTTTGAGTTGAACATTAAACCATCAAAGCAATAAAGCAAGCATTGAATAAAAACAAGTTCTTTTTAGTGATTAATTTCAAGATTAAGTCCAAAATCTAATCCTATCCTCATGTGCCTTTAAGAACACTCGCAATAAGCGAGGCTTAGTTTAAGGCATTCAAATGAATCAGTTGGGTATTTTTCATTAATATCGATCAAGAATTAAAACTAGAGAGGAAAGGTTGGTGAGCCCAGAAAGAGGAGATTTAGCTACTCATTAATAAAAAAGAAAACATTGAATTGAAATGCAACATACCCGTGAGTTGGAGAAGAAAAGAAGTTTGTCGAATCTTTATTGATATCACTTCAACATCAGATTACAATCACTCTTTTTCTCTCGCACTTTTTTTCTGAATTGAACTACAGATTAAGAACTGAGATACTACTTTTCATAAACTATCTAGCAACGATCCTAAACCTTAAAAGAAAATAAGAGATAATCCTAGTCCTCGTTCTCTGCCTCTGTTGTGTGGGTTATTTATAGGGAAGAAATGGATAGGGGAGACGAGTGCAGAGATAGGGAGCTGGCTATTTTTGAAGTTGAATCATCTGTTTATCTCCAAACTTAATTTGATTTATCTAGAATTTTATGTGAAAATTCAATTCTGATATGCAGCTTATTGGCGTGTTGATTGCTGAATATCACTTATCAAATGATAGAATTAAAAAGAGTGATCAATATAAAAATTATAGCCCTTTTAAGTCTTCTTTCTGGGCCATCTTGAATCATTAGATTTGAATTTTGGTAGCGAAAGTCATGATTAAAATACTATAGAGTGTCCAGTCTGAATCCAAATCTAAATTGGTTTAAAACTCTGAATTTACTTAGATTTTCCTCTTATCTCCAAATATGATTAATTCATCTCATCTATTGATCTTCTCTCTCTCCATTTATCCACTTAGATTTTCAATCTGTCTTCTAGAATTGATGAGATTTTCATTTATCTTCAGCAAAACTGATAAGGCTTCAAACAATCTATTTTTTTCTTAAAATTAGATGATATTAGCTTATCTGATATATCCAGTTTTTAGATAAGATAGTTTCTAGAACCTTTGGATTTGAATTGATCACCTTAATTTGCATGATCTTTTGAATTATTTGAATTTAATTGGATAAATTTATCAATATCTCCATTTTCTTCGTTAATTACACTGTATAACACTGAACATGAAAATACATTAAAAAGCAGAGTTTTATTTAAAAATAAATAAAGAAAATGTGACATATGTGATACAAAAAGTGCAATGCACGTGCACAATCATCTTTTCATTCCCTAGCAGACTCTTTTGTTATCAAGTTAACATTATGCCTTTGATAATTTCTTCAAAACTCCTCTAAGGAATTGTTAAAATCCCCATGGAGTATCATATCATATTCCCAGTGGAATAATTCTTTGTTTTGCCGCTACGTCCAATCAATCACCTCTGAACGATAAAACTTTAAAGCTTGGTAGTTTCTCAATCGATTATATCCATGTTACTTCTGAATTGACAGATAGCCAAGTCCTATCTTCTAATCCGGTAGGGACTACGCTTCTGCTGTTATGTCCAGTTCACCACCTCTTAATGGCAGGGCTCTAAGTCTGTTGTTTCTTCGTCAGTTATGTCCAGTTTATCACCTCTGAATCGAGTGGTACCTAGATCCAATTCACCCTTGCAGTTCTTAGTAGGCTAACTGCTAAGTTAATATGACTATCTCTAGTAGTGGATCTGGAATTTAGTGTGTCTAAGTCTATCATGTCCAGTTTATCACCTCTGAATAGATAGGTCTCTAAAATTTGGTTCACTTTCATTTGTTGTTATATATAGTTTATCACCTCTGAATGATAAAATTTCGAGCTTGGTGGCTTTTCAATTGGTTATGTCTAGTCCATCACCTCTGAACCGACAGATAGCCAGGCATCATCTTTCGTTTTGCTATTATGTCCTGTTTTTCACCTCTGAACAGTAAAACTCTAAATTGGGTATTTCTCAATTGATTATGTCCAGTCCATCACCTCTGAATCGGTCAATGTTTGAATTTCATCTTCAGTCCCTTGTGGACTTACCTTCATTATCATGTCCAGTCCCTCACCTATGAACAACATATATTCCAAGTTTGGTAATTCTCAGTCGGTTATGTTCAGTTCATTATCTTTGAATTGACGAATATCCAATTTCACTTTTCTTTGTCGTTACGTCCAGTTTATTACTGATCGGCAAAAAGCAAGCACAAGAATAAGTAAAAATAGTGTGGGTCGATGTTACTGCTTTTGCGATTCTTCCGTAGCAGCGAAGTGGCTATATGGGTCGTATCCACAAGGAGGGAGAGCGATGAAAGCTTAATGCGGCTTCTTTGTTTAAGAAAAGAGAAAGTTCTTTGTTTCAAATAAAGAATTGAAAAATGAAAACAAATTGGTTTAAAAAATTATTTTAGATTGATTTAGTGTTTGTAAAGTTGGATTTTCTCAATGGTAAAAACGCATGGCTAACTTTCTACTAAGTGCTCCCACTAATCCCTAACTTCTTGAAGATGTAGCCTCACGATGGATCATAGGCAAGCTTACCCCTTATGCATTGGAACTATTTACATGGAAATCGAGTGAAAGTTCTTCCTATAACTTTGCTTAACATGGCAAAAACTTGAACATTCCCTTATCAAGATCCAATTGAAGGCGAGAATAAGGGAAGACACAAGTGCACTCATGGTATCGGCAAAGTTAAAAGAAAATTTTCTTACTTACAAAAATAAGTAAAGTATACAATCTATTAATCATCAAAAACCCATTAAGCATAAAATATAAGAAAGTGAATACTTGAATGTAAGTTAGAGTTAGAACCCTCGTCTTAAGATATCATAGCTCCTGTTTGCACAAGGCTTATTTGACACTATTGAGTCATTTGAGTTTATGAATCAAGTTGTTAGAGATTAGTGGGTTAGTAGTTAGTTAGTCATGCAATGGAAGAGTTAGTTAGACATGGTAGTAAAAGAAACAACAAAAGAAAAGAAGTAAAGAGAAAGGGAGTTACACTACAACAAGAAAGTAAAAGAAAGAAGTAAAGAGAAAGGGAGTTACACTACAACAAGGAAGTAAAAGCAAATGAAAAACACAAGTAAATGGAAAGAAGAAAGAGAAGTAGTTACTTGTATTAGCTTGTCACCCTTCAAATAAAATCTTTACACACTCTCTCTCTTTCACTCTAATGGCTAAAACTAAACTAGAAGAAAAAAGAAACAAACAACTACAATAAAGTAACAAATACAACTCTATTCTCTGGATCTGCCCAAACTGAAGACCCTTGGGAGGTATTTATAGGCACCAGGGGAAAGGGAGCTAGGGGACAACCCCTGGCCTAAAGCCCGGTTGAGCGTGGGCCCGTACGGCTGTGAAAACGCGGCCAGGGCCGCGTTTTCACGACCCTACTGGGGCGGCGCGCGCCTGGCTTCCTGCTGCGCGTCGTCCCTTCTACCCTCTGTCAGATTGATATGATGGTTTGTTGATTTGATGCCCTGTGCTGTCAAAATCTCCTCCCTAAGGTCAATGGTTATTTGGTAGGCCTTTAATCACCCATTAAATGGTGATTTAGGGTCTTCTTCTTCAATTGCACACCATGGACCTAGGATCAAGCAAGCAAAGCTTTATTAACAGAATTTTATATCAAATAAATATGAGAATGTGATAGAAATTATGTAAAATTAGAGACTAATCACACCCCCACATTATCTTTTTGCTCGGCCCGAGAAAAAGAAATAAGAAAATTATTACACCACTTTCGCAGTGACGCGATTGCACTGAGCATGTACAATAAGCCTTTAAACCTCTAGGTTTCCCTTAGAGGAGGAGTGTAGTCTCCTGAGGGTTTTCAGCGGATTGCACCCACAAAATCCAGTAAGCGAAGAAAAATATTTAGTTGTTAGCAAATCTCTTTCAAAAAAAAGAACTTTCAATTATCTACGTAAAATGACTGAATGATGTAAGAATTAGGTTCAACCCTCATAAGTCCTATACTGTAGCCATCATAAAAGAAGAAATTATGATTTTTTTTTAAATTTAGAAAATATTTTGTACTTCTAACTCATTCTGTTATTTTACTTTAGATAGATATGCATAATGTGTAAGTGTAATGTGCTTGGGATTTTTTAACTCAACTTTGAATATCATTTAATTTTATTAATATTTATCTATTATTCTTGGTTTCATTAGGCTTTTTACTTTACTCATGTAACACATATCAAATCGATGACTCCCAGACCAAATGGTTTTAGGGCTCTAGGTGAGAAAACACCCCTCAGGTCAAATATGCAAGTAGAGTAGGCCACGAAATCAAGATGTACTTATATATTATATTTTTTTCTTTTTTTTTTGGCATGAGTAATCAAGCTTCTTGAGGCACAATTATTCTTTTTTTCGAGGTGTCTCTAAATCCCAAGCATGTGTATGTAGTTTATGCATATTCTAGTAAGGCTAAATAAAAGGGATGAGTTATTTTCCTTATCCCTCCCAACTCTTAGTCAAACCAATGTTTCATTTTTATTTAGGCTAAAATAAAGATTTCTTAATAAGGTTCCCTTAATTCTTAAAACTTTTTGGTATTTTTATAAAGAGTATGAAAATTCTGTTTTCATTCTTGAGATTTTTTTTCAAAGTAAAAAGAAAAAGAAAAAGTGAAAGTGTTAGCACCCCCCCCCACACCTATCTAATGCATTGTCCTCAATGAAATGACATGTAAATGCAAATGCAATAAATAAGGTGAAGAAATGATGTTACTGCCTTCGTCGACTCAGGCCGGCCAAGTGCGAATAGGCGAAAGAAATGTCAAAAGATATAGAAGGGGTAAGCATATAAACAATTTATTATTATTATTTTTTTATATATATTTTTTATTTTATTTATTTGGTTTTAGTTATGATGTGGATGGCTATGGTTAGGTGTATGACGGGAGAAAAAGAGTCAGCATACTATCAGCCTGTGATGCAGGCTCAGTGGTCAAAAAGGGCTTCAGTCTTTGCCCATTTACTTTGAATTCTGTGTTATTCGTAGGATCAACAATAATTACACCACCGTGTGGGAAAATAGTGCGCACAATGAACGGTCCAGACCAACGAGTCTTTAGCCTCCTCGCGAAAATGTGAAGCCTAGAGTTGTACAGCAGAACCTTGTCTCCTTGGGCAAAGTTTTTTCGGTTATGATTTGGTCATGAAAAAGTTTAGTCCGCCTTTTGGTGATCCGAGTATTCTCATAGGCTTCATTCCGTATCTCGTCTAATTTAATTCTGAGATCTGCAGTCTCCTTAGTTCACCAGCCCTAGTCAGATAAAAACTGAAATGCTTAATGGCCCATAGGGCATGGTGTTCTAAATCAATTGGCAGATGACAGGCTTTTCCGAATATGATCCTGTAAGGAGACATCCCTAGGACTGTCTTGAAAGCAGTGCGGTGGTAAGCCCACAGTGCATCATTGAGTTTGACCGACTAATCCTTTTAGTTTTGTCTGACAGTCTTTTCTAAAATGAGCTTGATCTGTCGATTGGTGACTTCGACTACCCATTTGTCTAGGGATGATATGGAGTAGATAACTTGTGATTGATAGAATATTTCAACATCAGAGCTTCAAAAACTCTATTGCAGAAAAGCGATTCATTATCACTAATTATCGCTCTGGGGATGCCAAATCGGGAGATTTTCTTTGAGAAATTTGACAACCACTTTGTTGTCATTGGTCTTAATTGGCACAGCTTCTACCCATTTAGAGACATAATCGACAGCAACCAAAATGAATTGGTTGCCGAAGGAATTAGGGAATTGTCCCATGAAGTCGATACCCTAAACATCAAAAATTTCAACTTCCAGAATCGGGTTCAGGGGCATCATGTCTCTTCTTGAAATTTTCCCAATCTTCTGACAATTTGCACATGTCTTGCAAAAATGGAATGAGTCTTTGAACAAAGTGAGCCAATAAAACCCACTCTGAAAAACTTTCTCTGCAGTCTTGCGGGGACCGAAGTGTCCTCCGCATGCAAGTTCATGGCAAAAGCTTAGCACGCTCCTCTATTCTTCCTCTGGTATGCATCGTTGAATAATCTGGTGAGGACAATACTTAAAAGTACGGTTCTTCCCAGAAAAACTATCGTACTTGGGCAAAGAAATGACACTGGTCTTGCTTTGTCCAGTCAGCGGGTATTTGTCCAGTGGCCAGGTAATTGACTATGTCCGCATACCAGGGTTCCTTGAAAATGGCCAGGATGTGCTCGTCTGGAAAATTCTCGTTGATTGGAGCTTGTAGGATGGGTGCGTTTGGAATTCGTGATAGATGATCAGCGACCACATTTTCTATGCCTCGTTTATCCCGAATTTCAAGGTCAAATTCTTGAAGCAAAAGGATCCACCGTATCAGTCGAGCTTTTGCTTCCTTCTTGGTCATGAGGTATCTTAGTGCCGAGTGATCTGTGAAAATCACCGTCTTAGAACCTAACAAGTAGGGTCAAAACTTTTCTAACGCAAAGACAACGGCAAGAATTTCTTCTCAGTTGTTGTATAATTTTGTTAGGCGTCAGTCAAGGTCCTACTCGAGTAGTAAATCACATGCTGCTTATTGTCGATGCACTGTCCTAGAACAGCGCCAATAGCAAAATTAGAGGTATCGCACATGATTTCAAACGGTTGGGCCCAATTAGGAGCAAAAATAATAGGCGCAGAAATAAGTTCTTGCTTAAGCTTCCCCCATAACTTAAAACATTCATCATTAAAATCAAAGGGCACGTCCTTAGCGAGCAGGTAGGTTATAGGCCTAGCGATTTTGCTAAAATCCTTAATGAACCGTCGGTAGAACCCAGCATGACCTAGGAAGGATCTAATATCCTTGATGCTTTTGGGTGGTGGAAGCTTAGCAATTACTTTTACTTTAGCCTTGTCCACTTCAATTCCTCTCTAGAAATCTCATGGCCTAAGACAATCCTTTGTCTTACCATGAAGTGACATTTCTCCTAGTTTAGAGTTAGATTCTTCTCCTTGCATCTCTATAGAACTAACTCGAGGTGATGAAGGTACTGATCAAATGAATCTCCGTAGATGGAGAAGTCACCCATAAAAATCTCAAGGAAACGTTCGACCATGTCAAAGAAAAGACTAAGCATGCACCGTTGGAATATTGCGGGAGCATTGCACAATCCAAAGGGCATGCGTTGGTAAGCGAAGGTTGCGAACGAGTAGGTAAACGTGGTCTTTTCCTTGTCTTCTGCAGCAATGGAGATTTGATTGTACCCCGAGTATCCATCTATGAAGTAATAGTACTCGTGTCCAGTCAAGCGTTCAAGCATTTGGTCGATGAAGTGTAGCAGGAAGTGGTCTTTACGGGTGGCTGCATTCAACTTTATACAGTCGATACAAACACGAATCTTTGTAGGCAGTCTCGTTTCTACCAACTCTTTTTGCTCATTTTCAACCACCATAAAACCAGCTTTCATTGGGACCGCATGAACAGGGCTAACCCATTGACTATCAGAAATGAAATAAATGATCCCATTATCTAATAGTTTCAATATTTCTGCTTTTACTGCCTCTTGCATGAGTGGGTTAAGCCGACGCTGGGGGTCCCTCTTAGGAATTGCTTCATCGGTCAAATGGATTCTATGTTGAACTATGACTGGATTGATCCCTTTGATATCCTTCATTGTCCATCCAATGGCTTCCCTATGTCTCTTTAGAATAGACATTAAACTCTCTTCTTGTTGCTTAGTCATGTGGGATGCTATGATGACTGGCAGGGTTTCTCTTCCGCCTAGGTAGGCGTACTTGAGGTGTTCAGGTAAGGCTTTTAGCTCTAGGGATGGTGTTACTTCATTGAGGGCAATCTCCAGACTTGCAATCCTATGATAAGGTACACTTGGGCTTGACGCCCAATCCACTGTCGAATCTATGGTCTGGTTTAGATTAAAATCCTCGGACTCCAGATCATACTCTGCCTCTGTTTCTATCTCCAGGCTTTCCTCATGCTCACCGGTCAGATTTTCAATAGAATTAACCTTAAACGTTTGATCATTGATATCCCTGGGTTGTCTTTCAAGATTGAAGACATTGACTTCCTTTGTCATATCTCCAAAGGTCAATCGAATGGACCCGTTCCTACAATTGATTATGGCATTTGCTGTAGTAAGGAATGGGCATCCTAAGATGACTATTGTTTGAGACCGTGGATTTGACACAGGTTGGGTCTCAAGCACAATGAAGTCAACATGGTAGATGAAATCTCTGACCCGGATAAGGATATTTGTGATTTCCCCCTTCGAGATTTTCATAGATCGGTCAGCTAGCTGAATGGGGACTCGAGTTAGACACAGCTCGTCCAACCTAAGTTGCTGGTATACTGAGAGAGGTAGCAAGTTGATACTTGCTCCCGGGTCAAGTAGTGCTCGGCTGATTTCTGTTTGTCTTATGGTGCAGGAAATTGTGGGACATCCAGAATCCTTGTATTTCACCGGAATGGGACCAGACAGAATTTCGCTTATATTGGCTGCCAAGAACAGTTTCTTGGGCACATTTGTTTTTCTCTTTTTCGTACACATATCCTTAAGGAATTTGGAATAAGCTGGGACTTGTTGGATAGCGTCAAGAAGAGGCACATTCAGTTTGACCTGGTTAAACATCTCAAGCATCTTTTCCATGTGCATATTCTTATTATTGTTCCTAAGCCTATTGGGAAAGGGTGCTACAGGCTTATAAACTTGTTCAGTAGCATTGTCCTCGTCAAATGTTTGAGGAGCAGATTGGGAGGAACTAGTAGAGGTGGAGACTAGAGTAGAATAAGTCTGGATTGGACTTTTCTGTTGGTACACCTGGTTGTCCACCTTCTTTCCAGATCGAAGTGTGTGAATAGCATTGCACTAGTTGATCGAAGGATCCAAAATTTCATATGCTTGATTGGAGTTTTTTGGGATTAACTAGCGGCTGACTAGGTAAAGCACCCTTTGGTCTTTCACTTAGAGAGCTAGCTAACTAACTCATTTGCATTTTCAATCTCGATATAGCTTGTGAATGGTTGTTCAGTGTTTGTCCCTGATTTTGTATCAAAGCAGCTTGGGACTTCATGAACGCTTTCATACTCTCCTCCAATTTGCTGAATTTCTTTTTCATTAGTGAACTTTGAGAGGAGAAAGATGGAGCTTGACTGGAAAAATTTGGTGGAGGACTGGGATGGTCAAAATTGTTGGGGAAATTAGGCCTAGGAGGATTGTTCTGGGCCCAAGAGAAATTTGGGTGATTCCTCCAACCTAGATTGTATGTTTACGAGTAGGGATTATGCGGCGACCGTGAGTAAGCCGCGTTCAGGTGTTTCGGTGGCACTTGCTGGGTATGGAAGACAGGGCACTCTTGAAAGACATGATTTGGTGCCTGACAGTGCGAAGAACCCGGATTGTAAATTGGTGGTGGGTTGATCTGGTTGGCATTGGCTGGCTCTTTTATTTTTAGAGCCTCTATTCTCCTTATTAGGGTTGCAATCTTAGCTTCTGTAGCTATGGATGATTCTAGAGATAGGAGTCCTCCTCTTGAAGCTATAGATTGTGAATTTCTTGGTTTTTCCAAGGCTGGCTCCCATTGCAGGGTTTTCTCAGCTAAATCCTCAAATAAATCCTAATCTTGATTCTCATTCTTTTGCAAGAACCCTCCTTAACACATGGTTTCTAATAGAGTTTTTGTTTGATATTCTAAGCCATGTAGAGAATCTGGCACTGACGCCATTTCTCCACACCATGATAAGGGCACTAAGCTAGGAGATCTTTGAATCGCTCAAAGTATCTCCAAAATGGTTCGCTCGGTTCTTATCTGAACTGCATGATATTCTTTCTAATGAGGGCAGTTTTGTGAATTGGGTAGAATTTCTTCAAGAAGGCCTTGACGAAATCGTCCCACGTTGTAACTGAGTCTATTGCCAAACTGAACAACCATTTCTTCGCTAGGTCCTTTAGGGAAAAGGGAATGAAACGTAACCTAACGGCATCATCTCCTACCTGGGGAATACGCATCATGAGGCACACTTCTTCAAATTCCCTAACAAAGAAGTATGCATCCTCTGATTCTAAACCATGAAACTTTGGGAGAGTGTTGATGAATTGAGGCTTTAATTCAAATTATTTCTATTTGCCTCAGGTAGTTTTATACAAGATGGTAATGAGGTTCTGATCGGGTAAAACCTGTCCTGAAGTGACGCCATCACCGGTTCTGGATGCAAGGGTAGAGAAGTGTTTCTTGTTACTCTGGAAGTTACAGGATCTCTCACCCACTCTTGCATGCAACACACCACAAATAACATAAAGGCAACTAACAATCGAAAAGAATAAAAAATAAACAAGAGAAAGGAAAAATAACCACAAAGCCTTAGTCTAAGATACCTGGACCTAGACGACTCCTAACTGGTTGATTCTCCGGTGGAGGTTGTTGCAGGAACTCGACTACAAGCTAATCGGCCAGGAAAGAAAAAAATTCGGTGGGAGGTATCCAGGCATGAGCCACGGTCCTTAATTACGCCAAACCACGGAGCTTTCAAGGCTTTGCCTCTCAATCCACTTTCCTTAGACACCGATTTTCCAGGAGTATTGTTCTTGCAATTTTCACCCTTGGTTAATCTCTTAGTGAGTCTGAGATGTCCCTAGGGCCAACTTCTATCAATTTTTAGTTAAGGCTTGGGATAGTTTGAGTGCACTTGGAGATGGTTTTTGGGCTAAGGAAGGGTGATGAAATCTCCACCTTATCTTGTTTATTTGAGATTTTGCCCTTAATGTCAATTGTGCAAGTGTACAGTTTATTCACAACAAGGTAACACTCAAAACGATAAATCACTCCAAAATGTTGGTCCTATTCTATATGAATGCACACGTACCTTTTCTTCAGCACTCTTCAACAGAAATTAAAATGAATTGAAATAGACACGTGCCCTAAATGCAAAAGTCTAATCCAAATTTCAATTAAGTAACAAGTGGATTTCTGTTAAGTTTACTACACATGTATAAGGTGAAGCATTAAAGGAAACTAAAAAAAATTTAGAAAGCAATTTTAGCAGCTTTTGGCAATCCTGCAAACGAGTTTGTTAGTACTTCAATCAGAAAAACTCGCTTTTCACGAATTTTTTGAGGGCAAATTAATCCTCGTGCAACGTCCTTGGCCACCACTTTCGCTTCTAGTGATAGTATGCTCTTTGGTACTTCTTCTAGACACAAGAGCAAAGAAAAATCTTTAGTATTGAATAATAAAGCCGTTCCCTCGCCAACAACGGCGCCAAAAATTGATCGGCAAAAAGAAAGCACAAGAATAAGTAAAAAGAGTGTGGGTCGATGTTACTGCTTTTGCAATTCTTCCGTAGTAACGAAGTGGCTATATGGGTCGTATCCACAAGGAGGGAGAGCGATGAAAGCTTGATGCGGTTTCTTTGTTCAAGAAAAGAGAAAGTTCTTTATTTCAAATAAAGAATTGGAAAATGAAAACAAGTTGGCTTCAAAAATTATTTTAGATTGATTTGGTGGTTTGTAACGTTAGATTTTCGCAATGGTAAAAATGCATGGCTAACTTTCTACTAAGTGCTCCCACTAATCCCTAACTTCTTGAAGATGTAGCCTCACGATGGATTATAGGCAAACTTACCCCTTATGTATAGGAACTATTCACGTGAAAATCGAGTGAAAGTTCTTCCTATAACTTAGCTTAACACGGCAAAAACTTGGACATTCCCTCATCAAGATCCAATTGAAGATGAGAATATGGGAAGACACAAGTGCACTAATGGTATCGGCAAAGTTAAAAAGAAAATCTCTAACTTACAAAAACAAGTAAAGCATACAATCTATAGATCATCAAAAACCCGTTAAGCATGAAATATAAGAAAGTGAATACTTGAATGTAAGTTAGAGTTAGAACCCTCGTCTTAAGATATCATAGCTCCTGTTTGCACAAGACTTATTTGACACTATTGACTCATTTGGGTTTATCAATCAAGTTGTTAGAGATTAGTGGGTTAGTAGTTAGTTAGCCATGCAATGGATAGACATAGTAGTAAAAGAAACAATAAAAGAAAAGAAGTAAAGAGAAAGGGAGTTACATGATAACAAGAAAGTAAAAGAAAGAAGTAAAGAGAAAGGGAGTTACACTACAAGAAGGAAATAAAAGCAAATGGAAAACACAAGTAAATGGAAAGAAGAAAGAGAATTAGTTACTTGTATTAGATTGTCACCCTTCAAATACAACCTTTATACACTCTCTCTCTTTCATTCTAATGGCTAAAACTAAACTAGAAGAAGAAAGAAACAAATAACTACAACAAAGTAACAAATGCAACTCTATTCTCTGGATCTGCCCAAACTGAAGACCCCTAGGGGGTATTTATAGGCACCAGGGACAACCCCTGGCCTAAAGCCCGAGCGCGCGTGGGCCCGTACGGTCGTGGAAACGCGGCCAGGCAGCATTTCTGTGGCCCTACTGGGGCGGCGCGCGCCTGGCTTCCTGCTGCGCGTCGTGCCTTCTGCCGCCTGTCAGATGGATCTGATGGTTTGTTGATTTGATGTCCTGTGCTGTCAAAATCTCCTCCCTAAGATCAAACGCTACTTGGTAGGCCTTTAATGACCTATTAAATGATGATTTAGGGTCTTCTTCTTCAATTGCACACCATGGACCTAGGATCAAGCAAGTTAAGCTTTATTAACAAAATTATATATCAAATAAATATGAGAATATGATAGAAATTATGTAAAATTAGAGACTAATCAATCACCGATGAACGACAAGATTTTGAGTCTAATAAATTCCTAACCTGTTATGTCCAGTCAGTTACCTCTGAACAAATGGATTATTAGACCTATCATTTCTTTATCCCCAGTGAATTCTTTCTCTTAGACTAATTCTATCATATTCAAGATTAGTCTTAGTTTTAATTTGAAGTCCCTCAGGAATTTTACTTAGTGAAAATTCACCTATCTTTAAGTTCTTTTCAAAGAACTTACATATTAAAGTTTTTTTCGTATGGAAAACTTAAAAAGAGCAAAGAGAAAGAAGCAAAAAAGGACACCAGACAAGTCATTGATCAAGAAGCAAATTTTATTGATTAATGATAAGCACAAAGAAGATACACGGTGTTACATCGAGATCATCTCTCATACAATTTAGTCTTTACTTTAAAAAAAAGTGTGCGACTTGTTACTCTACGTCCAGAACAGTAGATCTACTTTCGCTTTTTCTTTTTGAGAATGATGGTGTTTCTCGAAGTCAAAATGCTGTGAGATATTCTGATTCCACCAGACCAACTGGACACGAAAGGCCTCCCCTGCATAAGGTCATAATCCTTTACTTAATGGAAGATTTTGCCACCAGAAAGTCATCAAATAAGCATGAGTTTTTATCGCTGTCACTTTTTTGAAGAAGATTGGTGAAGGGGGATACAAGATTTGGCCTTCTGAATATGATCTTATCATCATCCCATAACATGGTAATGAAAAAGATGCTAAGAATATATGTTGGTCCTCTCCTGGAATTACTGCCCTCAGCTCTAGTGTACTCTTCCTAATAATAAGTAAAGTTTAGACTTGAAAATGGATATGCATACTCCTATTCACACTCATCGCCAAGTTGAAAAGATTGCTCAATCCATCGGGAGCGTGATGCACTGCAAAACAAAGAAGGGTAAATGTGTTAGCCTCAGGAAAAAGGAAAGGTGCTAAGTCATAACTTCACTCCCTGAGTGAAATTAAGCCAGATTCGGCTTTAGTTCTCAAGCGAAGCTTACTCCGCTCCTCAAGTGAAGCTAACTTTGCTGCTTTTAAGCTCTGCACTACACAAAGGCAATGTGATAAAAGTCCCAAGGGTCGTCTTCACTTAGAAACTCAAAAGGCACTTATGCCTTGAGAATTCAAAAATTATCACCGAAAGGTCCTCAATTAAAGCTTCGCTTGAAGCTCAACTCATCAGGTAACTTCGCATGGAAGTTGAGGGAGCCACGCAGCTCCGCTGGAAAGTTCACTTCCTCATCCTGTCATTTGACAGAATGTGAAAAAAGCCTAAGGATGGCTTCACTCGGAAGCGCAAATGTTAGTTCGCCTTGAAGGAATGCAAATAAGCTAACTTCGCTCCAAAGCCCAAGTGTCTACCAAAGAAGATGTAGAAAGCCCAAAGAGAAATCATGTGGTTTCTGATTTTGATCTTCAAAATTAAAGGGAAATAAATTCCCTAAAATTGAAAAGATCAAAATTGAGAGAGATTAACTACATGGGAACATCATGTATGATGAAAACTCAAAAATCCTTCACGGATTAAGCGAAAAAAGGGCTGCAAAAAGAGATGAAATATCTCTAAAAGGGGTGAACCCCTACGGACGATCGGGCGTTCAACGGATGGAGGTGGCAGGGCCACCACTGTGAAGTTAGCGTCCTCCTTTTCAGGGCATTGTTTTGGTGCCATTAAAGATGGTGAAAATTTCTCAGAAATCTTAAAGCGAAGAAGGTCGTTTCAAATCCCTGAAGCTTAGCGAAACACGATGAAGAAGATGACTTCTTCTGTAGCCCTCGGGCTTTTATAGGCTATAAAAAGCCTAGCTTTGGCTCCTCAAAAGGAGTGCAAGCTGTCATTTCAAAACTAAATTTGAAACATCCGTTGAAGGTTTGAGAACCTAAGTCAGAAAGTTCAGTAATTTCACTTAGATGCAAAATTCAACTTCGTATCAAGTCTTGTTTTAGCTCCGCTGTGAGCTCATCATTGAACTTGCTAAAAAATCACTTTAGCTCCACCGAGTTTAAATGCAGCTCCGCTAAGAGCTTGTCTTTGTTAGCCTCAATGCAGACTTGCTTCTGTTGACGCATGAAGCTAACTCATAGCACCGCTGAGAGCTCATTCTTAGCTTCGCTTGAAGCCTTATTCAGCTCCGCTGAGAGCTTATTTCTTAGGTTAAAACCACCCTGGTTACTTAATTCAATGCACAGTTGCACCCGATAGACTAACTTAACCTAAGCATTTGGGTCTCAGGCTTCAGATTCAAAGTATTTTTGAATCTGGACCAATCCATTATAGACTCAAGAAAACTTTGAAGGGGGTTTTGTTGACACTCTGAAAAGACAAACTCCCGAGCAACACTTCAACTAGTCCAAACAATGTCTAACTTGTCAACACTTCCAAAAGACAAGTCGTAGACAGGCTGAAGACATATCCATCCCTGATGGAGAAGATAGTGATTGAGATTCCACTGATCCAGAAAAGCAGGAAGTGAGCCAATTATTGTCCTCTAAAAGAAATCCAGGAAGTTAATACATCCAGCTTCGCTACAAGCTATGGTTTTTAACTTCACCTGAGGCTCTTTGAAACTAAGTTGAGAGTTATCTTCTAGCTCCGCTGAAAGTCCATTGCTAAAGCTTCGCTGCAAGCTTTGAATATCGCTGAGAAAGAGTTAAGAGTGCCAGCTCTGCAGATGGCTCAGTAGCCCTGCTGTGAGCTTAGCTTCGCATGAGCCCTTTCTTTAGCTCCGCTGTGAGCTAACTCTGTCGCAAGCTTATATGGTTATCTTTAACCATTTAAATCAGATGATGTGATCTTTAACACATATTCGGAAGTTATTTACCTTAATCCAGTCACTCCTCAATCAATTTTAGAGGATCAAGGAAAATCTTTTGATTAGTGGAGAGAATCAGGGGATCGCTGTAATAAATGTAACACCCCGCTCCCGGAATACGTACTTAGTTGCGTATTCAGATTTCTCGACCGTATTTTTCGATTTACTTCTTGTATTCGTTTTGTATTATGAATTCTTTATATGATTGTTTTGTCTTGGATTTGGATTCGTGGATTCGGAGTCAACCTTAGTTTGAACCGAAGGCCCGATCCCAGAGTATTGCTCGGTTTGGACATTCTGGTATTCCGATTCGACCGATTTCAGTTTTAAATATCATTTTCCAATATTCTAGATTTTCTATGATTTTCTGAAATTTTCCTGGATTTAGTTGAAAATCTTCAAAACCGGTGTCGGCCAGTTTCGTTGACCGATTCCCGGATTTTTAACTTACAAACGGTTGGGAATTTCTAAAAGTGCCTTTAGGCAATGTTTCTTAAAATCATATTTTCTATTTAAATACTTTTTCTGGGAATTATCAGAATTTATTGAAAACCCGGCCAATCCGGTGTATACCGAGATTGACGGTTGATTTCTGGATTTTTATCTTGAAAATGAGATTGAATCTTTGAAAACCGATTTCACCAAAAATCATTTTATAATATTTATGATTTTTAAGGATTTTTGGGAAGCTTTCCGGATTACTTTATTTTTGGGCCTTTCCGGTGTTTTCCCAGTTACCGAGGAGATTGTCCCGTATATTCCACTCTGCCTTTTCCCACTTTCTCTCTTCTTCCTCAAACGCGGATCTCACCAACCTGGGATTCCGCATTTATTGTGAAGATCCTCCCCATTCCGCATTTAATGCACTTCAGATCAAATCCCATCCATTATCATGACTTTCTCTCTCCTCTTTGAAACGCAGCTTTTGGCTTTCCCTAAACGCGGCTTAATCCCTGCGTTTAACCCATTCGGCCCAAACGCAGGTGAGGGCTGCGTTTTGAGTGAAGGGAATGCAAGATTCTCCTCCTTATTGCTTTTGTCCTACATGGTATGCAACACCATTATGATATCCTCTTTTCTCTCTCTTCATTAATTCCTTCTCTTCCAAATGTCATTTCCAAGACACCCCACTCCTCTCTCATCATCACAACAAGCCAAGTGGCCAAGAGAGTCACCTCATCTCCCCATTTTGCAAAAACCCCCTCTCCTTTATTTATTTGCATCACTTTACAACTCAAATTCTATAAATACCTTTCCTTCTCCATTTCACTTCATTTTCTCTTCTTTCTCTTCACCAAAGCCTTAACCTCCACCAACTCCTCCTTCATCTCCACCACAACAACCACCACTACAACTCCTCCAACTCCTTACCTTCATCTTCTTCCTCCTTCATCTCCATGGAAACCACCACGAACTCCAAAGCTTCCACCTTCTCCTTTACCTTCTCCAAAAATACCACCACCATCAAAATCCTCCACAAACCACCATCACTCCATCTCCTCAAGGGCCGGCCACTCCTTTTGGATTGGGGCCGTGCTCTTTTTCGTTGGCAAGACTCGAAGACCGGTCCCTCCTTTTGGATTGGGGCCGTGCTCTTTTTCGTTGGCAAGACTCGAAGACCGGTCCCTCCTTTTGGATTGGGGCCGAACTTCCCTTCGTCGGGCGCAACAAAGGAATCTTGTCAGCGAGTGATTTTCCTCGCCAAGACTTTCCTAACGTGGATCTCAACCCCGCGTCTGGGCAATCCCTTAACGCGCTCCGCGCGTTTCTGTATTGGCGTGACGCAGAGTTTATACTCGCGTCCGCATTTCCTTCATGGACACGGGACTTGAACCCCGCGTTTATGACACCATCGCGACGCGATCCCCGCGTCTGTGATTCCCGCGTTTGTGTTCTTCTTGTGTTAACGCGACGCAGAACCCACGTCCGCGTCCGCGTTTCCCTCGCGTCCGCACTTGAACGCAGACCTCGCGTTTGAGGCATCTTGCGACGCGAACCCCGCGTCTGCTATTTCCGCGTCTGTGATTCCCGTGTCTGTTATTCTCGCGACGCTAACTCCCGCGTCTGCGACCCTCGCGTCTCACTTCCAAAACCCGCGTCTCCTTGTGTCTCTTTCTCTCTCCTCTTCACTTTCTCTCTTTGTATATTTTATTATATTTATGGCGCGTGCGCGAGTTCCATGGATTCCAGACTTTTCGGCTTTCCGGTGATTTAGGCGAGTGATCTCGCTATCCTCTTGCCTTACTATTTTATTGATTATGCGAGTGTTCTCGCTCTCGCCTCCATTTGGGTTTCCCCGCTTCGTCGGGTCGACATATATTTTATTCTCTGTTTTCATGTATTTTGTATTGGGCTGAGTCCCTGTATTTGTGTATGGCCGAGTGCCAATGACTGGACATGTATTGCTCTGTGACGAATGCTTGTACTAGGGTAGTTTCATCCCTGTACATATACCATGCATATGATGTACTTGCTGCTTTATTACATGTGGTACTAACATTGCAGGTCTCTCAGCTTGTAGACTCCGGTCGCTCACTATCTCGAAAGAGAGGTGATTGGGACCGGCAGGTCTTCCCGTTATGCAGCCTCCGGTCACTCACTATCTCGAAAGAGAGGTGATTGGGGCCGGCAGGTCTCTCGGTATTCAGCCTCCGGTTCCTCACTATCTCGTCAGAGACGTGATTGGGACCGTCAGGTCTTTGGCTTCGCCTGGTCATCATGATCAGCGTTCAGCGCTTTGTCACTAGATTCGTCTAGGCGAGATGCTGCCGGATTTCCTACTCGCACTTTAAGCCGAGTCGTCCCGGTAACCTTGCCAGACGCTCCAGGGATAAATCCTGCTTGCTGTCTGTATCCCAGCTCGCTCAGCTCCGCTTAGTCGTGCTCAGCTACTGCTTTACTACATGCTAATGCCTGTCTCCTGTTTATACTACTTGTCATTACATGATACCTTTTAACACATGTATATCACCTGACAACTGATTTGTTATCATCTAGCACTTGACATGTTACCACTTGGCAAGACCCCTTGTTATGACATGACTTGCCACCAGACTACTATCAGCCTCTTGACATGATTGATTACCTGCCTCCTGTTATACCTGTTATACCTGTTATGTTAATACTTGACTTGTGATTATCACATTACGGGAATCCTGACCTGTTATCCTGAATGGAACTAAGTGCCACACAGAGCAAAGTGCCACACCATATTCGGTGGGGGCCACCTCTTGAATCTGTGGGGGCCACCTCTAGAATCCATCCCCTCAGAACAAAGTGCCACATGGAACAAAGTGCCACACCATACACGGTGGGGGCC
This sequence comes from Agave tequilana, assembly GCA_038442645.1. NCBI lineage: Eukaryota > Viridiplantae > Streptophyta > Magnoliopsida > Asparagales > Asparagaceae > Agave > Agave tequilana. The sequence continues at coordinate 144,814 of JAVJIF010003130.1, read as the reverse complement.
ACCTCTTGAATCTGTGGGGGCCACCTCTTGAATCTGTAGGGCCATTTCCTGTCATGACCAGTTATTCCCGTAATCTGTTAATATTGATACGTTATAATAAACAACTTGCACCTGGTTTGGGGGAAACTGATGGGCCTGATTAATCATGTTCATGATGGCACTATCGAGTCACGCGTGGCCAAACACTTGGGGATCTCCTGGCGGCCACCAGGGATTCCGTGGGGTGTACTGGCACCCCTACTCCTGATTATTCCTGCCGGGTATGCACACGCCCTAGGCCTATTTCTATGGGATCTGCGATACTCTATTCCTGTTCGGGCGTCCATAAGTCCCGGTACCTAGCGGTACGTTCCGGCTCAGCACCGGATACTCCTGAACCGTTGTCCCGGGCATGTACGGGGCCCATCCAGAACATGATTCATCGAACTTTAATCAGTTTCCAAATAACTGGCTATATAAGTTGTGAGTGGAAGTATGTGGAATGGGACACATACTGAAGCTTGGAACTTAGGCGGCCCCAATTATAATAAGCTATGTGAATCTGTTGTGTTGTTTTGTAACTCGGATTGTATGCGCTTGGATTACGGTGACATGAGATAAAGGTATATAGATGAGGGTTTCCTTGTTTGGATTATTCCTTCGATGTACTAGTCTCATGGAGCCTAACCTAAGTGTTTACGATTGGTTTTGCTCGTAATCGGTTTTACTCGATTTTATCGGTTTTTATCGGTTTTATATTAGTTTAGGTGATATCGAGTGATGCCTGTTATGACTCTTGTTATCCCTGTTATGATTCCAGCTATGTATTCCTGTTGTGACTCCCTTTATGCCTGCTATGCACTCCTGTCATGACCGTTGTGTGATTTGCCACAAATGCTTTCATCGGGTTCTATAACAGAATCCCAGTTTTATGATTATCATGCTATACCTGTTCACACCTGCTTATACAAGCTCTTGTTCACGGCACAGTTTTCAATACATGATTATGGTTCGGTTTTATCGATACACATGTGCTTATCCTTGCTCGCCATTTGGCTTTTGCTTCACCACTCGCCTGGGGAGTTTCATCTGACTCCCCTGGATCCTCATGTCCAGGTCATGGAGCTTGGAGCGTGTGGATTCTCCCAGTTGCTGATCAGAGTGGCGCAGCGGTAGTGTGGATCTCCAGCAGACCGTTCAGAGCTCTATCCTTCCAGGCCCCCTGTGTGCCTCTCGAGTTTCCTTTAGTAAACTCGTGAGTGCCTTTTGTACTGTTCATACTTGTACATCTCTTTGTAATCTCGCAATTGCGCCATTCTGGTGATGTAATATTATTGTAATATTTGTCACCTCTGGTGATAACTCTGTAATTGTACTCATGTGTTGGAATGTATAATGCACCACTTGCTTCCGTACTCTGATTCTTGCTTGTACTGATGCTTAGCGTATATACGTGAGGGTAGTTCTGACCTACGTATATACGTTGCAGTAATGTCTCCGTATCCGCCAGGATCGGGGCGTTACAGGTTGGTATCAGAGCTTAGGCTCTCACCTCCTCAGTACGTCCAGATGGCAAATTAATGGTAAAGCTATTTGCAACTGGAATGCATGAGTCTTGGTTATACAATCCAACTACATGTACAGAGTTATCTATTTTCTTGATCATCTTTCCTTTGATTCCTAATCCCTCCTATCCTTCCCCTGTTTTGGTTTTTCGTAGCCTTATATCAACTTAAGATATGGATATACTAGAGAGGTAGTGGCTGGTTCTAAATGAAGCTATGATATGATCTCTTCGGCCAACTCTATGAAGCTCGGGTATTTTCAGGATTGATCTCGAACGGGTTATCTTTCAGAAGTCAATAGTTGGGATTCTCTACGGACATTCTATATTCTCGGCCATATCTTTCAGAATGATTGATGCCTGGTATTCGGGATTCTTAATTATCGGTCTTCTTTATTATGCTCAGGACTATCAGGGTTTTCTTTATCTTCAATATTCTGGCTTATTCTCGGAGGGCTATCAAGTATGCAGTACAACTGGAATTCTATTGCAAAGTTGTGTCATCAGTCAGTATTATTTGGCATCGTTCAAAGACTTATACAGCCGGAAGCGCAGAAGTTATCTATATCTCGATTGTTATCCAGTCAACTTGAGAGCCCTACCTAAAGTGTTTCATATCTTAATTGGTATAATTCCGCCCTTGTCCTCTTTGTGTTCAATTTACCCCTTAACGAAATTGCGAGGACGCAATTTTTTGTAAGGTGGATGGATTGTAACACCCCGCTCCCGGAATACGTACTTAGTTGCGTATTCAGATTTCTCGACCGTATTTTTCGATTTACTTCTTGTATTCGTTTTGTATTATGAATTCTTTATATGATTGTTTTGTCTTGGATTTGGATTCGTGGATTCGGAGTCAACCTTAGTTTGAACCGAAGGCCCGATCCCAGAGTATTGCTCGGTTTGGACATTCTGGTATTCCGATTCGACCGATTTCAGTTTTAAATATCATTTTCCAATATTCTAGATTTCTATGATTTTCTGAAATTTTCCTGGATTTAGTTGAAAATCTTCAAAACCGGTGTCGGCCAGTTTCGTTGACCGATTCCCGGATTTTTAACTTACAAACGGTTGGGAATTTCTAAAAGTGCCTTTAGGCAATGTTTCTTAAAATCATATTTTCTATCTAAATACTTTTTCTGGGAATTATCAGAATTTATTGAAAACCCGGCCAATCCGGTGTATACCGAGATTGACGGTTGATTTCTGGATTTTTATCTTGAAAATGAGATTGAATCTTTGAAAACCGATTTCACCAAAAATCATTTTATAATATTTATGATTTTTAAGGATTTTTGGGAAGCTTTCCGGATTACTTTATTTTTGGGCCTTTCCGGTGTTTTCCCAGTTACCGAGGAGATTGTCCCGTATATTCCACTCTGCCTTTTCCCACTTTCTCTCTTCTTCCTCAAACGCGGATCTCACCAACCTGGGATTCCGCATTTATTGTGAAGATCCTCCCCATTCCGCATTTAATGCACTTCAGATCAAATCCCATCCATTATCATGACTTTCTCTCTCCTCTTTGAAACGCAGCTTTTGGCTTTCCCTAAACGCGGCTTAATCCCTGCGTTTAACCCATTCGGCCCAAACGCAGGTGAGGGCTGCGTTTTGAGTGAAGGGAATGCAAGATTCTCCTCCTTTATTGCTTTTGTCCTACATGGTATGCAACACCATTATGATATCCTCTTTTCTCTCTCTTCATTAATTCCTTCTCTTCCAAATGTCATTTCCAAGACACCCCACTCCTCTCTCATCATCACAACAAGCCAAGTGGCCAAGAGAGTCACCTCATCTCCCCATTTTGCAAAAACCCCCTCTCCTTTATTTATTTGCATCACTTTACAAACTCAAATTCTATAAATACCTTTCCTTCTCCATTTCACTTCATTTCTCTTCTTTCTCTTCACCAAAGCCTTAACCTCCACCAACTCCTCCTTCATCTCCACCACAACAACCACCACTACAACTCCTCCAACTCCTTACCTTCATCTTCTTCCTCCTTCATCTCCATGGAAACCACCACGAACTCCAAAGCTTCCACCTTCTCCTTTACCTTCTCCAAAAATACCACCACCATCAAAATCCTCCACAAACCACCATCACTCCATCTCCTCAAGGGCCGGCCACTCCTTTTGGATTGGGGCCGTGCTCTTTTTCGTTGGCAAGACTCGAAGACCGGTCCCTCCTTTTGGATTGGGGCCGTGCTCTTTTTCGTTGGCAAGACTCGAAGACCGGTCCCTCCTTTTGGATTGGGGCCGAACTTCCCTTCGTCGGGCGCAACAAAGGAATCTTGTCAGCGAGTGATTTTCCTCGCCAAGACTTTCCTAACGCGGATCTCAACCCCGCGTCTGGGCAATCCCTTAACGCGCTCCGCGCGTTTCTGTATTGGCGTGACGCAGAGTTTATACTCGCGTCCGCATTTCCTTCATGGACACGGGACTTGAACCCCGCGTTTATGACACCATCGCGACGCGATCCCCGCGTCTGTGATTCCCGCGTTTGTGTTCTTCTTGTGTTAACGCAACGCAGAACCCACGTCCGCGTCCGCGTTTCCCTCGCGTCCGCACTTGAACGCAGACCTCGCGTTTGAGGCATCTTGCGACGCGAACCCCGCGTCTGCTATTTCCGCGTCTGTGATTCCCGTGTCTGTTATTCTCGCGACGCTAACTCCCGCGTCTGCGACCCTCGCGTCTCACTTCCAAAACCGCGTCTCCTTGTGTCTCTTTCTCTCTCCTCTTCACTTTCTCTCTTTGTATATTTTATTATATTTATGGCGCGTGCGCGAGTTCCATGGATTCCAGACTTTTCGGCTTTCCGGTGATTTAGGCGAGTGATCTCGCTATCCTCTTGCCTTACTATTTTATTGATTATGCGAGTGTTCTCGCTCTCGCCTCCATTTGGGTTTCCCCGCTTCGTCGGGTCGACATATATTTTATTCCCTGTTTTCATGTATTTTGTATTGGGCTGAGTCCCTGTATTTGTGTATGGCCGAGTGCCAATGACTGGACATGTATTGCTCTGTGACGAATGCTTGTACTAGGGTAGTTTCATCCCTGTACATATACCATGCATATGATGTACTTGCTGCTTTATTACATGTGGTACTAACATTGCAGGTCTCTCAGCTTGTAGACTCCGGTCGCTCACTATCTCGAAAGAGAGGTGATTGGGACCGGCAGGTCTTCCCGTTATGCAGCCTCCGGTCACTCACTATCTCGAAAGAGAGGTGATTGGGGCCGGCAGGTCTCTCGGTATTCAGCCTCCGGTTCCTCACTATCTCGTCAGAGACGTGATTGGGACCGTCAGGTCTTTGGCTTCGCCTGGTCATCATGATCAGCGTTCAGCGCTTTGTCACTAGATTCGTCTAGGCGAGATGCTGCCGGATTTCCTACTCGCACTTTAAGCCGAGTCGTCCCGGTAACCTTGCCAGACGCTCCAGGGATAAATCCTGCTTGCTGTCTGTATCCCAGCTCGCTCAGCTCCGCTTAGTCGTGCTCAGCTACTGCTTTACTACATGCTAATGCCTGTCTCCTGTTTATACTACTTGTCATTACATGATACCTTTTAACACATGTATATCACCTGACAACTGATTTGTTATCATCTAGCACTTGACATGTTACCACTTGGCAAGACCCCTTGTTATGACATGACTTGCCACCAGACTACTATCAGCCTCTTGACATGATTGATTACCTGCCTCCTGTTATACCTGTTATACCTGTTATGTTAATACTTGACTTGTGATTATCACATTACGGGAATCCTGACCTGTTATCCTGAATGGAACTAAGTGCCACACAGAGCAAAGTGCCACACCATATTCGGTGGGGGCCACCTCTTGAATCTGTGGGGGCCACCTCTAGAATCCATCCCCTCAGAACAAAGTGCCACATGGAACAAAGTGCCACACCATACACGGTGGGGGCCACCTCTTGAATCTGTGGGGGCCACCTCTTGAATCTGTAGGGCCATTTCCTGTCATGACCAGTTATTCCCGTAATCTGTTAATATTGATACGTTATAATAAACAACTTGCACCTGGTTTGGGGGAAACTGATGGGCCCTGATTAATCATGTTCATGATGGCACTATCGAGTCACGCGTGGCCAAACACTTGGGGATCTCCTGGCGGCCACCAGGGATTCCGTGGGGTGTACTGGCACCCCTACTCCTGATTATTCCTGCCGGGTATGCACACGCCCTAGGCCTATTTCTATGGGATCTGCGATACTCTATTCCTGTTCGGGCGTCCATAAGTCCCGGTACCTAGCGGTACGTTCCGGCTCAGCACCGGATACTCCTGAACCGTTGTCCCGGGCATGTACGGGGCCCATCCAGAACATGATTCATCGAACTTTAATCAGTTTCCAAATAACTGGCTATATAAGTTGTGAGTGAAAGTATGTGGAATGGGACACATACTGAAGCTTGGAACTTAGGCGGCCCCAATTATAATAAGCTATGTGAATCTGTTGTGTTGTTTTGTAACTCGGATTGTATGCGCTTGGATTACGGTGACATGAGATAAAGGTATATAGATGAGGGTTCCTTGTTTGGATTATTCCTTCGATGTACTAGTCTCATGGAGCCTAACCTAAGTGTTTACGATTGGTTTTGCTCGTAATCGGTTTTACTCGATTTTATCGGTTTTTATCGGTTTTATATTAGTTTAGGTGATATCGAGTGATGCCTGTTATGACTCTTGTTATCCCTGTTATGATTCCAGCTATGTATTCCTGTTGTGACTCCCTTTATGCCTGCTATGCACTCCTGTCATGACCGTTGTGTGATTTGCCACAAATGCTTTCATCGGGTTCTATAACAGAATCCCAGTTTTATGATTATCATGCTATACCTGTTCACACCTGCTTATACAAGCTCTTGTTCACGGCACAGTTTTCAATACATGATTATGGTTCGGTTTTATCGATACACATGTGCTTATCCTTGCTCGCCATTTGGCTTTTGCTTCACCACTCGCCTGGGGAGTTTCATCTGACTCCCCTGGATCCTCATGTCCAGGTCATGGAGCTTGGAGCGTGTGGATTCTCCCAGTTGCTGATCAGAGTGGCGCAGCGGTAGTGTGGATCTCCAGCAGACCGTTCAGAGCTCTATCCTTCCAGGCCCCCTGTGTGCCTCTCGAGTTTCCTTTAGTAAACTCGTGAGTGCCTTTTGTACTGTTCATACTTGTACATCTCTTTGTAATCTCGCAATTGCGCCATTCTGGTGATGTAATATTATTGTAATATTTGTCACCTCTGGTGATAACTCTGTAATTGTACTCATGTGTTGGAATGTATAATGCACCACTTGCTTCCGTACTCTGATTCTTGCTTGTACTGATGCTTAGCGTATATACGTGAGGGTAGTTCTGACCTACGTATATACGTTGCAGTAATGTCTCCGTATCCGCCAGGATCGGGGCGTTACAATAAATCTTAAGCCAACTGGCTAAGTATCTCTGCTCAGGGGTTTTAACTTCACTCCATCTATGATTAGCTTTACTGTGAAGTTATCTTAGCCCCAGGAGCAAAGTTAAATCAGATTGACTAAATCAATTTGCTAATTTTTAGGAAGGGTTGTTACAACCCATAAGTCTTATAAATAGCTCATTACTTGGCATGCTACAGGCTGGAGTTTTCTTCTCATCAGGGCGGGAGTTTGGATTCTCATCAGGCTGCTAGCTGCCGATTAGAGATTCCTAAGAAGAGGCTAGACTTCTCCCACCCCTAGCTTCCGAGCTCTCCTAGAGAACCTTGCTTTTCTTTTAGGGTTATAATACCCTTACAATCTTTCTTTCTTGAAGGATTTCTGGAACCAGGTAAGAAGACTCGAACACTCAATTACTCGTATCGTCAATGAAACAAAGTGGCCAATTTTTTATTCTTTTAATTAATTACTTGTAATTCTCTTCAACTTTTGTAAGTTTTCCCACGTTACATTTTTTAATGGAAAATACGGACAAAAAGTTCTACTTTACAATTCGCGTTTATATCTCTTCCTAGAAAAATTTAAATCCTATTAGTTCGGTCCTTACATTATTCATAAAGTTCACCCACATGGTGCAGTAGAGGTCCACAATGCCATAAATGGTACCACTTTTCAAGTGAATGGCCATCATTTAAAGCCATACCGTAAGTTTCTTAACCTAGACATGGAGGAAATCCTTCTGGGAGATCCTGTTTATCAGGATTGATCTCTACACCTGTTAGAGATCCATTATTGTATATAATAGTTTTATATTTTCGCTTGTTTTCCTATCAACTAGGCAATAATGGATGATATCCACTCATCTTCATCAGGTACTATCCACCCTTCACCTTCTTAATTTGCATTATGCTTCATCATATTGAGCATACATTTTCACATTGAGGACAATACATGAGATATGTGTGGAGGAGGCTTCTAGCATAGGTGTTTTTCTTTTCATAAAAAATTAATAATAAATATATATTTTCTTTTCTTTAAAAACTTTTTAATAAGAGAAACAATATTTTAACCTATTTTTGTAAAAAATTAAGATAATTTTAAGGAATAGGAGAATTATAATTAGGATTTCTTATACTTGATTAAAATAAAATTATTTGTTTTGATTAATATCTAGGTTTAGGAAGAAAAATTGGAAAAAATATTTAGTCTTGATTTTTACCTTAATTATATATGCATACTTTATACACTTATACACTTAGGGTCAGAAATAAAGATTCTTATGCCTTACAAAAATACTGTTGACCCAAAAGCGCATCACTCTATTTTGATGATGATCAACTCATATAGTCATTGTACTAATGATCTTGTGTTTATTAAGTTTCAGATATTTATCAAGATCTTAGTCGGTGTTTAGTTTCAATAAAAGATTCAAAGTCAAGTTATGAAACCATCACGTGTTGATTCAAAAGCTCGCGCATCAAGATAGCATCAAGTGCTCAAAGAGGAGTCTAGCTCATGGGTTTAAGTTTTGGATCAAGTCAAGATGGAGAAGAAGATTTTCAAAACTTGTGTCGAGTTTGTAAGTATTAAGATTTTGTGTTTTAGATAAGATATAAAGGATAGATTAGTTGTTGATTGCTCAAGCTCTTATACACACACACACACACACAAAATTTATATAGTGTTTTCATAAGAATAATTTTGATTTTAGAAAATAACGTTTGTGTTTTTTAGCTTCAACGAAGATAAGTTTATGTTTCATGAATAGAGTTCATCAAAATAGATTTACATGTTTTATATGCATATTAGATTTCATTTATATACATTGTTGGCTCAAATGTTTAGAAAAACTTATTTGATGTGCTATATTATGCGTTTAAGTTTTGTTAAAGTCAAAACTTTGTTTAGAGCTTATTGTCAAAAACAAAGATATTTTATCTTATATGTGTATTGGATCATATCCATGCACACTATACTTCAAATGAGTTTTAATACCATGTTTTTGTATTTGAACAAGTTTTGAAAAAATCGTATTTCTCATTAGAAGTTTGGTTTCTTAAAAATACCATTTTTGTTTAAAGCTTTAATTTCTATATCACAAAAATAGTTCAAAAAGTTTGTAATATGTGTTGATTTTTGATTACACATATTTGTACTTCAAAGTATTTCAATGAACTTATTTTTGTGGACTTTATGTGATTTTATGGGTTTTTATAGGATATTAAAAGACCAAGTTTTAATCCCTTTAAAAACCCAGACCTGGGTTTTTATAGGTCTTTGACGTGGGTACGGCTGACCCAGCGGTCGACCGATAACCCCAACAATCATAAATATGACCGTTGGCTGGTCGACCGACTGACCATTCTGGCCAGTTTCTGAGCCATAACGGCTAGTTTTTGATCCCCTATAAAAAAAAGGATCTTTTGGCCTGTTTTAGGTAAGATTTTGGAGAAGTATTAGAGCCAGTTTTTCCCATCTCTCTTAAGTTTTTTCTACATATATTTTTGGGCTAAAACTTTCATATTAAAAGGAGAGTATTTAAAGAGTGTTTTCAAAAGAGATTTCTTGAGTTTTTCACCACCTAATCTACCATGTTTTCTCACACAAACTTGAGCCTTCCATTGCTATATTTATCCTCTAGAGATTATTTGTTGTAAGAGTATTTTTGGTGATCAATGTGTAAAGATCACCAAGAACTCTTGAGGGAGCTCGTTATAGGTGTTGCGGCACCAAGTGATCTTGGGGGATTGATTCTAGTGAAAATCCTTCATATTGTTAAAGGCGGGGACGTAGAGTAAGTATACTTGGACCTCGAAACAAGTCTCCCATTTTTGCGGTTGCTTCTCTCTCTCTCTCACTTGTGTTTTATATCTTACATGCTATTATTGTTTATATCTTTTACATGCTTGATATTCCCTTGTGCTTCACTTATATATTTGCTTGGGATTGTTTGCTCACACTTGTATTTAACCAAGAGAGCCATAGTGGCATCTCAACTCTTAATCTAGAGGAATCTTGAGGAGATAGTTCAGAACCCTTCACCAGGAATTCGGCTATACTATTGTGTTATACTTTGTATGTTTGCGTAATAGCTTTAATTTACATAATTAGTTTTAATTCCGCATTATTTTGCATCTGATTAGCTTGTTACCTATTCACCCTTTCTAGGTGACTTATTAATATCAGAGCTTTGTGCTCTTGATTTGGGTCTAACAATCTTGAGTTAAAGATCCTCATTTTAGCTAATTACAGTATTTGTACACACACTGATGGATTTCATGGCATCTCCTATGTTTGATATTTTTAACATCCAAACTTGGAAAGTTATAATGTCAATGTACCTCAAAGCCCTAGGAATTCATGTTTATTTTGTCACTATTAAAAATTCATATTGTTTAAATGGCAGAAACCTTGAAGTTAATGCAAAAGTCATTTATGTTTTAAAGTCTACCCTAAATGATGATTATATATCTAGGGTGTCTAACATTGAATTAGCTTTTGTAGTTTGGAACACACTTGTCTCTCTTGGTGAACAAAAGCAATACTATATGAGAGTGACTCGGATGATGGAAGTGATGCTTCCAACATGTGCTACATGGTCGAAGGGGATGACTCCCTTGAGGTAAATTCTGAATCCAAGCTAGAAGAAGATATTGACATGTCCTATGATGAGCTTGTATCCTTTTGTCAAAAACTTCTTAAAAAATATGATTTACTAAAAATTGAAAATGATAAGTTGAACAAAGAAAACAATTCTTTGTTAAAAGAAAATGATTTTTTTAAAAATAAATTTGAATGTATCAAAAGAAAATGAATCTTTCAGAGAGAGAGTTATTTTGATTGAAAAAGAAAAAAAATTTTTTAAATGAAAATAACCCTTTGAAAAAGAAAATTATTTTAAAAGAGAAAGAAAAAATTTAAAAAGAATAATAATATTGATTCTCATTCTTGTCATGTCTCTCATGCTAATAATGTTGCATCCTCTTTTGATAAAAAAGAGGTTCATATTTGAAAAAAAAGAATTGATTGTTTGAGCTCAAATTTGAGCAATTGTGCATTTAATCATAATAGTTTGAATCTATATTTCGTAAGAAATAAGTTATACACATTCATGCACATAACCTATGGCATACTGATTGGTCTCTAATGTTGCATATTTAATATCATATTTCCATACTTATTTTAGAATAAAAGCCTGCATTGTCCTAATTAATTGCTTAATTTATTTGCAGGCCCATTCTTTAAGGAGATGAAGAAAAATGAGCCCAAAGCCCACAAAAATTCTGAATTAAATCAGAGTTAATTCACACTCAGTAAATCAGGGAAAAATCAAGAGGTTGAAAACTGGTTGAGAAGAATCCTCTCAGAATCGATCGGTTGAAGCAAAGATCAAGCAAGTTTGATTCAGATTCTGACTGGATACATTTTAGTATTCAAATCATAACTTTTGCTACAGAATCTCAATTCTGATGATTCAAGATGATCCAGAAAGCAGACTGACAGAGCTATAACTCTTATGTTGATCATTATTTCTAATTCTGTCAGTTGTTAAGTGATATTCAGCAATCAACAAGCCAACAAACAGCAGATCAGAACTGAATATCCACCTCTACCCCTCCATTTCTCCTATAAATACCTGCACTCAAAGGCAAAAGGGAGGGCCAATGCAGAGATAGGACTTAGCCAAGCTTTTCATTTCTAGGTTTAGGTTTTTCTTTTTTATGTAACTTGTATGTAGGCTTAGGTTAGAAGATAATTCATGTAAGTAAAAGAGAGAGGCTGATGTTGAGAGTGACACCGATGTACTCCTCCTCCTTTCTTTCATTGTCTCAGTAAGCAATAAAGGTAAACTTTTCTTTGTGTTCGTTTCTTTACTTTCCTTTACATTTGTTTTGCTTTTCGTTTTCCTTTTCTACTTCACCTTGGTTGTATGTGTTGAGTCTACAAGTGAACTCTAAAGCAAGTACACCGATGCTACGTAAGAGCCAGCGATAGTTCATGAAGACGTTCTCCTCTTCCAAGCTCGCATCACTTCGTTCTTCTTATGCTTGACGATATAATGTGCACGGGGACCGAGTTCGAGTTTATGATCTATGCGTTGAACGCCTCCGAAGCACAAAGGTAGAACTTGCAAAAAGGTTTCCAAGTAAGTCATCACCAAACTAGGTAAGTAATTCTTAACTTTCTTTCTTTACTTTTATCGCTATAGTATAGATCGCCAACACGATTTCTTTCACCACTTCTTCCCAATCGTTTTCGATCTTTTCCTCCACTTCATTTGTATATATTCGCTTCATTATGTTTTGATTTTTTCCACCTTCTTCATCTCTCGCTTTCTCTCTAACTTTAACTATAACTTTCTTTTTCTTTTCTTAACTTTAAAAACAGAGAAGAACCTTCGCTTAGTTTTGATAACGATTTCAATAAAACTGTAAAAACTTCCATCGCAAACCCTCCTTGTGGATCAGAGTTAATTCACACTCAGTAAATCAGAGTTAATTCACACTCAGTAAATCAGGGAAAAATCAAGAGGTTGAAAACTGGTTGAGAAGAATCCTCTCAGAATCGATCGGTTGAAGCAAAGATCAAGCAAGTTTGATTCAGATTCTGACTGGATACATTTTAGTATTCAAATCATAACTTTTGCTACAGAATCTCAATTCTGATGATTCAAGATGATCCAGAAAGCAGACTGACAAAGCTATAACTCTTATGTTGATCATTATTTCTAATTCTATCAGTTGTTAAGTGATATTCAGCAATCAACAAGCCAACAAATAGCAGATCAGAACTGAATATCCACCTCTACCCCCTCCATTTCTCCTATAAATACCTGCACTCAAAGGCAAAAGGGAGGGCCAATGCAGAGATAGGACTTAGCCAAGCTTTTCATTTCTAGGTTTAGGTTTTTAGCCTTTCTTTTTATGTAATTTTAGTTTTCATTTATGTAATTCAGAGGAGATCGACTTTCATCGAAGAACAAGACTGAAGCTTGAGCTGGAGTGACACCGGTGTAAGACTTATTTCTTTTCTTTGATTGTAATGAAATCGAATCGATGTTCTTTTTGTGTTTGTACTTCTTTTTAGTCTTCTCCTTCTTCTTCTTTTCTATTTTACTTTTCTTTTTCGTACAATCGTCTTCCAAGTGAGTCTAAAAGCATCGAAAGAGCCTTGCCATTGCGAGTGCCACCGATAGCTCATGACGATGGAATAGAGTCTCTCTCTGTATCATTTCATTCTTGAAGTAGTCTTGATGATGTAATGTGGACGAAGACCAATACTCAAATCTTATGGGCTATGCGCTGAATGCCTCCACTTCAAGGTAAAATCGTCGCTGAAGACTCAAGTTAAGCTTTTGACGAAAAGAAGGTAAGCAATTGTTTTTATTTCTTTTCTTTCATTTCTGTAAATTAAAACACAATACCTCTTCTAAATCATCCTTTTCACCTCCTTGTCGCTTTCTTTCGCCGTTTTCTGATTTTTCCACCCTCTTCATCTTTCATATTCTTCTAACTTTAACTATAACTTTCTTTTTCTTTTTCTTAACTTTAAAAACAGAGAAGAACTTTCGCTTATATTCATAACGATTTCAATAAAAACTGTAAAGCTTCCATCGCAAACCCTCCTTGTGGATCACGACCCGCATAGCCACTTGTTATAGCGGAAGTATTGAGCACTTGCACGTTTTTATTATAAGATCTGAAAATCCGTATTTTTTGTGCAGGTTTAGCATCAATCAAAATTTTGGCGCCGTTGCCGGGGAGGGTAAAACGGTTTTTATTGAAATCTGAATTTTTATTGCAAATTTTTGAGAACTAAACGAATTTTCTTCTCTGTTGCAGGTTATAGGTTGAAGAAAACAGGAACTTTGCATTGCAGTGACATATAAGTGGACCTGGGCCTCTGCTCTCGAAAGCAGAGACCAGGATCCCTCCAAATTGCCGCAAAATCCTGGCTTTTGCCGCAAATTTGCGGCAATAAGGAGTGCACTACTGATCATTTTTCTGCAGGGTCTCTGATTCTGCAAAATACTTCTGCTGCATTACTTAATTCCCTGTAATATTCACCCTATACCTGCTTAATAAAGTCAACAGTAAAAATTGGTTGTAATCGTTAAAAGTTGATTAGACATTTGCATTTCTAGGCACGTGTCTTTTCAATTCATTTACTTTTACTGTTGAAGAGTGCTGGAGGCAAGGTACGTTTTGCATTGCATGTAGACTAGGAATCAACTCTTGCTTGATTTTCATGCTTTGAGTGTATCCTAGTTATATTTCTTGTACACTTGCACAATTCAATTTTAAGGGCATACCCGTAAATAAGATAAGGTGGGGATTTTATCACCCTTTCCTTAGCCCGCAAATCATTTTCCCAAGCACTCACTAACCCAAGCCTAATTTAATAAAAAGTAGACGTTGGCCCTAGGGACATCTCGGACTCATTTAGGAGATTATCCTAAGGGGGAAAAATATTGGAATCTAACTCCTGCAAAATCAGTGTCTAGGAAAGGGATTGAGGGCCGAAAGCCCGAAGGTTGGTGGTTATTTAATTAAGGAACGTCTTTGACGAAAAACCTCCCACCAACCTTGCCCTGACCTGGCTGATTAGCTTGTGGTTAAAGTCTACATTAGACCTCCCGTGGACAGTCTAACCAGTTAGGAGTCGTCTAGGTCCTAAGTCTACCCTAACCTAGGCTAGAATTTTTTTCTTTTTGTTTGTTTATTTGTTTGTTTTTCTTTGTTTGTATTCTATTGTGTGATATGGACTATAATAATAATTTTTTCAACTATAATAATAATCCATATTACACATCAAACTCTTTTTCGGATATTACCAACCCGGCATATCATGACTTTGACCAACCTAGTATGCCGGATTGGTCTTATCCGAATCAATATGACCCATACCCCCCATCTAATAACTATAATTTCCATAATGATTTCAACTCTTCACCGAGTCAGTGGGGATTCACCTCCCCCGAGCATAATTTCCAACCACCTTGCCCTCCTTCTCCACCAGTCCACATTATGTTCAAGATTCATACTCAGTTCCACCCGTCCAAAATAGGAAACCATCAATTATGGAAATGAGTATGCGTGAGTCCAAACACAAATCCCAAAATCTGATGGACTCACAATTTCACTACCACTTCCAAGACAATTCTTCATCTTTTCATCAAAACAATGAACCTATCAACTATGAAAAGATGCTTGAAGCCATGACTCAGGCTCAAAACACTCGTAATCGTGACATAGATATGATGGTCAAATCTCTACGTTCCCACCGTCCTGATGTCACTAACTATTCTGTTAGAGCCGAAGAGTCATGTAGTTTTGGAAATCAAGATTCCATTTCAGAACAACCACTTGAACTTGCCCAAACTCCAAATTTTGAAAAAGATATTGATAGTTTAGCAAGTTTTCCTTTTCCTGAAATAGAACTTGAGAATGAATATGATCTTGAACCCCAACTTAGTGATTCAATGCTTCTTCCTGATTCAATAATGACGCCGGTATCTTCACCTGATTTCGATCTTTTTCCGAGTCAACATTGGATCCTGTACCAATCCATAATGAAATTGAATCACCCATCTGTGAGGATCATATTGAACTTGACCAATTATACACTCTTGAAGATCCTATTGACAAATTGGCAAGTTCTCAATTTTTGATATTGAAGTCAATGAGATATGTGACCTAGATTCTCATATCTGTGATCCAGTTCAACTTTCTGAATCAATCTTGACTCCTGTTGTGTTACCAAACTTGAGTAATGTTTTAGAGTCAGTTTTGATTCCTCCACCTATCATTCATGAACTGGAATCACCCATATTAGGTCACATCCCATTGTTGGAAAATACATGTGGACTGGAGTTTCAATTTCTTGACTTGGACCCAATTTCTGAACCTATTTCGACTCCTGAACCTTTACTTGACATAAGTCACCTTCCTGAGTCGGTATTAGTTCCTGTCCTTCCTGAGTCAAAGTCAAAAGTTATATCATTTCATACTCCATTCTGGGACGAGGTGGTTGACAAATTTGACTCCGAAATCAATTATGGAATTTGGAAATTAGATGGGGTTAAATTTTTAATAAAAATTCTTAATGGATTTATCTTTTTAGTGGGTCATATTAAAGATAGTGCTGGTGGGTTCCTTCGAGACCCAAGAAAAGTTGATTGGGTCATGTTTCGTGGACCAATCAGACCACCACCGGAACCACCACCTTAAGGTAACCTTTTCCTTCCCTGCCGTCTTTTTCATGCATCTATGCATTAATTCATACATTGAGGACAATGCATGAGATAGGTGTGGGGGAGGGTCTAACATAACTTTTCTTTTTCTTTAAAAAAATAAAATAAAAAAATTGACATTTTTCTTTACTTTTAAAAAACTTTTTGAAAAATAGAAAACAATATTTTGACTTATTTTTGTAAGAAATTAAGTTAATTTTAAGGAATAGGAAAATCCAAATTAGGATTTCTTATACTTGGTCAAAATAAGATTATTTGTTTGATTTTTAGGGTTAGGAAGATAATTTGTCAAAGTAATTTAGTCTTGATCTTTACCTTGATGAAATATGCATACTTCATACACTTACACACTTAGGGTTCAAAAACAAAGATTCTTATGCCTTATAAAAAATATATATATATATATAAAAATAAATAAGTCTAATTATTGATTAGCTAGGTGCTTTGGCCTAAGCAAGCCTTAGTATTTATGCGAAAGAGAATTAGATAAGTTTGAAAAAAAAATGAATAAGTCTAATTATTGATTAGCTAGGTGCTTTGGCCTAAGCAAGCCTTAGTATTTATGCGAAAGATGATTAGATCCTCTGATTAAGCTGGGTATCTGTGCCTAATAAAGCATGAGTATTCACGCCTAAAAGAGGTTCATATAATAAAATCCTTAGTTTTGTGGCCTTGTCTGCTCGAGTCCTTAAGTCCTAGGGGTGTCTTCTCACCTGGTGCCCTAAGACCGTTTGGTTTGGGAGTCATCGATTAGAGGCTCGTTACATGGGCAGATTAGAAAGCCTAATAGAACTAAGGAATAATACCACCAAAAAAAAAGTATATATATAAAAAAATAAGGCATATGAGTTAGAGTTAATGAACCCTTAGTAAAAATTTTAACAGTCACAAGTGCATATGACTTAGGGTAAAGTAATAGACTAAATGAGAAGTACAATTTGACCCCTTACTCTACTTGATAACAAATTTTTGAATAGAGACTAAGTTTAGGAATGAAAATTTTAGTTTTCCTATAACTTATAGATTGCTTAGATCTTACAATTATATGTCAAATATTTTTTCTCTTTCAAAATGCTTTTCGAAAATACTAACTCTTTATTTCCCTTTCTTTATGGATTTTGTGGGTGCAATCCGCTGAAAACCCTCACGAGACAAAACTCGTCCTCTAGGGGAAACCTAGAGGTTTAACGGCTTGTTGCACAAGCTAAGTGCAATCGCGTGACCTGCGAAAGTGGTCTAATAATCCTTAGTATAGTTTAGTTGTTTTGCTCGAGGACGAGCAAAAGATAGGTATGGGGGTGTGATTGGTCTCTAATGTTGCATATTTAATATCATATTTCCATACTTATTTTAGAATAAAAGCCTGCATTGTCCTAATTAATTGCTTAATTTATTTGCAGGCCCATTCTTTAAGGAGATGAAGAAAAATGAGCCCAAAGCCCACAAAAATTCTGAATTAAATCAGAGTTAATTCACACTCAGTAAATCAGGGAAAAATCAAGAGGTTGAAAACTGGTTGAGAAGAATCCTCTCAGAATCGATCGGTTGAAGCAAAGATCAAGCAAGTTTGATTCAGATTCTGACTGGATACATTTTAGTATTCAAATCATAACTTTTGCTACAGAATCTCAATTCTGATGATTCAAGATGATCCAGAAAGCAGACTGACAGAGCTATAACTCTTATGTTGATCATTATTTCTAATTCTGTCAGTTGTTAAGTGATATTCAGCAATCAACAAGCCAACAAACAGCAGATCAGAACTGAATATCCACCTCTACCCCCTCCATTTCTCCTATAAATACCTGCACTCAAAGGCAAAAGGGAGGGCCAATGCAGAGATAGGACTTAGCCAAGCTTTTCATTTCTAGGTTTAGGTTTTTAGCCTTTCTTTTTATGTAATTTTAGTTTTCATTTATGTAATTCAGAGGAGATCGACTTTCATCGAAGAACAAGACTGAAGCTTGAGCTGGAGTGACACCGGTGTAAGACTTATTTCTTTTCTTTGATTGTAATGAAATCGAATCGATGTTCTTTTTGTGTTTGTACTTCTTTTTAGTCTTCTCCTTCTTCTTCTTTTCTATTTTACTTTTCTTTTTCGTACAATCGTCTTCCAAGTGAGTCTAAAAGCATCGAAAGAGCCTTGCCATTGCGAGTGCCACCGATAGCTCATGAAGATGGAATAGAGTCTCTCTCTGTATCATTTCATTCTTGAAGTAGTCTTGATGATGTAATGTGGACGAAGACCAATACTCAAATCTTATGGGCTATGCGCTGAATGCCTCCACTTCAAGGTAAAATCGTCGCTGAAGACTCAAGGTAAGCTTTTGACGAAAAGAAGGTAAGCAATTGTTTTTATTTCTTTTCTTTCATTTCTGTAAATTAAAACACAATACCTCTTCTAAATCATCCTTTTCACCTCCGTGTCGCTTTCTTTCGCCGTTTTCTGATTTTTCCACCCTCTTCATCTTTCATATTCTTCTAACTTTAACTATAACTTTCTTTTTCTTTTTCTTAACTTTAAAAACAGAGAAGAACTTTCGCTTATATTCATAACGATTTCAATAAAAACTGTAAAGCTTCCATCGCAAACCCTCCTTGTGGATCACGACCCGCATAGCCACTTGCTATAGCGGAAGTATTGAGCACTTGCACGTTTTTATTATAAGATCTGAAAATCCGTATTTTTTGTGCAGGTTTAGCATCAATCACATACATATGTACACCATTCTCACACTCACACTACTCATATGCATGCTGCAGTGTACAAATTTACACATTACGACCGCAAAGGCTATTTAGCAAAATTTTATTTTGATAAAATAAATTATTTAAATTTTGCAAATAAAAGTGTTTGGGTTCCTTAAAATGCTACCTCCCATGGACCCAAAAAGAAATGTGTACCAAAGTCCCCACCTCTTATATTTGATATAGGTGTGGGCATTCACAAAATGTGAGAAGGTTGATACCTTGGTGGTGGATGCATTGGAGCTTGAAGGACACACCCATTGGATGCGTTGCTATCAAGAAAGTAAGGTAGGAGGACCACCCCTACTATGGTTTGGAGACTTAGAGAATAGTTCATATGGTTTGGTAACTATCTATAAACTCCTACTTTAGTTTACATCCTTTTATATTGATGATTTTTTGGCATGTTTTGGTTTTAATACTCATTATGTTAAATGCAATGTTATTAACATGTGATATACATAGATAGCCTTTGAGATACACCCATATTCATATAGATTCATATTTTGCGTTCTCACTATTATTTAATTCCTATGTATATACTAGTTCTAAAATATGTGCATTTAGACTAATGATCAAGTTTGTTTTATGCTTCATGTGGAGATTACTTGTTTAGATGTAATTTTCATTAAAACTTGTGTTTTTACTTACACAAGTAGTGAGCTACACTTGATTATTATGTGTTTATGCTTCATTGCTCATTTATACTCATTTCATGTACTTGTTAACCTATTTTTAATGATTCTTACATTTATACTTATTTTTCTTATTTTTGTACATGTTTAGCTTCATGTATATGTTATTTTTATCTAAAACAAATACATATACAAGTATATCCTTAACTCAATTGCCTTCATGCAAAATTCTATTATGGACTCGTTTATATTTGGGATATGTATGTATACTCTTAGTTACGACAAAACATACATATACCTTGAAACTTGTTTAATTTTGATGAAAATTTTAATTTTGATGATTTTCATGTTTTTTTTATAAAAGAATTTTATTTTTGTTTTGAGCCTTATCGATTTATTTCATGAATTTGTTATCCAATGATTCTTGTACACTCACTTTTTGTTTACTCATGACTTTATTTTTATGAGCACATTTTTGAGCTTTATAAATTTTGAGTGATAACCCTTGTGTGATATACATGTTTCATAAGATATGTATATTTGATTTCATGTTTTGTAGAATCTTTAGCTAGTTTTTTAAAAATTACTTTAAACTAGTTATCTATTCTTCACTTGATAGCATTTTCAATCTAAAATTACTTTCAAAATCTTATTTTTGAAAAACTCCTACTATCTAAGGGCAGTTAGTTGGCGACCATGCCTTGTGTGCTTCATGAAAGCATCTTTTTAACATGTGCATGATAAAGGTGGATGATATGATTTATACACTTGATTTTCAAGATATTTCATTTTTGTATACTCATACTTATTTTCTATATATGTATGCATCGAATTTCAAGAAGTATTTTCATTTTCATACATATATATGATTTAGATTGTGCTTATTTTATATGCCATATATTTTATTTAAGTACAAACTATTTATGCTAAGCTTGACTTAATTCTAAATGTTAATTAGTATCTTTACAAGCTTATGCATTGATTTCAATTGGTATTTTTTTGGTATCAAAATATATTTCATGTTTCACCTTCAATTGGTATCAAAATCTACTATTGGTATCTTAAAAAAAAAATTTATCTACAAGTGGTATCAACATTTGTTTTGTCAACTACTATTTGTTTTTAATTGATATCAAAATTTATTTGTTCAAGTAATGTTAAAATTTGTTTGATATGTATTTCTTATATGCAAGGAGAGCTTAACATCTCCTTATATATAGATTCATGTTGAGTGTATTTTACATATTGAGGAGCTTAACCTCTCTTCTTTATGTGGTACACATATGTAGGGGCTTAACATCTCCGTCTATGCATTGTATATTATACTTATGTGAGTTATGGTATAGTCATCCTTTTCCATGTGATACATGTATGCAGGAGTAGTTAACTGTTGGCCCAAAAGCCCATCACTCTAGTTTTGATAATGATTAACTCATGTAGTTATAGTTTACTAATGATCTTGTGTTCATATAGTTTCAGATTTTCTATCAAGATCTTAGCAGGTGCTTATCTTCAACAAAGGATTTTTGGAGCTAAAACATGTAGATTCAAGAGCTCGCGCGTCAAGGTCGCAATTAGCACTCGGTTGGAGTCAAGCTCATTTGGATCAAGTCAACTTGGAGAAGGAGTTCTATAAGAAGACTTCGGTTTGTTTAGTTTAGTTATCTTTAGATCTTATGTAAAGGTAGATTAGTGTTGATATGCTCAAGTTCACACACACAAGTTCAATAAGTTTGCTTTTCAGTTTAACCGGTTTTTTATTTTTGAATATACATATATATGATTTTCAATAGGTAGAATCAAAACAAGTTTACATGATTTATTGTATATTTGACTTGATCTGTATAGATATATGCTTTATATATTTAGAAAAACTTATTTCGATGATCCTATTCATGTGTTTAGAGTCTTGCAATTAACAAAGCTTATTTTAGATTTCATGTCAAAAATATAGATATCACTTACTTGTGTATTGGATTTTATCCATGTACAATATGCTTCAAATTTGTTTTAATATCATGTTTTTGTATTTATACAAATTTGAAAAAAATCGGATTTCCATTTCAAAGTTTGGTTTTTGAAAAATACCGATTTTGTGTTTAAGCCTAATTTCTATATCACAAAAATAGTTCACATAGTTTGTAATATGTGTTGATTTTTGGTCACACATTTTTGTTCTTCAAATATTTAACAAGAACTGATTTTTGTGAAATTTATAAGAATTTATGGGATTTTATAGGTATTAAATAAACTAAATTTCTTAACCTATAATTTCTACTAGAACCTGCTGACGGTCGACCGGACCGGTCGGCCGATGTGCACGAGGACGTGCACAAGGCCAGCCTAGAAGGCTGGTCGACCGAGCGGTCGACCGACTATAACTACCCAGCTCTCGGATAGTGCCGGTCGACCGGGTGGTCGATGATAGGCTCGACTGGGCGGTCGACCAGAGGCCTAATGGTCAGAAATTTGACCGTTGGACGGTCGACCAGCCGATCGACTGTAAGGTCAAAAATGTCCTTTTCTGGCTGCCAACGGCTAGTTTTTTGAGAGGCTATATATAGGGCTTCTCTTGGGTTGTTTTCTATAAGATTTTCAAGAGCTTTTCTTCTCATCTTTTCAAGAGTTTAGCAGCAAGTTTTTAGAAGAGTTTTGTGCCAAAAGTTTATATTTTATTTGTTTTAAATTGTTGGAAGAATCAAAGAAAAAAAAGTCTTTGGGTAATTAGTTTTTGATCTTTATTTCAAAATCTATTTGGTGTTTTTCTTTGTTATTTTTCTTTCCAAACACTTTACTTTCTTACACTTGAGCTATCATCTCTATCATATCTTTAGGATCTTGTTTATGTGAGGAAAATTATTTGTGATCTATTATGATCACCAAGTTTGTAATCTCTTCTTTGCTTTGATTTGTGCCTTGTCCCTCTTGTGTAGAGGTGATTGTGGTTTGACTTTGTGCCCTATCCCTCTTGTGTAGAGGTGATTGTGTTGAAATTTTGGCTTTTTGCCCATCCCTCTTGTGTAGAGGTGATTGAGATTGTGATTCGGTTTTGTGCCTTATCCTTCTTGTGTAGAGGTGATTGTGTTTTGGCTTTGTGCCATTCCTCTTGTGTAGATGTGATCGTGTTTGAGAGTGGAGTTGTGTACTCTAAGAGTAGAGTTGTATTTCCTTGTTGAAGGTCCCTTTATGGAAGGTCCTGTGTGGACGTGTGGAAATCCTTCTGTGTGAAGGCGGGAACGTAGAGCAGTGGCTCGAACCTCGATGTTTACGTTTGATCCACTATCTCTAAATTCTACCTCTCTTATATCTTGCATTGCTTTATGTTGCACGTATTCATTTGCCAGATATACTTTGTGTGCCCATACTTGTGTTGAACCAAGAGAGCTTCATATAGCACCTCAACTCTTAATTTAGAGGAACCTCGAGGAGATAGTCCAGAGCCCTTCATAGGGAATTCGGCTACACTCTTTGGTTACACATAGTGTGTTGCAATTAAGTTTTTAATTCCGCATCATTGTCATTAGATTAGCTAGTACATCTATTCACCCCTAGGTATATTTCAATTAGTATTAGAGCCTACGCTCCTGATATTCGGTTTAGCCACCTAGGAGTGAGATCTTGGCTTGCAAATCTAGATTTGTATTTGCACACATATTATTTATACACTAATGGATCAGCTTGCCCCTCCCATGTTTGATGTTTCTAACATCAATATGTGAAAGTTTAGGATGAGTACTTATTTAAAAACCCTAGGTTTGCATGTCTATCTTACCACTACCAAGAAAACTTATTTTGGTAATGATAAGTATATTGAGGCTAGTACACAATCTTTAGATGCACTAAAGCATACACTTAGCAAAGAATATTTATGTATGATTTTTAATTGTGATTCTGCTTTTGCAGTGTGGAATACATTGACCTCTCCTAAGCTACAAATGACAAACTATGTGGAGAAGGAACCCTTGGTGGATGAGTCTGACGAAACTTACTATATGGTCCAAGGGATTGACTTTCTTGAGATACATTCGGATACTCATCTAGATGATAGTTATAATTCTTCTTATAACGATAACATGGATGCAGATGCATTAAATGAAGAACTATCTATGGTTTGTGAAAACTTGCTAGAAAAATACAAACTTTTGAAAAAGAAAAGTTTTAATTAAAAGAAGAAAATGAGGATTTATTTTCAAAACGTAATATGATTTTGCAAGAGAGGGTTGAGATTTCAAATGAAAGGGACTAATTGAAATCCCAACTTGTCCTTGCCTTAAATGAAAACAAAATTTTAAAGAATAAAAATGATTGTGATGATGTTTTGAAGAAAAATGAGCTTTTATCTTCAAAAATCGATATTATTTTAAAAAAGAACAATTCTTTGAAAAAAAAATACTTTGATTTCAAAATAATTAGAAGTTGTATCAAATAAAAATATTTCTTTAAAAAAATAGTTTGGCCTCTCATTCTTGTCATGATTCCATCGTTATACCCTCTATTAACAAGAATGCATGCTCAACTTCTTATTCAATAATTGAAAATGATATATGTATGTTGAAGAAGAGTATAGCTTGTTTGGGCTTCACTTTGAGCCAATGTGCCACGAACCACACACGACTGGAATCTATGTTTCTAAAGAAACATATTTCACATATTCATGCACACAAATCACGACATACACATGCTCATCATGCTCACACACATATTTTATGTATGCTCATGTGTACACTTGTACGCATTGTGGACGTACGAGCCACCTTGCAAGATTTTGTTATGCTAGAATAAATATTTCAAATTTTGCAAATAAATTTGTTTGGGTTAGGAAAGGTGCTAACCCCTATGACCCAAAAAGGTATGGGTACCAAAATACACCCCTATTGTATTTGATGTAAGTGTGGGCCCTCACATGCGTGAGAGGTATGGTGCCTTGATGGTGGATGCGTATGAGTTTGATGGACACTACATTGGATGCATCACCTTTAAGGATGTTTATTGGGAGGACCACCAAGGTTTGGAGATTTAGAGATTAGCCCTAATGATTTTGGTAACTATCTCTAACTCCCATTTTGATTACATACTCTCATTGATTGATTTTTAGCATGTTTTAATTTTTCATGTTTATTATATAAAATGCAATGTCAACTAGACTTGTGATGTACATAAATAGTATTTGAGATACACCATGTTTATATGAACTATTATTTTTGTGTTCTCACTATAGTTTAGCTATTGTGTATATTCTAGGTTTAAAGCACATGCATTTACCCTAATGATCATACTTCTTTATGATTTTGCACTTCATGTTTTTGATTACTTTTTTAGATAGAGTTTTCGTTAAAACTTGTATTTATACTTGTACAAGTAGTGAGCTACACTTGATTATTATATATTTGTGCTTCATTGCTCATTTGTGCTTATTACATGTACATGTATAACCTAATTTTGATGATTCTTTCATTTGCACTTGTTTTCTCTATTTTTGTACATGTTTTTAAAAAATGTGTTTATCTTCATGCATATGTCAATTTTTCCTAAAACTTTAGATATACGTGTCTATCGTAGAGCCAATTGTTTATCATGCAATATTCTATTATGGACTCATTTATATTTGGGATATGTATGTATAGTTTTAGTTTTAACAAAACATATATATATATATATATATATATATATATATATATATATATATATATATAATATATATATATATATATATATCTGAAGCGTATTTAGTTTTGATGATTCTTACTTTTGATAATAGAAAATTCATATGAGCTTAAATGTATTATTTTCATGATTTTGCTGATTACATGATTCTTACACTTTATGTTTAATGTATACTCATGATTTTTTTGTTTCATGAGCATATATGTGCTTTATTGCTATTTGAGTGTCGATGATCGTGTGATTTATATGTTTTCATGGATACTTATTATTTTATTCCATGCTTGAAGGATTTCAAACTAATTTTGAAAATTACTTTAAATTAGTTCATTATTCTTCATGTGGTAGTGATTTTCAAACTATGCTAAAATATTTCAAATCACATTTTTGAAAACCCCTACCTTCTAAGGGTGGATGGTTGGGAGACCAACCCTTGTATACTCTTATTGAATATCTTTTAAACTTTTACATGAATAGGGTGGTAGGTATGAGTTATACACATGATCTTCATGTTATTCTATTCTTGTATAGTCATATATGTTTTCTTATATATGTATGCTTAAAATTTCAATTAGTATCAATTTCAATTGGTATTTCCTATTTCCATACATACATATATATGATTTCATTTTGCTTGTTTTACAATATCTTTACATTCTTAAAGCATAAATTATGTTTATGTTAAGCTTTATTTTATTACAAATGTTAATTGGTATCTTTACAAGCTTATATATTAATTTCAATTGGTATTTATTTGGTATCAAAATGTAATTCATGTTTCATCTTCAATTGGTATCAAAATCATCCATTTGTATCTTTTTTTTTCAAAAAATAAAATTCTTTTAAAAGTGATTTCAAAATTTGGTGGATATGTTTTGCCTATATGTAAGGGAAGCTTAACATTTCTTCTATATATAGATTCATATTGAGTGTATCTCACATTGAGGAGTTTGACCTCTCT
Source organism: Agave tequilana (assembly GCA_038442645.1). Lineage (NCBI taxonomy): Eukaryota > Viridiplantae > Streptophyta > Magnoliopsida > Asparagales > Asparagaceae > Agave > Agave tequilana. Next base: position 118,577 of record JAVJIF010003130.1, on the reverse strand, counting down.
TCTTTACATGATACACGTGTGTAGGGGGAGCTTTGAAAGTACACCTAGAGGGGGGTAAATAGGTGTACGGCTAATCTATGAACAATAATGCGGAATTAAAAAACTTAATTGCAACACACTTAGTGTAACCAACGAGTGTAGCCGAATTCCGGTGAAGGGCTCTGGACTAACTCCTCTTGATTCCTCTGAATAAGAGTTGAGGTGCTATATGAAGCTCTCGTAGTTAAACACAAGTGAGGCACACAAACAAACACAACCAAGCATATAAGTGATATGACAATATGAATCAATACAAGGCGCAAAGTAATAGAGAGAGTTAGAGAAAGTGGATCAAACGCAAACACATGGATATGTTTCGAGGTTCAAGCACCCAGCTTTACGTCCCAGCCTTCACACAGAAGGATTTTCACTAACTCGTCCACACAGGACTTCCCACACAGGGAAACCTCTAACGAGGATTTGGGGCAATACAATAACCGGGAGTACACAACTCCTCTCTCAACCAATACAACCTCTCACTAGAGGCAAGGCACAAAGCCACCACAAATCAACCTCACAAATGAGGGATAGGCACAAAGCAAACAACAATCTCCTCTCACTAGAGGGTTAGGGCACAAAGCCACCACTCCAATAATCAACCTCTACACAAGAGGGATATCACAAATAAGGAGGGTTTACAACTTGGTGATCACAAAGACCACAAACCAATTCTTTTCCCTCAAAAACAAAGATCCTAATAGATAGGATAGTAAGATAAGCTCAAGTGTGAAAAGTAAAGAGTTTGGAAACAAAAACACAAAGAAAAATACTTGGGAAAATAACTAGAATAAGACTGAAATGAAGATCAAAACCAATATCCCAAATATCCAATTTTTCTTTGATTTTTCCAACCCTTTAAAACAAACAAACATGAATCCTTTTGGCTCTAAAAACTCTTTTGAAAACTTGTATCAAACACTAGAGAAGATGGGATCTTTGCTCTTTAAAAAAAAAATTTTTTTTGAAAACTTGCCAAAGATTGAGGTTTAAATAGGCCCAATCAAAATCTGCCCGTTGGCAGCTGAAAAGGTCAGTTTTGACCTTCCGGTCGACCGGCCAACGGTCAAAAAATCGACCGTTGAATCCTCCGGTCGACCGCCGGTCGACCATTGATTGTTATACATATTTGCATATTTTACCACTTCCATACTATGCATATTGTAAATAAAATGTGATTTTTAACCCCTTTTCTCTCTATTTTTACAGGTCCACAACTTAAAAGAGAAAAAGTCCATTAATCACTTTAATTAGCAATAATTAAAGAGATTAAATCCATAAGCCCAAAAGAGCCCAAGATTTGAATTTGGATTCAGTTGAGATCTGCGCGCCAATTGGATCTTCCAGAAGGCCACGTGGATAACAACCTAACAACCAAATCACAACAGAAAATCTGGGCTCAACGGCCCAGATTTTGCCGCCAAATCTGGGGATTTCCCGCGTATCTGCGGCGGTTTGGAGGCAGTTGGAGCCCGGATTTTGCGCCAACGGCCAGGTCTCTAGATCCTTCTCATGGATGGCTATAAATAGAGGACCAGGGTCTGTGAGAGAGAGCAGAGAAGAGAGAGAAGAAAATAGGGGAAATTCTTGTATTTTGTTTTGTTATTCTCCTAGGTTTTTAGTCTTCATCTTCTTCCTCCTAGAGATTTTGACAAAGTGAGAGAGAGAGTGCTGTTTGAAAGCTTGTATCAAGGAAGTGACATTCTTGTAGGCAAGGATTAATCAAAAGAGCTCCATTCATCTCTTTGCAATCTTTAGTATGTTTTACTTTACTTTGCTTTAATTTCTTGCTTTCATTCTAGTGCTATTTCATTTGCTTTAGTTCTATTTCTTTACATCATGAATAGTTGCTTTGTTTCTAGTGTAATGGATAGCTAAGTCTCTATTGCATGGCTAGCTAAGGACTTACCTAGCTAACTTCTATCTCTTTGGATGATGCTTATCTTTATACTTGCATTGTGATAATTCTTTTACTTACCAAGGAAGTAGAGTTGCTTTCCCTTGGCAATTGCTTGTTCATACTTCATATGACTCATGTGTGCCTCATTTAGAGCCTTGTCTAGAACAAGAGCCTTTGATGGAACATGAAGATGGATCACCAAACATGTGTTACTTGTAGAACAACTTCTTTACTTCAAGCTAATTTGTTGTTATGTCTTGAAAGTATAAATGAATGTTGATTCTTCTAACCTAGCATCCTTTGAGTACCAATCCTAGAGTTCATCATTGAATATCTATCTAGAGAGCCAATAAATCAATATGAGGCTTCAAGCTAAAGAACAAGAGAACACTCATCTTCCAAATGGTAAAACACTTGAACAAACAAGCAAGTTATCCCTGTTGCCAATGAATCAACATGAGGCAATATAGCATCACCATTGAGTTTAGTAAGTTAGCGATGAGGTAAAGTTAGCTAGCCATGTATTTTCTTATCAAAGTTTTCCAACACTGTCTTTACTAGCTTTTCTTTCTTTGCAACACACTTCACCCAAGTTCTTTTGATTTCTTTTTCCATAATGCACAAATCCATCACTTCTTTTCATGTTGCTTCTTGCATTTGTGTAAATACATAGAAGACATTTCGTTTTTTATTTCTTCACTACATACCGTAACGCTTCTATCGCTAGCTCTCCCGGAGAATCGACCCGGTATAGCCATTGCTATAGCGGAGATTGTAAAGGGTATATTGATCTTTGAATACATTTGTGGAGTAAACGAGCACCAAGGTTAACTCTAAACCTTTCTTCTTTAATTGAATACTTGTGTAATAACTCTACATTACTCTTTCCCAATCAAATTTTTGGCACCGTTGCCGGGGAGAGCAACGGTATTTGAATTCAAGTGAAGAATTAAACGAATACTCTTCTCTGTTGCAGGTTACAGGTTGAAGAAACAGCAAATCTTGCATTGCAGAAACATATAAGTGGACCTGGGCCTCTGCTCTCGAAAGCAGAGACCAGGATCCCTCTGAATTGCCGCAAATTCTGGGATTTTGCCGCAGAATTGCGGCAAGGAGGAGTTGACTACTGACCACTTTTCTGCAGGGCTTGCTTCTCTGCAAAATACAGCTGCTGCAATACTTTAAATCTTGTTTGCTTCACCTGATAACTGCTAATCAACAGTAAAAAATTTGTTGCAAGTTAAGAAAATTGTTTAGACATTTGCATCTCTAGGCACTTGTCTTTCAATTCCTTTACATTTACTGTTGAAGAGTGCTGGAGACAAGGTACGTAAGCATAGCATATAGGCTAGGATTCACTCTTTGTTTGATTTAATTAAGCTTTGAGTGAACCTTTTTTGTTGATATCGTACACTTGCACGAATTGATCCTAAGGGCAAATCCCATAAAAAAAATAAGGTGGGGATTTTATCACCCCTTCCTTAGCCCAAAAACCATTTTCCCACGCACTCACAATCCTAAGCTTCTAATTAAAAATTGCTAGACGTTGGCCCAAGGGACATCCGGACTCACTTAGGAGATTTTCCTAAGGGGGAAAAGTGTTGGAAAGTGACTTTTGTAAAATCAGTGTCTAGGAAAGGGGTTGAGGGCCGAAAGCCCGAAGGTTGCTGGTTACTTAATTAAGGAACGTCTCTGACGGAAAACTTCCCACCAACCTTACCCTTCCCTGGCTGATTCGCTTATAGTCAAAGTCTACACCAAACCTCCTGTGGACGATCTAAAGTTAGGAGTCGTCTAGGTCCAGGAAACCTAGAAAGCTTGGATTGATTTTTTCTTTTTTCTTGATTGTTATTTTTTTCATTTTTCGCCTGTGTGAAAGGTGCACGTTGATTGTGTAATTGTATGCAAGAGTGGTATCGAGATCCTAATTCTGCTAGGCTTGTAAGAACTTCTACACTGCCACATACACCACCACTCGACACAATCATGACCACCAACGTTTCGTTGCAAGACAAGTTCTATCCGATTCGCACATCACTTCCATCGTGCATTCTCCTCCCAAACACAAATGGAAATAACTTTGAGTTGAAGACCAAGTTCATAAACACACTTCCACGATTCCATGGCCTTGAATCTGAGGATGCGTACTTCTTCATCCGAGAGTTTGAAGAAGTATGTCTTATGATGAGAATTTCCCAGTTGACCGAAGATGCTGTCAGACTTAGGTTTATACCTTTTGCACTTAAGGATATTGCTAAGAAGTGGCTTTATAATCTCCCAGTTAGCTCAATTTCTTCTTGGGATGATTTCGTTAAGGTCTTTCTTAAAAAGTTTTATCCTATCCATAAGACAGCCCTTATGACGAAGAATATAATGCAATTCAAACAAGAAGCCAATGAACCGTTTTGGAAGTACTTTGAGCGCTTCAAAGACCTAGTAGCCCTGTGTCCCCATCACGGTATAGAAAAATGGCGCCAGTGCCAGATTATCTATGATGGGCTTGATTATCAGACTAAGACGCTCCTTGAAACCATGTGTCAAGGAGAATTCTTAAAGAAGGATGAAGATCAGGGTTGGGATCTTTTTGAGGCATTAGCTGAAAAGACAGTCTAGTGGGAATCATGTACTGAGAAACCTGCACCCACAACTTCCAGAACTGGTTTACATTCCATAGGATCCTCAATAGCTGCAGAAGCTAAAATCACACAGTTGATGAAGAGGATTGAGTTTCTAGAGTCCAGGGAAAACTCTGCTGTGAATCAGGTCAACCCATCTGTGGATAATCCGGGTTGTACCTACTGCCATGATCTGAATCATCTGTTTGAGGAGTGTCCAGTTTATCAAACTCAAATGTTTCAGGAGAGTACGAATGCCGCGTACACCAGACCCACTTACAATCCTTACTCCAAAACCTATAATCCGGGATGGCGAAACCATCCGAATTTCTCTTGGAGTCAGTCTGGCCCTGAGCAGCCGAGACAACCCTTTCCACAACAATACCCTGCTCAGTCTCATCCACCGACTTACCACCAGAACCCACCAAATGTTCATTCATACCAGAGTCCACCCAGATTCCAGTCATATCAACATCCTGTGCCATACCAAGGAAATTTTCAGCCCCAGTTTCAGCATCATCCACCACCGAATCCTTCAGACAAGAAAATTTCTGAATTGGAGAAAATGATAGAGACCTTATCTAAGACCCAAGCCGCAATGATGAACAATCAGCAGCAGGATATGAACAAATTGCAAATTCAAATAGGGCAGTTGGCTAACTCTTTGACTGAAAGACAAAAAGGAATGCTACCTAGCCAACCTGTGCCCAATCCCAAAGCCCATTTTCCTCTGCACGAAGTTGAAGACTTGGGACCCAGCCAATGCCAAGCCATTCAAATCCTTAGGTCTGGGAAACATGTAGATAACAAGGTTTCAAATCAGTCTCCCAAATCTGTGTCACCACCTTCTGTTCCAGTACAACCCATGCAAGATAGTCCTTCATCAAGCACACAACCATCCACTTCTCAGTCAAAAGGAAAAGAGAAAGTTGATGAGCAAACATATAAGCCTGTTGTCCCATTCCCAAATAGGCTTACAAATCATAAGATGAATGCTCACATGGAGAAGATAAGAGAGATATTTAACCAAGTACAAATCAATGTCCCTCTCTTAGATGCCATTCAACAAGTCCCATCCTACGCCAAGTTTTTGAAAGAAATGTGTACTAAAAAGAGAAAAGCAAATGTCCCTAAAAAAGTCTTTTTGGCTTCCAACATAAGTGAACTGCTCAATGGTCCGATCCCTGTGAAGTACAAAGATCCAGGGAGCCCTACCATTTCTTGTATCATAGGCAGACCACCATAAATAGGGCTTTGCTAGACTTGGGCGCGAGCATCAATCTTCTCCCCTTTTCCGTATATCAGCAGTTAGGGTTAGGCAACCTTCGTCCAACCCAGATGACTATCCAATTGGCTGACCGCTCTGTAAAGATTCCCAAGGGGAAAATTACAGATGTTTTGATACGGGTTGGGGAATTCATTTACCCCGTGGACTTTGTTGTTCTTGAAACACAGCCCGTACAAAATCATAGAGCGCAAACACCCGTCATTCTCGGACGTCCTTTCTTAGCCACCGCAAATGCAATAATCAACTGTAGAAATGGATCGATGCGGTTAACGTTCGGAGATATGACGAAAGAGGTAAATGTCTTCCATCTGGGGAAGCAGCCAAGGGATGTGGACAATGATTCCTTCGAAGTGAACTTGATTGAGGGTTTGACCAGTGAACATGTGGACGAGGTGGAGTATGAGTCTGAAGAGGAGTTTAAGTTGGAGTCGGATGACTTCAACCTGGATCAGATTGTTGGATCAAATGTTGAACGGACCACTAATTCCACCCCTATTCTTCCCTTGCACCATGAGCAACCTGTGATAGATCCGGTACCTTCTTCTGAGCTTAAGGCTCTTCCCGATCATCTCAAGTACAAGTACTTGGATGAGAAGGAATCTTTTCCTGTAATCATCACATCCAATCTTACTGAACAACAAGAAGAGGACCTTCTGACTGTGTTAAGGGAAAATAGAGAGGCCATTGGTTGGACCATGGCTGATATCAAGGGGATTAGTCCTTCCATTGTTCAACATAGAATTCATCTGATGGAAGATGCTAAGCCAAAACGAGACCCACAGCGTAGACTTAACCCCATTATGCAAGAAGCTGTTAGATCTGAGATTTTGAAACTATTAGACAATGGGATTATCTATCCCATATCTGATAGTCAATGGGTAAGTCCAGTTCACGCTGTGCCTAAGAAAGCTGGATTTACGGTGGTGGAAAATGAGAATAAAGAATTGATACAAACACGTCTTCCAACAAAGATTCGAGTTTGTATTGATTACAGGAAGTTGAATACCGCCACACGTAAAGACCACTTTTCACTTCCATTTATTGATCAAATGCTGGAGAGATTGGCGGGACACGAGTACTATTGTTTCCTGGATGGATATTCAGGATATAATCAGATCCCAATTGCTCCCGAAGACCAAGATAAGACTACCTTCACCTGTCCCTTTGGAACATTTGCTTACCGAAGGATGCCCTTCGGTCTATGCAATGCTCCTGCAACGTTTCAACGTTGCATGTTGAGCCTCTTTTCGGACATGGTGGAGAAATTTTTGAAAATTTTTATGGATGATTTCTCGATTTATGGGGATTCCTTTGAGCAATGCTTGTACCATTTAAAGTTGGTGTTACAACGCTATATGGAGAAAAAATTGACACTTAACTGGGAAAAGTGTCATTTTATGGTCAAGCAAGGAATCGTGCTTGGGCACAAGGTATCAAGAATAGGAATCGAGGTAGACAAGTCCAAAGTGGAAGTCATAACAAAGCTCACTGAACCAACATGTTTAAAGGACATTAGATCATTCTTAGGGCACGCCGGCTTCTATAGACGATTCATTCAAGGGTTTAGCAACATTGCAAGACCCTTGACAAATCTCTTAGGAAAAGATGTACCCTTTATATTTGATGCGGAATGTCAAAAATCGTGGAAAGAGCTTAATAGTAGACTTGTCTCTGCACCGATCATATCTGCACCAGACTGGACCAAACCTTTTGAGATTATTTGATGCCTCAGACTTTGCTATAGGCGCTGTTTTAGGACAGCGTATTGATAATAGGCAACACGTAATCTATTATGCTAGCAGAACGCTGAATGATGCCCAACTCAATTACACAACTACTGAAAAGGAATTTTTAGCGGTTGTCTTTGCGTTGGAGAAATTTCGTCAATATCTGCTAGGGTCCAGAACTGTTATTTTCACTGATCACTCCGCCCTAAAATACTTGATGCAAAAGAAGGATGCTAAGGCGAGACTGATTCGATGGATACTTCTTTTGCAAGAGTTTGATTTGGAGATTAAAGATAAAAAGGGCGTTGAGAACGTGGTAGCTGATCATTTGTCGAGAATCCCAAATGCACCTAAGGAGAATATACCGATTAATGACGATTTCCCTGACGAACACATTTTTGAGATGTGTGGAGAGCCATGGTATGCTGACATTGTGAACTACCTTACTACCAGGCAAATACCTTCTCATTGGTCAGGTCAGGAGAAACACCGTTTTCTGCGCCAAATGCGGTTCTTCTTTTGGGATGAACCATATTTATTCAAATACTGTCCTGACCAAATCATACGTAGATGCCTTCCTGAGGATGAACATCAGAGTGTTTTGACATTTTGTCACAAGTTAGCTTGCGGTGGACATTTTGGTCCACGGAAAACTGCTGAGAAAGTGCTTCAGAGTGGATTTTACTGGCCCACTCTCTTTAAGGATGCATACAATTTTTGCAAGCATTGTGATAAGTGTCAAATGACGGGTCGTATCACACAAAGAGACATGATGCCCCTCACACCCATCTTGGAAGTCGAAATTTTCGACCTCTGGGGCATCGATTTTATGGGACCCTTTCCTCTGTCCTACGGTAACCAATACATTTTGATAGCCGTAGATTATGTTTCCAAGTGGGCTGAAGCAATTCCAACAAGGACAAATGATAACCATGTTGTCATTAAGTTTTTAAGAGAAAACATCATCTCTCGCTTTGGAGCCCCCCGTGCGATAATAAGCGATAATGGGAGTCATTTTTGCAATAGGGCTTTTGAAGCCTTGATGCGTAAATACTCTATCACTCACAAATTGTCCACGGCTTATCATCCTCAAACCAACGGGCAAGTTGAAGTCACGAATAGACAGATAAAACTCATTTTAGAGAAAACTGTAGGACAGAACCGTAAGGATTGGTCCATCAAACTCACTGATGCCTTATGGGCATACAGGACCGCTTACAAGACTGTCCTCGGTATGTCTCCATATCGAGTTGTATTTGGGAAACCTTGTCACTTGCCTGTTGAATTAGAACACCGAGCTATGTGGGCTTTAAAGCAGCTGAACTTGGATTTGGATAAAGCCGGTGCTTTAAGGAAGTTGCAGTTATCCGAGCTTGAAGAGCTGAGAAACGAGGTATATGACAATGCTCGGATCACTAAACACAGAACCAAGCTTTTTCACGATAAATCCATTCACCGAAAGATTTTTGTCGTAGGACAAAAGGTTCTGTTGTATAATTCACGACTCCACCTTTTCCTTGGTAAATTGAGAACCAGGTGGTCAGGGCCATTCATTGTTCACAAAGTTTTCTCCCATGGTGCGATTGAGATTCTTGACCCAAATAATGGTAACAAATTCACTGTGAACGGTCAACGTCTTAAGCCATTCTTTACCACTGATCCGTGTCACACGAAGTTCATGAATTGGGTCTTTGTGACCCAGTTTATTTGTGACAATTCCATCTGTATAGTTTCCCGTGTATTTTCCTGAATATCATTTTGGGACCACACTTGTAAATAATTTTCTTTTACATTTTTGTAAATAATAAATAAATAAATAAAAAATTAGAGATTTTTGTTTCACATTCCTAGGATTCTCTCTTCCCTAGGATTCCTTTCATTTCCAAACTCCTTTGACCTAGGGTTGTAAATACTCCTTTGACCTAGGGATAAATTTGGAAATCCCATTTTTACCTACCCCTATAAATACTCTCCTCACCAGCTCTTTCTCCCTCAAACGCAGACTTCCTTTCAGATTTGAGAACCTCCTTCAAGATCCGACCTCTGTCACATTTCCCTTCACCAGACTCCTCAGATCTGCCGCAAAAACCAACTTCCAGCCGCAGATCCACCGCACTCCGGCCACCTCTGGCGCCCAGAAAAATTCTGCCTGGCTGATTTCTACTTCCAGTGGCAGATCCAGAGCAACTCTTCCAAATTCTTTCTCGGGTGCCTTCTGCACAACTGTTTTGGATTTCCCCCCCACGATCTCCGGGGGTGGTTTGCATTTTCCTATCTCAAATCCTTTGCTTTACTTCCATTAGCATATATGGCACCGAATTTGTATGTGGAAAGGGATTTTTCTGTACTTTTGAATGAAAGTGGGGGGTATGGGCACATTTTTGTGGATAGAATACGTGCTTGGAATTGGTACTCTTTGGTCTATAATAACAATGAGCACGATGCATACTATTGCCCTGATCTTATCACTACTTTTTACAATTCAATTGATCAAGCATCTGTGAATCATGACACGTACCAATTTGTATCTCACATGCCATTCGGTGACATCTTTGTCACCATCCCACTTATCGCTGAAGCCACTAATGTCCCCAGTCATCCCCACCATACCGACCCCTTGCCATTGATAGATTATATGCCCCTCATGGGGGTCCGTTGTACAATTCAGGACCGTGGGCTCAAAGCCAACACGACCTTTCGAAATGTTCATTGCATTGGACGCTGGGTCCAACGCAACATTTTTGGGCTTGAACACCAATCTTCCTTTAACAGACCCGTGTTACAGGTAATCCATGATTTAATGACACATAACCACACGGTCTGTTTGAATAGAGCCATCTTCCGTGCCATTCTTGACAATTCCTCCCGCACTCGGGGTGCAAAGCATTCCCATGCAATCTTAATCACACGTCTGTGTAAACAATTCATCTCAGACGCTGTCTTTAATACATTTGACCAAGTGCCTGCTACTATAGAGAGACCCATAAGCTCATATAATGGTTGCTTGCACGCACTTTGGACACCTATTGCTCAGCCTGAAAATGAACCTGTGGAGCTTGATTTGGAGGAGAGTTTAGAAGCAATTGATGAGCCCCAATTTTGGAGGCAGGAACCCCCTACTGATTCACGGGCCTTCATGTCCACCATCTGAAAAGGCATGAAGAAGATTTTCAAGGGGCAGGTCCGGCTTAGGAAGAGGGTAGAGGAGCAATCCTCTCGGCTAGGTAGCATGGAGGCAGCGTTGAGGAGATCACAGTCGGCTGGACCTAGCACCACCGCAGGTCCAAAGCGACAGAGGGAGTAGCTTTATCCTTTACCTATTTCATGCATCATTTCATATTGCATGCATTGGGGACAATGCATGAGATAGGTATGGGGGGGTAGATACTAACATAGGATTTTTCACTTTCTTTTTAGGTTTTTATTTTCTTTTAGATTTTACCTTTCTTTATAGATTTTCAACTTTCTTTTTACATTTTACTTTTCTTTTAGAAAAATAAAAAAAATAATAAAAAAAAGAGAGAAGAAATTCTTTGATCCATGTTTAAAGAATCAAACTTGAAATTTAGGGATTAAGGAAGCTCTAAATTAAGATTTTTAATTATAAGTTGAAAAGAGGAGTTTTGTTAGATTTTTAGGTTAAGTAATAAAGGATTAGAAAAATTACTAGATTTTAATTCTTTCTTTAGATATAAACATTAAACATATTGAAGGATTAATCAAAGACTTCGTGATTTTATTTACACAGATATACTAAAAATATATATATATATAAAAAAAAAAGATGTACATAAATAAATAATAAATACTTAGCCATTGACTAAGCTGGTTAGCCGTGCCTCAAGAAGCATTGCCAATCACGCCTAAAGGTGGTTAAGTCCTTAAATTCCTTCGTGGCCTTTTTTACTCGAGACCTTAAACCCGAGGGATGTTTTCTCATCTGGTGCCCTAAGACCATCTGGTTTGGGAGTCATCGGTTAAAGGCTCAATACAAGGGTAAACTAGAAAGCCTAAGGATGCTAAGGAAATGTAAATAAATAAACTTTGTAAATAAAAAAAATATTATATATATTAGTAAATAAATAAACTTAGTCTAAGAAAGATCCTTCATATTTATAGATGTATATATCCTAGGATTGATGCAAAATCCGATTTTTGATCTTTTCCCTAAAATCTTAACCTAAGCTGAAAACAAAATTCCAAATAGACACTTATAAGAAGAATGAAAAGTTTAGAGTAACCTGAAACCTATAGATCAAGTTAGAATCTTTAAAACATGGATCAAAAATTTCACTAACCCTTTTATTTTCTTTATGGATTTTGTGGGTGCAATCCGCTGAAAACCCTCAGGAGACAACACTCCTCCTCTAGGGTAACCTAGAGGTTTAACGGCTTGTTGCACGTGCTCAGTGCAATCGTGTCACCTACGAAAGTGGTGTAATAAATTAGTTAGGATTTTCTTTTTCTTTCTTTTTCTTTCTTTTTTGCTCGAGGACGAGCAAAAGCTAGGTATGGGGGTGTGATTGTTATACATATTTGCATATTTTACCACTTCCATACTATGCATATTGTAAATAAAATGTGATTTTTAACCCCTTTTCTCTCTATTTTTACAGGTCTACAACTTAAAAGAGAAAAAGTCCATTAATCACTTTAATTAGCAATAATTAAAGAGATTAAATCCATAAGCCCAAAAGAGCCCAAGATTTGAATTTGGATTCAGTTGAGATCCGCGCGCCAATTGGATCTTCCAGAAGGCCACGTGGATAACAACCTAACAACCAAATCACAACAGAAAATCTGGGCTCAACGGCCCAGATTTTGCCGCCAAATCTGGGGATTTCCCGCGTATCTGTGGCGGTTTGGAGGCAGTTGGAGCCCGAATTTGCGCCAACGGCCAGGGCTCTAGATCCTTCTCATGGATGGCTATAAATAGAGGACCAAGGTCTGTGAGAGAGCACAGAGAAGAGAGAGAAGAAAATAGGGGAAATTCTTGTATTTTGTTTTGTTATTCTCCTAGGTTTTTAGTCTTCATCTTCTTCCTCCTAGAGATTTTGACAAAGTGAGAGAGAGAGTGCTGTTTGAAAGCTTGTATCAAGGAAGTGACATTCTTGTAGGCAAGGATTAATCAAAAGAGCTCCATTCATCTCTTTGCAATCTCTAGTATGTTTTACTTTACTTTGCTTTAATTTCTTGCTTTCATTCTAGTGCTATTTCATTTGCTTTAGTTCTATTGCTTTACATCATGAATAGTTGCTTTGTTTCTAGTGTAATGGATAGCTAAGTCTCTATTGCATGGCTAGCTAAGGACTTACCTAGCTAACTTCTATCTCTTTGGATGATGCTTATCTTTATACTTGCATTGTGATAATTCTTTTACTTACCAAGGAAGTAGAGTTGCTTTCCCTTGGTAATTGCTTGTTCATACTCCATATGACTCATGTGTGCCTCATTTAGAGCCTTGTCTAGAACAAGAGCCTTTGATGGAACATGAAGATGGATCACCAAACATGTGTTACTTGTAGAACAACTTCTTTACTTCAAGCTAATTTGTTGTTATGTCTTGAAAGTATAAATGAATGTTGATTCTTCTAACCTAGCATCCTTTGAGTACCAATCCTAGAGTTCATCATTGAATATCTATCTAGAGAGCCAATGAATCAATATGAGGCTTCAAGCTAAAGAACAAGAGAACACTCATCTTCCAAATGGTAAAACACTTGAACAAACAAGCAAGTTATCCCTATTGCCAATGAATCAACATGAGGCAATATAGCATCACCATTGAGTTTAGTAAGTTAGCGATGAGGTAAAGTTAGCTAGCCATGTATTTTCTTATCCAAAGTTTTCCAACACTGTCTTTACTAGCTTTTCTTTCTTTGCAACACACTTCACCCAAGTTCTTTTGATTTCTTTTTCCATAATGCACAAATCCATCACTTCTTTTCATGTTGCTTCTTGCATTTGTGTAAATACATAGAAGACATTTCGTTTTTCATTTCTTCACTACATACCGTAACGCTTCTATCGCTAGCTCTCCCGGAGAATCGACCCGGTATAGCCATTGCTATAGCGGAGATTAGAAAGGGTATATTGATCTTTGAATACATTTGTGGAGTAAACGAGCACCAAGGTTAACTCTAACCTTTCTTCTTTAATTGAATACTTGTGTAATAACTCTACATTACTCTTTCCCAATCAACCATGCCCAGAACCAGGGAGTAACGGCTCTCTGGCCGGTCGACCGCCCGGTCGATCGGGCCAACTCGAGAGTGGGCTGATTCAGTCGATCGACCGCTCGGTTGACCGGCCTAAGTGGCTGGCTATCTGCACGTCCTCGTGCACGTTGGTCGACCGGTCCGGTCGACCGATTCCTGGTCCGGTCAACCGGCACAGTCGACCGCCAGAGCCTGGCAGGTCTGATTTCAGGATTTAAAAACTTATCTTTTTGATTTCAATTAAATCCCATAAAATCACATAAATTTCACAAAAATCAATTCATGTTATATCTTTAAAATACAAACATGTTTGAGTAAAAATCAACTCATCTTACAAACATTTTGAACCATTTTTGTGACTTACAAATTTGCCGAAAACCAAAATTTGTATTTTCCAAAACTTGAATTTTGAAATAGAAAACCGTTTTCTCCAAAACACTTGCAAATACAAAAATATGATATTTAAACAACTTTGAAGCATATAGTATATGGATAGAATCTAATATACATGAAATATAGTATAGCTATATTTTGACTTAAAAACTAAGATCAGTTAAACTGAAAACCAAAGCTAACAAACATGAAACTTGAAACAAGTGTGTATGTTGTGAATGTGAGCATATCACACCATCTAGTCTTTAACAAAGGGATCTAAACTAACTATTCTAAAATAAATCGAGATCTTCTTGTAGAGCACCGTCTCCATGTTCAATCGATCCAAACATGATCCACCGAGCTTGACTCCAAACGAGTGCTAGATATGAACTTGATGCTCGGGCTCTTGAATCACCATGTGAAAGCTCCAAAACATCATTGTTGAAGTTAATCACCGACTAATATCTTGGTTAAATATCTGAAACTAAATATCACAAGATTATTAGTAAACTATAATTATATGAGTTAATTATCATCAAAACTAGAGTGGAAGGCCTCTGGGCTAACAATCTCCCCCTTTTTGATGATGACAAAACTCATGGAGTTATATATGCATGGATTAAAGTTAAGCTTTAAAGATGCTCCCCCTTAACTCATACATAGCAATAAAAAATAAGATATGCAATGAATGCTAAATATGAATATGCATAAACATGCATAATGCAATAAACATGCTCTTGATGCCAAAATTTTAAAATAAATTATTTTACATTCTTTTTAAAATAAACATGTTCTTAAATACTGATTGAAAATATAAACTTAAAATAAACATGTTCTTTAAATAATTGTTCTTGATACCAATAAAAATTTCAATTGAAAGCTAATCAATAAAAGCTCTTGATACCAATAATAAAACTTTTAATAAAAACTCTTGATCCAATTGAAGATAATCAATAAAAGCTCTTAATACCAACAATAATAATTTTAATAAAAGTTCTTGATACCAACAAAATAAAACAATAAACTATGTTCTTGATACTAATATCCATGCTCTTGATACCAATATCAACAAAACATAAAACAAACTCTCTTAATATCAATATGAAACAACAAAATAAAGCAACAAACTATGTTCTTGATACTAATATTCATACTCTTGATACCAATATCAACAAAACATAAAACAAACTCTCTTAATATCAATATGAAATAACAAAACAAAACAACAAACTATGTTCTTGATACTAATATCCATGCTCGATACCAATATCAACAAAATATAAAACAAACTCTCTTAATATCAATATGAAACAAACTTTTATATAAACTAATAAATAAACATGCATATATACTCAAATACTTCTCCCCATTTTTGTCAATCATCAACAAAAAGGTCAAAGAAAACAATAAAACAATGTTCTCTCCCTTTTTGTCTGAAACAAAAATCATCAAGGGGTGAAATCAAATCAAAACATTATGATACCAATTAAAAAAATATATCAATTTAGTGCATCATGATACCAATTGAAAATAAACAAATAGGTAAACCAACCAAATTTTTTTGAAGAATACAAATTGAAAGTAAATAAGCATTAAAAACCAAACTTGAAGAAACTAATTGAAAGTACTAATTGAAAGTACATAAAATATTTTGAAGAAACCAACCAAAATTTTGATATCAATTGAAAGATGTAAACATATAGGTAATCTTGATACCAATTGTAAAAATTAGTACCAATTGAAAATATTTTACACTTTTGATACCAATTTGAAAAACATAAACCAATCTTTAACATATTGAAAGTGAATTCCATTTGGAGCGTATGATACCTAATTAAAATCAATATTAATTTTCAATTATTATTTTTTAACATAAAGTGTGGGAGTAGAATATCAAAGGTAAACAAAACCAATTGAAAGGTGAAATATTAATTTTCTCCCCCTTATGAAATACCAATTAAAATGATGCATAAGCTTGTATAAGATACTAACATAAAAATAATTAATTGAAATATAATAGTCATTTAAGGAATCAAGCTTAGCATAATCAAAATTTGTGCTCAAAGATATAAAGATATAGTAAGCACAAATAAAATATATATATGTATGGAAAATTCAATACCAATCGAAATTGATACTATTTGAAGTGTAAGCATACATATATAAAAACATATATGAGTATACAAAAAGAATGTCAATAGTGATACCAATTGAAAAGATATAATGATATCAATTGAAAACACAATAAGATCAAGTGTATAACTCATACTTCCTACCACCCATTTCATGCACATGTTTAAAAGGATTTTCAATAATAAGCATACAAGGCATGGTCGCCCAACCAACCGCCCTTAAAGGGTAGGGGTTTTTAAAAATAAGTTTGAAAATATAGTATGTTCGAAAACTCTACCAAATGAAGAATACGAACTAGTTTTATGAAAAATTGTAAACTAGTACGAAATCCTTCAAGTAAGGAATAAAATAAAAATATATTTCATGAAAAACATGTAAATCACATTATCACCAAACACTCAAAATCAATAAGGCACATTCATACTCATGAAAACAAAATCATTAGAAAACATCAAATAATATGAGTGTACAAGTTTAGTAAAAGACATAGTCATGGAAATAGGCAATTTGGCTCAATAAGAAATTCCTTTAAAACATGGAAATCATCAAAACTAGAAATCATTCAAGGTATATGTATGTTTTGTATAAACTATAGTATATATACGTATCCAAACATAAACGAGTCCACAAAAGTATATGCATGAAGGCAAGTGGCTCAAGGATGTATATGTATAACTAATAGTTTAGACAAAATGGACATATACATGAAGTTTAAATACAAACATGAAAAACAAGCAGAAAAATAGAGAATACAGGTCAAATGCATGAATCATCAAAACTGGGCTATACTAGTACATCTAATGGGTATAAATGAGCATTCAAGCACAAACATATAATAATCTATTTATGGATCACTAGTTGTACAAGTATATACTCAAGTCTTAATGAAAACAAACATCTAAACGTGTAATCAAAATATGAAGCATAGAAATCAAAACAAAACTCATTTGATCATCATGTAAATGAACATGCATTAGATCTATGATATACACAATAACTTAAACAAATGTGAGAACATAAAAGTATAAATCCATATTAAACATGGGTGATCTCATATACTAATCATGTATATCACTAATCTAATTATCATATCATTGACCATATCATGAAACATCAAAACATGCTAAAAATGAATAATATGAAAAGCATGTAAACGTAAATGAGGAGTTAGAGATCGTTACCAAAACCGATAGGGTACATCTTCATATCTCCAACCAAGGTGGGTCCTCCCACCAAACTTCCCTTGAAAGTGATGCATCCAAATAGTCCTCTTTAAGTTCGGAACGCATCCACCTCAAGGCACCATCACTCTCATGTCATGTGAGAGCCGACACCTATATCAAATAAAATAGGAGTGGTCTTTGGTACCCATACTCTTTTGGATCCATGGGGTTAGCTCCTTTCCTAACCCAAACAAGTTTAGTTGCTAAATTTGAATCATGTATACGATCATAGCAAAACTTAGCAAGGTGGCCCTTACGTCCACAATGTGTATATGTGTACACATGAGCATACATCGTGTGATGGGTGTGAACGTAGGAAGCATGTGTATGCCGTAGTTTATGTGCATGCATATTTGAAATTTGTTTCTTTCAAAATATGGATTCCAATCGTGATTGTTTCATGGTACATTGGCTCAAAGTGGAACCTAAACAATCAACTCTCTTCTTTAAATTATTTATATCATTTTCAATTATAGAGAGGTGCATGAAATGGGTAAGCTAGGTGAAGCTACACTAGCATCGCAAACGTGAGAATCTAAATCATTTTTCAAAGAAATATTTTTCTTGAAAACTAAATCCAAATCCTTTAAAATAGAAACAATTTTGTTTTTCAAGGATTCATTCTCTTTTAAAACAAAATCAAGTTTTGAAGTTAAAGACTCATTTTTCTTCAAAACATTTTCACAATCATTTTTATTTTTTAAAATCTTGTTTTCATTTAGAGCAAGATCAAGTTGGGATTTAAGTGAGTCACGTTCACTTGAAATCTCATCCCTTTCTTGCAAAGCAATCTCAAGTCTAGAAGATAAATTTTTATTTTCTTCTTTTAATTCAAAACTATCCTTTTTCAAAAGTTTATATTTTGAAATCAAATTTTCACAATTTTTAGCTAGTTCATCATTTAAGACTTGTGCATCCATACACTCATTGCAATTAGAACTAGTACTAACATCCAGTTGAGTATCCGAATGTACCTCAAGGGAGTCATTCCCTTGGACTACGAAGCAACGTTCGTCGGACTCATCTCGACTAGATTTTCTCTTCTTATTGATAATCGTTGGTAGCTCGGGAGATGTCAAAATGTTCCACACTGCAAAAGCAGAATCCTAATGAGAAAACACATGTAAATATTTTTTATCAAGAGATGCTCTAAGTGTCTTAAAGGCTTGTGCATCGGCCTCTATATGCTTGCTATCACTAAGGTAGGATTCCTTGGTAATGGCAAGGTAAACTTTATAACCTAGGGCTTTTAAATGGTAACTCATCAGAACCATCCATATATCAATTCTAGAGATATCAAACATAGGAGGGACATCCATGAGTGCAACCTATATGTGTGCAAATGCAAATACAAATGTAGATTAGCAACCAAGACCATACTCCTATGTGGTTAAACCTAATATCAGGAGCGTAGGCTCTGATACCAATTGAAAGTACACCTAGAGGGGAGGTGTATAGGTGTACGGCTAATCTATGAACAATAATGCGAAAATTAAAAAACTTAATTGCAACACACTTAGTGTAACCAACGAGTGTAGCCGAATTCCCGGTGAAGGGCTCTGGACTAACTCCTCTTGATTCCTCTGAATAAAAGTTGAGGTGCTATATGAAGCTCTCGTGGTTAAACACAAGTGAGGCACAAAGACATACAGAACCAAGCATATAAGTGATATGACAGTATGAATCAATGCAAGGCACAAAGTAATAGAGAGAGAGTTAGAGAAAGTGGATCAAACGCAAACACAAGGATATGTTTAGAGGTTCGAGCACCTAGCTCTACGTCCCCGCCTTCACACAGAAGGATTTTCACTAACTCGTCCACACAGGACTTCCCACACAGGGAAACCTCCAACGAGGATTTGGGACAATACAATAACCGGGAGTACACAACTCCTCTCTCAACCAATACAACCTCTCACTGGAGGCAAGGCCAAAGCCACCACAAATCAACCTCACAAATGAGGGATAGGCACAAAGCTAAATAACAATCTCCTCTCACTAGAAGGTGAGGGCACAAAGCCACCACTCCAATAATCAACCTCTACACAAGAGGGATATCACAAATAAGGAGGGTTTACAACTTGGTGATCACAAAGACCACAAACCATTCTTTTCCCACAAGAACAAAGATCCTAATAGATAGGATAGCAAGATAAGCTAAAGTGTGGAAAATAAAGAGTTTGGAAACAAAAACACAAAGAAAAATACTTGGGAAAACAACTAGAATAAGATTGAAATGAAGATCAAAATTAATATCCCAAATATCCAATTTTTCTTTGATTTTTTTAACCCTTTAAAACAAATAAAGATGAATCCTTTTGGCTCTAAAAACTCTTTTGAAAACTTGTATCAAACAATAGAGAAGATGGAATTTTTGCTCTTCAAAAAAACTTTTTTTTTTGAAAACTGGCCAAAGATTAGGGTTTAAATAGGCCTAATCAAAATCTGCCCGTTGGCAGCTGAAAAGGTCAGTTTTGACCTTCCGGTCGACAGGCCAACGGTCAAAAATCGACCGTTGAGCCCTCCGATCAACCACCCGGTCGACCGTGCCAAGAACCAGAGAGCAACGGCTCTCTGGCTGGTCGACCGCCCAGTCGATCGGGCCAACCTGAGAGTTGGTTGACTTCAGTCGGTCGATAGCTCAATCGACCGGCCTAAGTGGCTGGCTATGTGCACGTCCTTGTGCACGTTGGTCGACCGGCATGGTCGACCGCCAGAGCCTGGCAGGTCTGATTTTAGGATTTAAAAACTTGTCTTTTTGATTTCAATTAAATCCCATAAATTTCACAAAAATCAGTTCATGTTATATCTTTGAAATACAAACATGTTTGAGTAAAAATCAACCCATGTTACAAACATTTTGAACCATTTTTGTGACTTACAAATTTTGCCGAAAACCAAAATCCGTATTTTCGAAAACTTGGATTTTTGAAATGGAAAACCGTTTTCTCCAAAACACTTGCAAATACAAAAACATGATATTTAAACAACTTTATAGCATATAGTATATGGATAGAATCCAATATACATGAAATATAATATATCTATGTTTTTGACTTAAAAACCAAGATAAGTTAAACCGAAAACCAAAAACCAACAAACATGAAACTTGAAACAAGTGTGTGTGTTGTGAACTTGAGCATATCACACTATCTAATTTTAACAAAGGGTCTAAACTAACTATTCTAAAATAAACCGAGATCTTCTTGTAGAGAGCCGTCTCCAAGTCAACTCGATCCAAACGTGATCCACCGAGCTTGACTCCAAACGAGTGCTAGATATGAACTTGACGCTCGGGCTCTTGAATCACCATGTGAAAGCTCCAAAATACCTTTGTTGAAGCTAATCACCTACTAATATCTTGGTTAAATATCTGAAACTAAATATCATAAGATTATTAGTAAACTATAACTACATGAGTTAATCATAATCAAAACTAGAATGGAAGGCCTCTGGGCTAACAAGCTTAACATCTCTGTTTATTCATTGTATATTATGCTTTATGTGGGTTAGGTCTAGTCATCCCTTCTCTATGTAATATATTTATGCAGGGGGAGCTAACATATCATCTTTCCTTTTCATGATTGTATATCGCATATAGATCTTATTGTTTGATTGTTCTCACCCCTTTCTTGATGAATTGACAAAAGGAGGAAGAAAAATTTTGAGAGTTTATATATGCATGTTTATATCTTTATTTATACATATATGTTTGTGTTTATGTATTTTATTGAATATCCCTATTGTTTATCATGAGTTAAGGGGAAGCTTTTATGAAGCTTATCTTTAATTCGTGCATATATAACTCCATGAGTTTTGTCATAATAAAAAAGGGGAGGTTGTTGTCCCAAAAGCCCATCGCTCTAGTTTTGATGATGATTAACTCATGTGGATATAGTTTACTAATGATCTTGTATTTATATAGTTTCAGATTTTCTATCAAGATCTTAGCAGGTGTTTAGCTTCAACAAAGGAGTTTTGAAGCTAACACATGTAGATTCAAGAGCTCGCGCGTCAAGATCGTATCTAGAACTCTATTGGAGTCAAGCTCATTTGGATCGTGTTTGGATCGAATTGACTTAAAGAAGGAGTTCTACAAGAAGACTTCGGTTTGTTTAGTTTAGTTGTATTTAGATCTTGTGTAAAGATAGACTAGTGTTGATACGCTCAAGTTCACACACACACACACACACAAGATCAATAAGTTTAGTTTTCAGTTTAACCAGTTTTTGGTTTTCGAATATGTAACGCCCCGATCCCAATGATACGGGAACGTCACTGCAACGCATATACGTAGGTCAGATGGTGCCCCCACGTATATACGCTAAGCCTTAAGTACAACAAGTATCAGAGTACAACACACAGCGTGGTATATTCATATGCCAACTTACAAAAGATAAATACAAAGTTATACAAGTTATGATAAGCAAAATCACTTTACAAGTGTCCTTTATCACAACCCAAGTCCAAAATGAATCCTATACAACCAAAAATACAAAAATGCTCACGAAATGGATGGAGATCCGTGAACCAAAAGGAAGAGTCGGCACGATGAGACTAGAGCTGGTCAGCCTGCTCAGAAAGATAGGCCCGGTCCTCTGTGGAAGGCTCCACTTCGTTCCAAGCCTCAGAATCTGAATATGCAAATCCAAAGGGTCAAGACATATAATAACAAATAAAAGATAGTCAAGTGACATAAGGATCATGAATAAAGGCAATGAAGTTACAATAAATAGCAATGAATAACAAGCGATGTAAACTCAATAAGGTAAGATCATATGCAACAAATCTACAATTAACGTCTTATTATTATTACTTGTCTTACTGTGATATCTAGCTATGTGACCCAGCGTCCCAGAGCACATAGATCCATATCCTAGTGAAACAAGGTTGTTATTGGAAACAGCGGTTGTATCGACGAACTATGTTTACAGTGGGTCCCGTGCATACCCGGGACCACGGCCCAGGATTGTTCCGTTGCTTGAAGACGGAACCTGCCGCAAGGCTAAACAGGAGGGACTTATGTATGCCCTTGTCATGACAGTAAACAGGAAAGGGAGCAAGCACTCCCCTCGGTCCCCTGGAGTACCACAGGTAAGACCGGAACAGTAATTGTACAATATACCTAAAACCACTGTAACACGAACACATATCGATATTCCGCATATTTCCCCCCGACCCAATGTAAGTTGGTGAATTTTATATAAAAGTCGGGTGTATCATGCTTGGTGTTTTAGTGATAGCATGAAGAGTGGTGATACTTCATATTTAACAAGTTAAGGAATAGCAATATATAACAACAAGTCATGAAGCCTAATGAAGCAAGATTTATCAGGTAACATGTCATGCAGTACAGGTATGAAGCATAAACAAGACTAAAACATCATACATATATCAGGGGAATATCAAAATCAAAAAGGAAAGGAGTCTGAAATCTGTCCCAGAATTGGCCTAACGGTCGACCTCCGGTCGACTGCCGGTCGACTGGGATTTACAAAGGCGGTCGAGTGCCGGTCGACTGCCGGTCGACCGTACAAAGTGCGTGAGCTCCAGGTTTGGCCGGTCGACTGCCGGTCGACTGGTCCACAATAAATTCCTTAAGCCGGTCGAGTGGTCGGTCGACTGCCAGTCGACCGCCAGCTCAAAGTTGTGCACTCTGTGCACATCGGCAGAGTGATCGGTCGACTGCCGGTCGACCGATCCTCTGGAATTAGCTGCTGTTAAGGCAGAAAAATCAGAATTTTCTTGGGTTGGTTCTAACAGTCTAAAAATAGGATTTTTAAGGTATTAGGGGACCGGATCTAGCAGTACAAGTACACTAAAACAGAAACTAGCCTTGTTGAATAATATACTTACATGGGGAGGTTGGATTTGAGTTGTGATGCCCTAAAAATTGGATTTTTATACTACAAGTGTACAAGGATTTCTACCACAAGGAATGAAGTGTTAATTAGGTCTTGGTGAGTAAAGATACTCACTAGGTTAGGTTTAATTGTGACTTGATTCAAGGATGGAGGTGATTGCTTCACTCCACACTTGTTGTTGAAGCTTGAGGTGAAGAAGTGCTCTTGGAGTTGCCTTGGGAGTAGAGGTTGAAGATGGAGTTCCTTGATGAAGCCCTAGTTGAACCCCTTGAGACTTGAGGTGTAGGTGAAGAGATTTGGGTGATCTTGGAGTTAGGGTTTGGTTTGAGGAAGGAGATTTTGAGAGAGTTCTCTTGATGAAGAAATGAGAAAAAGGGGAATTTTGCAAATGAAATGCATTTATAGGTTGGGATCCTTTGTAAAGGGATTGGGATTATGATGGAAGTGGGGGGTTTTCTTGCAAAAATGTGGGGGTGAGGTGTCCCCTCATGGCCACTTGGCCGGCCATAGGAAGGAGAGAGAGTGAGTGGGGTTAGGTGAAGTGTGTGAGTGGGAAATGAGGTGGAAATGAAGTGGAATTGGAATTTTGCAATAATTGAAAAAATGTCCGAAATTCAAGTATCTCGGATTGGTCTGAAAATTTACCAAAAATCAAGAAAAATATTTGAAGACTCATGGTGAAATTCGTTTGAAGAAATACTGTATAGATTTTTAATTAAAAATCCCGGAATCAGTTATTTACCGACTCCGAAAGAATTTTCATAAATTTATAAAATTCTCAGAAAAAGTGTATAAGTAAGAAATATGATTCTAAGTAATAAAGTCTAAGGGACTTTCTAAAAATTCCTAACAGTTTGGGAGATAAAAATTCGGGAATCGGTCAGCGGCACTGGCCGACACCGTTTGAAGAAATTCATTTTAATTCCAGAAAATTCCAGAAAATCACATAAAATCTAAAATATTGGAAAATGATATTTGAAATTAAAATCGGTCAAATACGAAGGTAAATCGGAAAATGCGATCGGAAGACTGAGTACGTAACTAAGTACGTATTCCGGGAGAGGGGTATTACAGAATATATACATATATATAGTTTTCATGACTAGATAGAATCAAAATAAGTTTACATGGTTTATTGTATATTGGATTTGATCTATATACACATATATGATTCATATATTTAGAAAAACTTATTTTGATGATCATATTCATGTGTTTAGAGTTTTGTAATTAACAAAACTTATTTTGGATTTCCTGTCAAAAACATAGATATATCACTTACTTGTGTATTAAATTTTATCCATATACAATATGCTTCAAATATGTTTTAATATCGTGTTTTTGTATTTGTAAAAGTTTGAAAAAAATCGGATTTCCATTTCAAAGTTTAGTTTTTGAAAAATACTGATTTTGTGTTTAAGCCTAATTTCTATATAAAAAAATAGTTCAAATAGTTTGTAATATATGTTGATTTTTAGTCACACATATTTATTTTTTAAATATTTAACAAGAATAGATTTTTATGGAATTTATAAGAATTTATGAGATTTTATAGGTATTAAATAATTAAGTTTGTTAACCTATAATTTCTGCCAGAACCTGCTGGCGGTCGACCGGCTGGTCGACCAGACAAGAGGTCTATCGACGGACCGGTCGATCAATGTGCACAAGACCAGCCTAAAAGGCCGATTGACCGAGTGGTCGATCGATTGTAACTACCCAGCTCTCGGGTAGTGCCGGTCGACCGGGCAGTCGACCGTCAGGCTTGGCCCGGTCGACTGGCGGTCGATCGAAGCCCGGGCGGTCGACTGGAGGCCCAACGGTCAGAAATTTGACCGTTAGACGGTCGACTGTCCAGTCGACCGTAAGGTCAAAAATGACCTTTTTTGGCTGCCAACGGCTAGTTTTTTGAGAGGCTATATATAGGGCTTCTCTTAGGTTGTTTTCTACAAGATTTTTTAAGAGCCTTTCTTCTCATCTTTTCAAGTGTTTAGCAGCAAATTTTTAGAAGAGTTTTTGTGCCGAAAGTTTATCTTTTATTTGTTTTAAAATATTGGAAAAATCAAAGAAAAGAGAGTCTTTGGGAAATTAGTTTTTGATCTTTATTTCAATATCTATTTGGTATTTTTTCCCAAGTGTTTGTCTTTGTTATTTTTCTTTTCAGACACTTTACTTTCTCACACTTAAGCTATCTATCCTATCTATAGGATCTTATTTATGTGAGAAAAATTATTTGTGATTTATTGTGATCACCAAGTTTGTAATCTCTTATTTGCTTTGGCTTTGTGCCATGTCCCTCTTGTGTAGAGGTGATTGTGGTTTGATTTTGTGCCCTATCCCTCTTGTGTAGAGATGATTGTGTGGGAGTTTTGGCTTGTGCCTATCCCTCTTGTGTAGAGGTGATTGAGATTGTGTTTTGGCTTTGTGCCTTATCCCTGTTGTATAGAGGTGATTGTGTTTTGAATTTGCGCCTATCCCTCTTGTGTAGAGGTGATCGTGTTTGGGAGAGGAGTTGTGTACTCCAAGTGTAGAGTTGTAATTTCTTGGTGAAGGTCCCTTTGTGGAAGGTCCTATGTGGATGTAGTGGAAATTCTTCTGTGTGAAGGCGGGGATGTAGAGCAGTAGCTCGAACCTCAAAACATATCTTGGTGTTGGCATTTTATCCACTATCTCTAAACTCTATCCCTCTTATATCTTGCATTGCTTTATGATGCACATATTCATTTCCTAGATATACTTTGTGTGTCCATACTTTTATTGAACCAAGAGAGCTTCATATAGCACGTCAATTCTTAATTTAGAGGAATCTCAAGGAGATAGTCCAAAGCCCTTCACGGGGAATTCGGCTACACTCTTTGGTTATACATAGTGTGTTTCAATTAAGTTTTTAATTCTGCGTCATTTGTCATTATATTAGCTAGTACACCTGTTCACCCCCCTCTAGATGTATTTCATTAATGTCTCTCCTCTTCATGAATGCATATCGCATTTATCTTTATATTGTTTGTGTATCTTCACCTATTTTTTGATGAATGGACAAAAGGGGGAGAAGCATTTAGAGAGCTTATATATGCATGCTTTCATATTTGGTGTTTATGCATATATATTTGCTTTTAGTTTATGTGTTTCATTAAATATCTATTTGTTTGTTATGCATGAGGTAAGGGGGAGCTTCTATGAAGCTTATCTTTAATCTATGCATATATAACTCCAAGAATTTTGTCATCATAAAAAAGGGAGAGATTGTTGGCCGAAAGGCCTATCACTCTAGTTTTGATGATGATTAACTCATGCAGTTATAGTACTAATGATCTTGTGTTTATTAAGTTTTAGATATTTATCAAGATCTTAGTCGTGTTTAACTTTAACAAAAAGTTCAAAGTCAAGTTTTGAAGCTAGCACGTGTTGATCATGAACTCGCGCATCAATATCGCATCAAGTACTCAAAAGAGGAGTCTAGCTCATGGATAAAAGTTTTGGACCAAATCAAGATAGAGAAGAAGATTTTTAAGACTTGTATCGAGTTTGTAAGTGTTAAGATTTTGTGTTTTAGATAAGATATAAAGGATAGATTAGTTGTGGATTGCTCAAGCTCTTATACACACAAAAAAAATTTATATAGTGTTTTCATAAGAATAATTTTGATTTTAGAAAATACCGTTTTGATTTTTGAGCAACAAAGAAGATATCTTTATATTTCATGAATAGAGTATATCAAAACAAGTTTACATGTTTTATATGTATATTAAATTTCATCTATATAATTATTGGTTCAAATGTTTAGAAAAACTTATTTGATGTTTCTATATCATGTGTTTAAGTTTTGTTAAAGTCAAAAGTTTGTTTAGAGCTTATTGTCAAAAACATAGACATTTCATCTTATATGTGCATTGGATCATATCCATACACACTATACTTCAAATGAGTTTTAATATCATGCTTTTGTATTTGAACAAGTTTTGAAAAAATTGTATTTCTCATTAGAAGTTTGGTTTTTGAAAATTACTGTTTTTGTTTAAAGCTTTAATTTCTATATCACAAAAAAGGTTCAAAAAATTTGTAATATGTGTTGATTTTTGATTACACATATTTGTACTCAAAGTATTTCAATGAACTTATTTTTGTGAATTTTATATAATTTTATGGGATTTTATAGGATATTAAAAGACCAAGTTTTAATCCTTTTGAAAACTCAGACATGGGTTTCTGGCGGTCGACCGAGCCAGAAGTTGGTCGACTGAGTGGTCGACCGGTGTGCACAGGCAACGTGCACAAGCCCTGGCTTAAGGGCCGGTCGACCGGGCGATCGACCGATCCAGAGAGTTTACTCTCTGAATTTGGCCCTCGTGAACTGAGCGATCGACCAGCCAGAGAGTTGTGCTCTCTGGATCTTACCTCGGTCAACCGATAGGTCCTTGACGGTCGACCTGGCAGTCAATCGGCAACCCAAATAGTCATAAATATGACCGTTGGCCGGTCGACCGATAGGCCATTCTGGCCAGATTCTGAGCCATAACGGCTAATTTTTGATCCCCTTTAAATAAGGGATCTTTTGGCCTATTTTAGGTAAGATTTTGGAGAAGTTTTAGAGCCAGTTTTTTCTTATCTCTTTTAGGGTTTTTTCTTCACATATTTTTAGGCTAAAGCTTTCATGTCAAAAGGAGAGTTTTTAAAGATATTTCTTGAGTTTTTCACCACTCAATCTACCTTGTTTTCTCACACAAACTTGAGCCTTCCATTTCTATATTTATCCTCTAGGAATTATTTGTTGTGAGAGTATTTTTGGTGATCAAACTATAGAGATCCTAAACTTTACATCTTTAAATTTGAGGAGGCAAACTTGTGGGTTTGCGTTGTGACGAGCTCTTATGGGGGCTCAGTGTACAAGTCCGGCATCAGCAAGCTAGTGTGCTTGCGTACGTTATTCTTGTGGGAACAGTGAGGGACTTGCATGTCCAAGAGTTCTTAAGGGAGCTCATTGTAGGTGTTGTGGCACCGAGTGATCTTGCGAGATCGATTCTAGTGAAAATCCTTCATAGTGTTGATGGCGGGGACATAGAGCAAATGTGCTCGAACATCGAAATAAATCTCCCTTGTTTGTGAATGCTTATCTTTCTCTCTCTCACTTATGTTTTATATCTTGCATGCTATTATTGTTTATATTTTTTTGCATGCTTGATATTCTCTTATGCTTCACTTATATATTTGCTTGGGATTGTTTGCTCACACTTGTATTTAACCAAGACAGTCATAGTGGCACCTCAACTCTTAATCTAGAGGAATCATGAGGAGATAGTCCAGAGCCCTTCACCGAGAATTCGGTTACACTCTTATTTTACTTTGTGTGTTTGCGTAATAGCTTTAGTTTGCATAATTAGTTTTAATTCTGCATTGTTTTGCATTGATTAGCTTGTCACCTATTCACCCCCCTCTAGGTGACTTAAAATATATATTTTAAGAATCCTCTGATTAAGCTAGATATTTGTGCCTCATAAAGCATAAGTATTCACGCTTAAAAGTGGTCCATATAATCAATAAAAACCCTTAGTTTTGTGGCTTTATTTGCTCGAGTCCTTAAGTCCTTGGGGTGTTTTCCACCCGGTGTCCTAAGACAGTTCGGTTTAGGAGTCACCGACCTATAGCTCATTACATGGGTGAATTAGAAAGCCTAATAGAACTAAGGGATGTTACCGCCAAAATACATAAAAAATAAGCATAAGAGTTAAAGTTGAAGAATCCTTCGTCAAAATATTCACGATCACAATGGGACTTAAGGTAAAATAGTAGACTAGATGAGAAATACAGTTTGACTCCTTATCTAAATTGGTTATAAGTTTTTGAATAGAGACCAAGTTTAGGGATGAATAGTTTGATGTTCCTATGACTTATAAATTGCTTAATTCTTGCAAAAATACTTCAAATATTTTCTCTTCTTTTCAAAATGCGATTTTCAAAATACTAACACCTTCTTTTTCTTTCTTTATAAATTTTGTGGGTGTAACACTGAAAACCCTCATGAGACAAAACTCGTCCTCTCGGGATAACCTAGGGGTTTAACGGCTTGTTGCATATGTTAAGTGTAATGGTGATTTCTATGAAAATGAGTTAAATTAGGTTAGTTCTGTTTTACTTTTTATTTATTTTGCTTGAGGACGAGCAAAAGATTGGTGTGGGGTATGATTGGATACACATATTGCATATTTATTATTACATTATTACATTTATTTTGTTATAATTTCTACAATTAATTTATTTTAAATGTCTAATTTATACAGGATATGATAAAAGCTGGGAGAGAAGATAATCGAAAATCCATGCCAAGTAAATTAGATTTTTTTAAGGTTTTAAATCACAACAAAAGATCAGAACAATCAGAGAGGATAATCTAGATCTGAATCAGTTAAGTCAGATTTTTGAAGATCCGGTTGGTTAGTTGAAGAATCAACGAAAAAACATAAAATCCAGATCCTAAACTTAAAAACCATCTAGAGATAAAAGTTAATCGGGAATCAACAAACCAGCACCCCCCAGATCTGGCACTGTGGCCAGATCCTGGCCGCGAAAATGTGACTAAAGCTGTGTTTCTACGGCTAGATAGAAGTTGTTGAGGGAGCACTTGCTCCGCCTATCTTTATACGCTCTTCCCCTGGTCATTTCTCCTATAAATATCTGCATTTGTGAAGGCAAAAGTGGACCAGGAAGGCTGAGAAGGCTACGTTACAGGGTTGTGTGTGTTATTTAGAATATAGAGGTTAATGAAGAGAGATGTGTGAGCAGTGTGTGAAAGCTCAAGTTTCTTCAATAATGTTGTCTTCTATAACTCGAAGCCGAAAGATTAATGAATAGAGAAGTTTTCTCTTTCAATTTTAAATTCTCTTTATTGATTGTGTTATTTTTTTCATGCTTTCATTCTGTTTATTTCTTTTCTTTAATCACTTCTTGATGCAGGGAAGAAGGCTCTAGCAGATGATATTCTTATGATCAACTTGAGGAAACCCAAGGCTCTGTACACAATTCTGGCTTCCTAATTTCCTATCTCTCTACCATTTCTCACTCTTTTTTCCAATTAATGCATCCACATGTTAGTAAGTTTTATTTCTCATTTCACCTAATTGCCTTTAATTCATCTTTTTATTTTCTCTCTTTAAATCTTCTTTTCTTATTTTGTTCATTTTCACATAATGCATTCTATAAGATAGTAATTTTATTTAAATTCTTCTCACATCTTTAAATTAAATTTAAAAAATTCATCCTAAATTGGAGAAAATGGAAGAGTGGAGAAGATGGGGATTTGGTGCTTTGAAAAGAAAAAGAAAAACTAAGTTACAGAAAAGAAGAATAAAAAGAGATGCATTTTGGAGATGTGTTTCTAACCTAATAAGCCAAAAAGAAAGAACTAAAATAAATACTTACTTCCTTCCTTGAAGCTTGCTTACCTTGGATCCATTGTAACGATTTACCTTGGCTTGAAGGCGATCAAAGCATGGCGTATAGGATCTTCCCCATTCCATTCTAAACTACAAAATAAAGGTACAAGCTTAAACTAATTTAGAAATAGCTATCCATCACTATAAGCCATCAATGACACTTGTAAGGGTGCAGTTTCGAGGATATAGGATTTATTTGGATTACAAGCACCTCAGAGAAAAGTAGAAGAAAAATAGAAATGAAGAACAAAGAATGTTACTTCATATTCAATAAAGTAAAAATAAAAGAAAATAAGATTACTGACACCAGTGTCACGCTCAGTACAAGCTTCACTCTCATTCTCTCATGAAACTCTTCTCTCTTTTAAGTTACATAAATAAATCTAAAAATTACATAAAGAAAAATAAAAACCTATACTAAACTGGAACAAAAACTAGCCAAGGAATCTATCTCTGCTTCATCGTCCCATTTGCCTTTGAACTTGCAGGTATTTAAAGCAAAAACTGGAAGGGAGAGCGTCTAAAGATAGGGAAAACATCTCTTGCCCAACAAAAAAGATCTTCTATAAGGTTAGAGATAAATTTTTATTTTATCTCTCGATCTTCAGTTAGATTGTATCTTATCTCTCTGAATCTTCTGAATATACATTTTAATCCTTTAGATATCTCTTTGTATATTGATATGGTTACCTTTGGACTTCTGAATTTGCCTTTATCTTTTTGATTTTCTAGCTAATAAAGTACATCCAACTAAATTTGATTTAGCTGGATTGGATTTATAATTATCTTCAGCTGATCAAATAGATTCACAGAAATCTGATTTTAATTATATTTATTTGGCTTTATCTTCAGTTAATCAAATAGATCCAATTAAACCAGAATTTAACTGATTTTTATTTAGTCTTATCTTCTCTCCCTTCGTTAAGATAAACTTGCAAAATAAGTCATTAAGACAAGGAATTTGCTGTTGTAATACAGGATAGATGTAGGAATGTAATAATAGATATATAAAAATGTGTAGAGTCACACCCCCACACCTATCTTTTGCTCGTCCTCGAGCAAAATAAGAAAACTAAACCTAAGAATTTATTAGACCACTTTCGCAGGTCATATGACTACACTGAGTATGTGCAACAAGTTTTTAAACCTTTTGGTTTTTCCTAGAGGAAGAGTTATATTCTCCTTAGGGTTTTTCGTGAATTACACCCACAAAATCCATAAAGAAAGAAAAACAAAGTGTTAGTATTTTGAAAACGTATTTGAAAGAGAGAAAATATATTTGAAGTATTTTTGCAAAAAATCCAGTAGTCTATAAGTTATAGGAAAATCAAACTTTTCATTTCTAAACTTAGTCTCTATTCAAAAACTTTTTATTAATCAAGATAAGGAATCAAACTGTATTTCTCATCTAGTCTATTATTTTACACCAAGCCATATGCACCTTCATGACCGTGAAATTTTGACTCGGGGTTCTTCAACTCTTATGCCTTATTTTTATAAATTTTTTGTGGTACTATCACATAGTTCTATTAGGCCCTCTAATCTGTCCATGTAACGAGCCTTAGGATGGTGACTCTCAAACCAGACGGTCTTAGGACAGCAAGTGAGAAAACATCCCAAGTACTTAAGGACTCAAGCAATAAAGCCACAAACCTTAAGCATTTTATAATTATATGAACCACTTTTAGGCATAAATACTATGCTTTATGAGGCACAAATCTCCAGCTTAATTAGAGAATTTTTGATATATATATATATATATATATATATATATATTATATATATATATATATATATATATATATATATATATATATATATATATATATCTTTTCTTTCTTTTTTTATAAGGCATAAGAATCTTTTTTTTTAACCCAAGTGTGCAATTGTGTAAAGTATGGATATTTCAACAAGGTAAATATCAAGACTAAATTACTTTTTCAATTTTTCTTCCTAACCCTAGAAATCAAACAAATAATCTTATTTTGACCAAGTATAAGAAATCCTAATTATAATTCTCTTATTCCTTAAAATTAACTTAATTTCTTACAAAAAATCGGTCAAAATATTGTTTTTCTTTTCAAAAAGATTTTAAAAGTAAAGAAAATGTTATTTTTTTATAAATTAAAAGAAAACCTATGTTATATTAGAACTCTCGTGCACGTTTATCTCATGCATTGTCCTCAATGTATGAATGAATGCATATACGCATGAAAAAGAAGAAAGGGAAGGAAACATGTTACCTCAAGGTGGTGGTTCCCGTGTGGTCGGATTGGGCCAAGCGTTGCTACCCAATCTAAATATTCTAGATTATCATGGAATCCACTTTTGACAACCTTTTTTTATTTACAATTTTATTATCCTCTTTATGAATATGGTCATGTAAGATCCGAAAATGAAATTTATCCCAGTTATATGACCAATTTTTGAATATTATCACTGAGTCATAATTGTCTTTACCTTGGTCTAATAATGTAATGTGACCTTGTGGAATGAATTATTTGGCCTTTTGAATGATAGGAATGGGAACCAACACTGACTCAGGTATATGATTTAAATCAAGTTTAGGTTCAAGAGTCAGTTTTGGTTTAAAAGTTGAGTCCAAATCAAGGAATTGAGATTCACATTCTTTTTCTATCAATGGAATTTGATTATCAAAAATAGGTGGTTCAATCTCAAGATTTGTGGGTACGAGAATCGATGTTGGCTCGGGAATGTAGTCCAATTTGGTTAAGATACCGAAGGCAATATAGACTCGAATTTTGGAATTGAATCACGAAATGAAAGTTCAAATTCACATTTTTGTTCAAGTTTAATTTCATTAAAATGAAAACATTCTAATTTGTCAATATTTTGGTATTGGTCAAGTTCAAGGTGATGTGATGAAATTAAATCTTGATTGAAGTCTCCAAGATGCCATGATTCTTGGTACCAATCAATATAGCTAGGGCAATCAAGGATGGTCGAAAATGTGTTGGTAGAGTTTCTCATCCTATCTTTTACTATGTTGATTAAATGACTTATTTGTGCTTCTCGCCTATTGATAGACTGGGTAAAATTATTTCCGGCTTGAGTCAGGTTTTTCATACTTATTTCTAAATGATGGTTCTTCTTCTTGTTTTGGGAGTTGAAAAATAGAGTAAGGATCTTGAATTTGAAAGTCTTGTGGGAATTGTGAGTCCATCATTTTCTGACTTAATCATGGCTTCTATACTCTTAGTCACCTCAGATTTTTCCTTCTATGGGTTGATCATGACTTGAAAATTTTGAAGCAGAATGTTGGAAAGGTGATGGACAATGTGACTCAGGAGAGTTGTATCCCCATTGACTCAGTGATGAGTGGTGATAATTATTCAAATCTTGTTAATAATACTAGGATTGGGGATAATATTGATTTGGATAAGAATAATCTGGCATACTTGGTTGGTTAGATTTAGGGTGGTAATATGAGAGTCAAAAGAGGTTGATGTAAAGTATGGATCACTATATGCATTGAAATAATTATAATTGTAATCTATATCATAAATATGTCAAAAACAAAAACAAAAATAAGCAAACAAATGAGCAAACAAAGAAAGAAAAATCTAGCCTAAGTTAGGGTAGACCTTAAACCTAGACAACTCCTAACTAGTTAGACTGCCCACATGGGCTATATTGCAGAATCTGACCACAAGTTAATCGGTCAGCTAGGGGGAAGACCAGTAGGAAGTTTTCGTGCCTAAGCAACGAACCAAATTATGCCAAACTACTGTTCTTCGAGGTTTCACCTCTCAATCCCCAAACCTTTGACACCGATTCGGCAAGAGTCAAATTCTAACAACTTCCCCATAGGTCAGTCTCCTATTGAGTCTGAGATGTCCCTAGGACTAACGTCTACTCAATTTTAAGTTAGGATAGCTAAGTAAGTGAGGAGATGGTTTATAGGCTAAGAGAGGGTAATGACTTCCCACCTTCTCTTGTTTATAGGACAAGCACTTAAATCGTTTTTGTGCGTGTGTGTAAGTATATTTCAAAAATAACACCCAAGCAATATTACATACACGTGTATTTTCTAAGCTATATGCAATGCAGATGTACTTTGGCTTCAGCACTCTTCAATAGTAATTTAAATATAACGAATTCAACAAATACCTAAAATGCAATGTCTAAACATTTTTTAGCATTAACAAACAACCATATTACTGTTGAGGTTAGAATAATGTGTAGAATATGTTAAACATAATAACTATAAACAAAAGTCGCTAAAACTTTGAATTTCAAGCAAACTGCAAGAAATTGTTGGCCCAGAGGCCTTCCACTCTAGTTTTGATGATGATTAACTCATGTAGTTATGTTTACTAATAATCTTGTGATTTTAGTTTCAGATCATTAATCAAGATATTAGTTGGTGATTAGCTTCAACAAAGGAGTTTGGAAGCTTTCACATGGTGATTCCAGAGCCCGAGCATCAAGATCATACTTTGCACTCGTTGGAGTCAAGCTCGTGGATCATCGGTTTGGATCGAGTTGACTTGAAGATGGAAGATCGTCAAGAAGACTTAGGTATCCATGTTTAGTTTTGTGTTTAGATCCATTTGTAAAGATTAGATAGTTGATATGCTCAAGTGCACAACACACACCTTTTATGGATATTGATTTTTGGGTTTTTAGTTTAACCGATAGTTGTTTTCATGAATAGATTGATCAAAACAAGTTTACATGGTTTTTATGTATATTAGATGTGCTCTATATACATGCATGCTTAAACTTCCTAGACAAACTTATTTTGACTTTCCTATTCATGTATTGAAAAATCCAAGTTTGATAAAATACAGGTTTTGATTTCTGATAAAATTTCTAAGACATAAAAATGATTCAATATGTTTGATATTTGTCTTGAAATTTTTATTACAAGTTTGTATTTCAATATAAAATGATAAAACTATTTTGTAGATTTTTACAAGTTTTATGGGATTTATTAAAATATTTTAAAACCCATTTTCTGACCCAGAATAGTGCCCGACAGGCTCTGTCGGTCGACCACACGGTCGACCGACCCAGGAGCCAGTCGACCGGGCAGTCGACCGACGTGCACAGCCTGTGCACGTCTGGGCCTGGTACTGGGCCGGTCGACCGGACCAGAGAGCTCTGCTCTCTGTTTTTGGGCGGTCGACCGGACGGTCGACGGGCTTCCTCCAATGGTCGAAAAATCGACCGTTGGCGGTCGACCGCCAGCTGTTCTGGCTGAGGAATCAGCCCAACGGCATATTTTGGGAGGAGGGTATTTATACCCATTTCTTGGGGAGTTTGATAAGACTTTTGAGAAAGAAAAAATAGTGTTTCTCCAGAGTTTAATTCTAAGTTTTCAAAAGTGTTTTTGGACTTTAAACTTCCAATTGATTTGTGTTTAGGGTTTTGGAAAATCAAAGTAAACTAGGTTTTTGGGATATTGATTTGGATTTTCATTTCTATCATTTACAAGAGATTCCCAAGTAGTTTTTCTTTGTTATTTGATTTCCAAAACACTTGTTTTCCACACTTGAGCTATATCTTCTATCCTATTCTATTAGGATCTTGTTTTGTGGAAAAAGAGAAGTTGTTTGTGGTTGAAAAAGACCATCAAATTGTAAACCCTTACTTGTGTTTCTCCCTCTTTGGTAGAGGTTGAGATTGTGGGTTGCTCCCTCTTTGGTAGAGGTTGAGGTTGTTGTTTACTTCCTCTTAGTGAGGTAGAGTTGGTGTTTTTTTGTATCCCTCTTCGGTAGAGGTGGATTGATTATTTTTTGGCTATGGGCCTACCCCTCGGTTGTGAGGTTGTGTTTGAGAGAGGAGTTCGGTACTCCCTTGTTGTACAAATCCTCCTCGGTTGAGGTTCCCTCGGTGGGAGTCCTCGGTGGACAAGATAGTGGATTAGAAATCCTTCTCGGTGAAGGCGGGGACGTAGAGCTAGGGGCTCGAACCTCGAAACATATCTTTGTGTTTGTGTTTGATCCATTGTCTCTTAACCTTCTCTCTTTATTTGTGTTGTGCATCATTCATATCATCATATCTTATATGCTTGTGTTGTGCATTGATTCATATTGCCATATCATTTACATGCTTGTGTGTTTTGTGCCTCTCTTGTACTTAACCATGAAAGCTTCATATAGCACCTCAACTCTTATTCAGAGGAATCAAGAGGAGTTAGTCCAGAGCCCTTCACGGGGAATTCGGCTACACTCGTTGGTTGTACTAAGTGTAGTTGCAATTAGTTTTAAATTCCGCATTTAGTTTCTAGATTAGCCATATCACATATTCACCTCCCTCTAGGTGATTTCAATTGGTATCAGAGCCTATGCTCCTGATACTTAGGTTTAACAACCTTGGAGTGAGATCCTGTTTGCTAATCTATATTTGCATTTGCACAACATTTGTTTGCACACACCCATGGATTGCTTTTCACCTCCCATGTTCGATGTCTCTAACATTGACACATGAAAATATAGGATGTCCATGTATTTGAAGACCCTAGGTTTGCATGTTTTTCTTGCCGCTACTAAGAAATGCTATCTTGGTAATAGCAATCATATAGGGGCCAATGCACAAGCCCTTGAGGCTATTAGAAGCACGCTTCTTCAAGATTATCTTATGCTTGTTTCTAACCTTGATTCCGCTTTTGTAGTGTGGAACAAGTTGACAACCACCTCCTCCTCCAAGTTTCAATTGCCAATCCAACCGGAGGAATCTAGTGGAGAATCCGACTCACAATGCTTCATGGTCCAAGGGAATGACTCCCTTGAGGTACATTCAGAATCTCAACTAGATTGTAGTAATGCTAGTTCTTCTTGTAATAATCATGTTGATCCCAACACTTTAAATGAAGAACTTTCTATAGTTTGTGAAAAATTGATAGAAAAATATAACATTTTGAAAAAGAAAAGTCTAGGCTTAATATTGAAAATAAAAATTTGATTTCTAGACTTGACATTGTTTTGCAAGAGAAAGTGGAGATTTCTAATGATAGGGATTCATTGAAATCTAAGCTTGATCTTGTATTAAAAGAAAATGAATTTTGAAAAATAAAAATGATTGTAATGATATTGTAAAGAAAAATGAAAACTTGTCTTTAAAAGTTAATTTTGTTTTAAAGAAAATGATTCTTTAAAAATGAAAATGTTTCTATTTCAAAAGATTTAGAAAATTGTTTAAAGAAAAATGAAGTTTTGCAAAATAAGATTGATGCACATGTTTGCCATGCTAGGGTAATTTCACCTAGATCACCCCTTGCATGCTCCACTTCTTCTATAATTAAAAATGATATAAATTTGTTGAAGAAGAATATGGATTGTTTGGGCTCCACTTTGAGCTAATGTGTGGTGAGCCATTCACGCTTGGAATCCTTGGTTCGAAAGAAACAAGTTTCATCTTTTCATGCACACCCTCCACGGCATACACATGCTACCCACGGTCACCACCATCACACTTTGTATGCTCATGTGTACACTTGTACACATTGTGGACGTAAGGGCCACCTTGCTAAATTTTGCTATGATCGTATACATGTTTCTAATTTAGCAAATAATTTTGTTTGGGTTAGAGAAGGTACTAACCACCATGGACCCAAAAAGATATGGGTACCAAATTCACCCCTATTGTGTTTGATGTAGGTGTGGGCTCTCATATGACGTGAGAGTAGAGGTACCTTGAGGTGGATGTGTTCCGAGCTTAAAGGAGACTATTTGGATGCATCACTTTCAAGGAAAGTTTTGGTGGAGGACCACCTTGGTTTGGAGAACTAGAGAGGTGCCTTCATCGGTTTTGGTATCGATCTCTAACTCCCGTTTATTTTTACATGCTTTCATGTTCATTATTTATAGCATGTTTAATTGTTTATAGATTATTATGTTAATGCCATGATTATTAGTTCATTGACATGCATGTATAGCTTTTGAGACACCCATGTTTAATATGGATCATTATTTTGTGTTCGCATTGTTTTGCTATCATGTCTATCATAGTTCTAATAACATGTGGATTTACATAATGATCATGTTTATGTTTTTCATGTTGATTTATATCTTGTTTTATGCTTCATGATTTGAATATATGTTTAAATGTTAGTTTTCATTAAAACTAGGTGTATACTTGTACATATAGTGGGCCACAAATAAATCTATATATGTTTGTGCTTGATTGCTTATTTGTACCCATTAGATGTTCTAGTATATTCTAGTTTTGATGATTCATGCATTTGACTTGTATTCCCATTTTATACATGTTTTCATGTTTATGTTTAACTTCATGTATATGTCTATTTTGCCAAAACTTAAGATATACATGCATACCCCTTGAGTCATTTGCTTTTCATGCAAATCTTTATATATGGACTCAATTGTGTTTAGGGACATGTATGTATACTTCTTGTTTTGACAAAACATACATATGCCTTGAAGTATGAATTGTTTTTAATGAAAATTTAGTTTTTCATGTTTTTATGTTTTAAGGAATATCGAGCTTGATTGCCTACCTTTCATGATTATGTTTTTCACATTTTATTTGAACACTTACTTTTCTTGTTTACTCATGTTTGTTTTCATGAGTCATATTCATGCTTCATTGATTTTGAGTGTTGGCTATCATGTGATTTACATAGTTTTCATAAAAAATATTTATGTTTTATTCCTTACTTGAAGGATTTCGTACTAGTTTACAAGTTTTTCCATTTAACTAGTTCGTATTCTTCGTTATGGTAGAGTTTTTCAAACATACATTATTTTTCAAATCTACTTGAAAACCCCTACCTTCAAAGGGTGGTTGGATGGGAGACCATGCTCATGTATGCTTTATAGTGGAAATTATTTTAAACTTGAACATGAATGGGTGGTAGGATTATGAGATATACACTTGATATTATTGTTGTTTCAATTGGTATCATTGGATCTTTTCAATTGGTATCATTATTGACATTTTTTGTTTACTCATATATATTTTTATATATGTATGCTTGGACTTTAAATAGTATCAATTTCGATTAGTATCTAACTTTTCATACATATATATGTTTTATTTGGTATTTCTTAAAGTGGGAGAAAACTCGTATTTCATCTTTCAATTGGTATTTTGTTTACCATTGGTTTTGTATTCCACTCCCTTGCTTTATGATAGAAAATAATAATTTCAATTGGTATCATATGCTTAAAAAATAATACTCTTTATTGATATCAAGATGTTTATTTGAATATTTTTAATTGGTATCAAGATGCTTTTGCTTCTTAAAATTGGTATCAATGTTTTTATGTTTCCTTTCAAATGGTATCAAGATGTTCTACATTGACATACTTCAATTGGTATCATAAAATGTTTTGATTTATATTGCCTATACGCAAGGGGAGCTTAACATCTCTTCTACATATAGATTCATGTTGTGTGTATCCTATATTGAGGAGCTTGACAACTCTTCTTTATGTGGTACACGTGTGTAGGGGGAGCTTCACATCTCCTCTTATACATTGCATATTATGTGTTATGTGAATTAGGGCTTGTCATCCCTTCTTCATGTACTGCATATATATAGGGAAGTTAACTTAGCGTCTTCCTCTTCATGAATGTATATCGCATATATCTATTTATTGATTTGTTTGTTTGACCCCTTAGTTAATTCTTTGTTTCGAACAAAAAGGGGGAGAAGAATTTATTGATTTGTTTTTACTTTAACCCCTTTGTTGATGATTGACAAAAAGGGGGAGAAGTATTTGAGTTTATATGCATACTTTATATGCATGTTTTGTTTTATTTATTAGTTTGTTGTTTAATTATTTAATTGGTATCAAGAGCATTATTTAAGAGCATGTTTTTATTGGTATCAAGAGCACGTTTCATGCATGATGCATTTCATATGTTTGGTATCAAGACCATTATGTTTTAGAAAAAGGATTTATGTTCATGCATCCCAATAAACAATAAATATATGTGTTTCATGCTTGTTTATGAGCCTTCATTGCATAATTATTTGCTTATTTATTGCTATGCATGAGTTAAGGTGGAGCTTCTTTGAAGCTTAACTTTAATCCATGCATATATAACTCCATGAGTTTTGTCATCATCAAAAGGGAGAGATTGTTGGCCCAGAGGCCTTCCACTCTACTTTTGATGAAGATTAACTCATGTGGTTATGTTTACTAATAATCTTGTGATTTTAGTTTCAGATCATTAATCAAGATATTAGTTGGTGATTAGCTTCAACAAAGGAGTTTGGAAGCTTTCACATGGTGATTCCAGAGCCCGAGCATCAAGATCATACTTTGCACTCGTTGGAGTCAAGCTCGTGGATCATCGGTTTGGATCGAGTTGACTTGAAGATGGAAGATCGTCAAGAAGACTTAGGTATCCATGTTTAGTTTTGTGTTTAGATCCATTTGTAAAGATTAGATAGTTGATATGCTCAAGTGCACAACACACACGTTTTATGGATATTGGTTTTTCGGTTTTTAGTTTAACCGATAGTTGTTTTCATGAATAGATTGATCAAAACAAGTTTACATGATTTTTATGTATATTAGATGTGCTCTATATACATGCATGCTTAAACTTCCTAGACAAACTTATTTTGACTTTCCTATTCATGTATTGAAAAATCCAAGTTTGATAAAATACAGGTTTTAGTTTTTTATAAAATTTCTAAGACACAAAAATGATTCAATATTTTTGATATTTGTCTTAAAATTTTTATCACAAGTTTGTATTTCAAGATAAAATGATAAAACTATTTTTATGGATTTTTAGAAGTTTTATGGGATTTATTAAAATATTTTAAAACCCAATTTCTGACCCAGAACAGTGCCTGACAGGCTCTGTCGGTCGACCGCACGGTCGACCAACCCAGGAGCCGGTCGACCGGGCAGTCAACCGACGTGCACAGCCTGTGCACGTCTGGGCCTGGCACTGGGACGGTCGACCGGCCCGTCGACCGGACCAGAGAGCTCTGCTCTCTGTTTTTGGGCGGTCGACCGGACGGTCGACCGGCTTCCTCCAATGGTCGAAAAATCGACCGTTGGCGGTCGACCGCCAGTTGTTCAGGCTGAGGAATCAGCCCAACGGCTATATTTTGGGAGGATGGTATTTAGACCCTATTTCTTGGGGAGTTTGATAAGACTTTTAAGAAAGAAAAAATAGTGTTTCTCTAGAGTTTAATTCTAAGTTTTCAAAAGTGTTTTTGGACTTTAAACTTCCAATTTGATTTGTATTTAGGGTTCTGGAAAATCAAAGAAAACTAAGTTTTGGGATATTGATTTGGATTTTCATTTCTATCATTTACAAGAGATTTTCCAAGTAGTTTTTCTTTGTTATTTGATTTCCAAAACACTTATTTTCCACACTTGAGCTATATCTTCTATCCTATTCTATTAGGATCTTGTTTTGTGGAAAAAGAGAAGTTGTTTGTGGTTGAAAAAGACCACCAAATTGTAAACCCTTACTTGTGTTGCTCCCTCTTTGGTAGAGGTTGAGATTGTGGGTTGCTCCCTCTTTGGTAGAGGTTGAGGTTGTTGTTTACTCCCTCTTAGTGAGGTGGAGTTGGTGTTGTTTGTATCCCTCTTCGGTAGAGGTGGATTGGTTGTTATTTGGCTACGGGGCTACCCCTTGGTTGTGAGGTGGTGTTTGAGAGAGGAGTTCGGTACTCCCTTGTTGTACAAATCCTCCTCGGTAGAGGTTCCCTCGGTGGGAGTCCTCGGTGGACAAGATAGTGGATTAGAAATCCTTCTCGGTGAAGGCGGGACGTAGAGCTAGGGGCTCGAACCTCGAAATATATCTTTGTGTTTGCGTTTGATCAT
The DNA here is from genome assembly GCA_038442645.1 of Agave tequilana. Classification (NCBI taxonomy): domain Eukaryota; kingdom Viridiplantae; phylum Streptophyta; class Magnoliopsida; order Asparagales; family Asparagaceae; genus Agave; species Agave tequilana. The sequence continues at coordinate 75,985 of JAVJIF010003130.1, read as the reverse complement.
TGTCTCTTAACCTTCTCTCTTTATTTGTGTTGTGCATCATTCAATCGTCATATCTTATATGCTTGTATTGTGCATTGATTCATATTGCCATATCATTTACATACTTGTGTGTTTGTGTGCCTCACTTGTACTTAACCACAAGAGCTTCATATAGCACCTCACTCTTATTCAGAGGAATCAAGAGGAGTTAGTCCAGAGCCCTTCACGGGGAATTCGGCTACACTCGTTGGTTGTACTAAGTGTAGTTGCATTTAGTTTTAAATTCCGCATTTAGTTTCTAGATTAGCCATATCACCTATTAACCCCCCCTCTAGGTGATTTCAGAAGTTACAGTTAGTAGTTCGCCATAAATGATGCGAAAATGCGACTTTTGCCACATGTGCGTAGCATATTTATGGGCTCTGATGCTCTGCCTTCTTGGACAGGGCACAAAGTAGCAATGTGTTCATTGCAGCTCCTAGATTTCAATATTAGCCCCTACACACAAAAACAGAGGAAAAAAGTTAAATCGTTGAATGCAAATAAAAAAAAACTTACCGTTTCTCCCTGGCAATGGCACCAAAATTTGATTGAAGTTTAACCTATACAAAAGAAAACACAAAGATTAGAAATGAAGAGTAGAAATGTACAAGGTTACTCAATACTACTATTATAGCAAGTGGTTATGCGGGTCGTGATCCATACGGAGGGACTGCGATGGAAGCTTATTGTAAGTTCTCTTTTCGTTCATTAAAATGGTTAAAAATCTTCTTTTTTTTTTATAAAGAAAAGAAAAAATGAAGCTATGTTAATTTGGAGAAAGTATAGATAGGAGAAGATGGTGACTATTGAAAAATGGTAAACTAAGTTAAAGAAAGAAATAAAAAGAGTAAAGATTTGGTGACTGAAGTTGTGTGTTCTACACTAAGAAATCAAAAGAAAGAAAACCTAAAATATGTACTAACCTCTTCTGGATGATGACTTACCTTGGATCATTGGCACATTTCCCTAATATAGAGGCGATCAGGGTATAATCCATAGTATCTAACCCTGTCCCCATCCACATTACATCATCAAAACTATCTCGAGTAAGTATGAAATGTATGAACTTTGGGGAGGAATCCATCGTCATGAGCTTTCAGTGGCACTCGCAAAGGCAAGACAATACCGATGTTATTCGATTCACTTGGATAATCATCAAAATCAAAAAGAAGAAAAGTAGAAGAAGAGCATAAAGTGGAACAAAAATGAAAAGCAAAAAATGTAACTTTTGATTAAGTAACGATAAAAGAAGAGAAGAACAACTTGCATCGGTGTCACTCTAAGTATAGCCTTCACTCTCATTCTCTCATGGAACTCTGATTTACATAAATGAAAACAAAAATTACATGAAAAGAAAAATAAAAACCTACACTAAACTAGAACAAAAAATAGCCTAAGAATCTATCTCTGATTAATCATCTAGTTTGCCTCTGAAGTTGCAAGTATTTATAGCAAAAACTGGAAGGGGGAAGCGCCTGAAATAGGGGCAACATCTCTTGCCCAACAGAAAAGATCTTCTGATAAGGTTAGACATAAGATTGAAAATAAATTTTTATTTTATCCTTTAATCTTCAGCTAGATTGTGTCTTATCTCTTTGAATCTTCTGAATAAACATCCCAATCTTTTAGATATCTCTTTGTATATTGATAGGATTGTATTTTGACTTCTAAACTTGCCTCTATCTCCTTGATTTCGCAGCTAAGGAAATAAATCTAACTAAATCTGATTTACTTGGATTAGATTTGTGATGATTTTCAGCTAACCAAATAGATCCATATAAATGTGATTTTAACTAGATTTATCTGGCTTTATCTTCAGCTAACCTAATAGATTCAATTAAATCAGAATTTAACTGGCTTTTATTTGGTCTTATCTTCTCTCCCTTCATTAAGACAAACCTATAAAATAAGATATTAAGGAAAAAAATTTGCAGGATTTATTACAAGATAGATGTAGGAATGCAATAATAGATATGTAATAAACGTGTACTGTCACGCCCCGCTTCCCAAAATACGCTAGAGCAGAGACGCGACACGAGTCGGCGATGTATATACGCAAGGAAAATGCCTCACGTATACACGCTAAGCCTTAAATAACCCAAAACAAGCTATAAATCGAAGCTATATTAAATCATGATTACTGCAATATCACATGTAAGCAACCACACATGATATCATATAAATGAAAAACTGGAAAACAACTGAATCTGATATAACAAGAATCAGGAAATAATATAAAGGCAAGAAAGATAAGAATACCGGAATCGAATAGGGAGAAGCTCCAGTTCTTCGCGAAGCGTATGGTCTCATCAAACACCTGCACAATACAAACAAAGCATCCAATATCTTGACATGCAAATCCAGGGTGTCAGAAAGCGACCTGGTGAGTGTGTGTGTAAAGGGGAAAGCTCGTGCATGTAAACAATGTGCACAGAATAATAACATGATAAATTGCAGTCATAAGATAACTAAACAACATGATAAACAAACAACTGAAGGATAATTGCATAACAACATGAATGAAGATATATGTCAACTATCACAACTGTAAACTAATAGCTGATATCAAGATGTGTAACCTAGCATATATCACTAGTCTGGTTGGTTATTATTTACCTAACTAATGTGGTACTTAGTTGTGTCCCATACCACAGCCGTTTCCTACATATCAAACAAAGTTATCGTTGTTGTAACTACCTGCCAATGTAGTGCATGTGTTTTGGAAGGATATCATGCATGCCTGGTACCATGGTCTAATACCCCTAGCGCTGATCCAGGACAAGCCGCAAGACTCTGACAACTAAAGACCACAGCCCCACACGAAAAGACAACTAGTGTGGCACGTAATCCGGGCATAGTCCTGACAACTGACAACTGAATAGGTAGCCAGTACTACCTTGGTTCCCCATCGTTGGAACCCACAACTCTGTACCATAAGAAGTCCTTCCAAAATACACGACATGCATCATCAGGCAATTACCCCGTACCCCAGGTTATGGTGTCTTTTATTAACAAGCAATCAATGTGTTATTATTAAAGAGTAACTGATATCTCCAACAAGTGCTGATGTCAATACTAGCTGATAATCTGATAACTGACAACTGAAAACTGATATCTGATAACTGAGTAGCTGACAACTAATATCTGACATCTGAAATAAGATACTGGAGATATAGCTACTAACACAATGGTGTCACTAACAACTGGTAACTGGTAGCCATATCTGACAACTAGTATAAACTTTGAAATACATCATATGATCACTAACAAATAATCTCACCAATAACTGATAAAGTGATGACTTCTATCTGGTAACTCTGAAGTACAAGATCACTGATATCAACTAGATCACTGTCACTATAACTCATTCTGTATTAACTGAAGTAATCAATAACTAAACATGAAGCACATGGCATGTCCTCGAGACCAACTAAGTCAACATATACCGAAATCATATCTAAATAGGAAACATCCTCAAAGAACTGCACCTAGAATAGTATACTTATAAGTCTTTACAACCAACTCATAATTTCAATAATCACATGAACATCAAGTATCAATTCATATCGAGTAATCTGATACAATGAACCGCCGTTTCAATATATCAATAATCAGTGCTCAGTTCTTTCACTCTATCGATCTTCTTTGATCCCCAAGCCCTCACAAATTCTCACTTTTATCAAGGTCAATCACATGATCCCAAAACTCAGTAACATATCAGATACATGTCTAAGATCTATCAGGTCAAGTCAATTCAACCAATATCTATTCCTCAAATCCATATTCATCCAACTATAGCCAAGATCATAGCTCAAGGGTAAAGTTCTCCATCCATAAGAAATTTAAGAACAGCAGTCAGACTAGAGTTAGTCGACTAGGGGAGGATCAAGTCGACTAGGGTAGTGGGTTTTGGACTGGGTTAGTCGACTAACAAATGAGACAAGTCGCTATAAAAGGTATAAGTCGACTAATAGAAGGGGTAAGTCGACTAATAAAAGTAATAGCCAGCAACAGAGAGTACATAACTTTCAGAACAAACACCTAGTCGACTAAGGCTATGATAAGTCGACTAGTATTGGAGTACTAGTCGACTATAGTAAATGATAGTCGACTATACTACCTACAGTCAACAAACAGAGAGTTCACAACTATTCTAAATAGAAACCTAGTCGACTATAGGACTATAGTAAGTCGACTAATAGGGGTATTTGTCGACTAATAAAAGGTCAAGTCGACTAATAAACCTGCAGACCTGCTATTGAAATACACCTACACATATTCCCACATTCTCTTCAAATGCACACATGCTACACTCGCGCATACAGCACCCAAGCATATAGGTTTCTACATTACATCTATACATATATTAAAATACAAACTTAATCAAATGTACATAATAATGAGAGAAATAGAAAGAGGGAGGGGAGCACACTCACATGAATTAATATATAAATTCATATTATTCCCAACACTTACTTGTATGTCTATTAAATCTCATGCACAAGTCAAACCAACGCACGCACACCACATAAATGAAGAGAGGGAGAATTGAGAACTCACAATAGGGGGAAGCTCGGCAATGGAGAGAGGGATTGGGGGCTAAACTCGGACTGCTGCTGCGGTGCGCTGCATCTGCAGGGGGCAGCCTGGACTGCTGCTGCGTGCGCAGCTCATGTCGGAGGGGGATCGGGCCGTGGAGGAGGAGACGCTTCATGGAAGAAGGCTGGGCATGGCTCTGCTTGGTTGGACAGTGGCCTGGACGGGGCTGAAGGCAACCATATTACTGCTGTTACGGTGGAGGAGGAGGTCTCGCCAGAGGAGTCAATGGCCTCGATGATGGGCTGCTGGTTGCCTGGATCTGCTGCCGGGGTTGGGCTGCAGCAAAAGGAGGTGGAGATCATGGTGTGAAGGAGAGAAGATGTAAGGAACATCCGATGGCTCTGGTGCATTGGTGATGGCCGCGAGGAGATCGACCATGAAGAGGTGTGGCAAGGGAGGAGGGGGTTGCTTCGGGCTGGATGTTGTTGCCGTCAAAGGTTGTGTAGGGGAAGAGGGAGAAGACGTGGGGTTCGGCCATGGTGAAGAGGGGCGGCTGATGATGATAGGATTAGTTTCTGGGATTAGTGTTAGATTAGGGGAGGATTATATAGGATGGGTTATTGGGTCTAAGATCTAATTGGTTGGTGGGCTTGCTATTGGGTATGGATAGAGAGCTATAGGGTAATGGGTTTGGGGGTTGGATTCAAATGGTTAAATGGGTATTGGATATTGGATAATGAGAATAAATATTGGGAAAAGGATTATGGACTAAGAAAGAATAGAAAAGATAATAATAATAATAATATTAAAAGAATATCTACCTTAATAATGCTAAATAATTGTAACAACTCTTAAATAAAAATAATAATTAATAACATGCATATTAATTAACAATAGCAATGACAATAATAATTAATCAACATAAACAATAATACTAATATTAATTAACAGCAACAATAATAAAATAATAGAAATAGTAATTAACAATTACTACTACCACTAATACTAATACTAATATTAAAATAAATAAATTATAATGACACCAATAATATTATTCATAAATAATAATAACCATAGTAATGGCAAAATTACTAGTTAGTAATTAAAATGCTAACAAGTCATAACGGTAAATATAAAATGCCAAATTACCATTTACTATCTCAAAAATAATTTGCATATTTAATAATAATAATAATCACATGAAAAAATAATAAATTAAGTTAATAAAATAATTAGTAAATCAAAATAAATACTTTAGAAAAATAAAAATACAATATTTCTAATTAGGGATCTTACATTCTACCCACCTTATAAAAATTTTGTCCCCAAAATTTAATAGGGCAGGGAATGGTAAAAAGAATTCAAAATCAAAGGAGAAAACAAACAAGCTTCACGTCGCTTCTCTGAACATCATAAATCCACCACGCTTTCGCTGCGAAACTCTGATTTCTGCTACGACTTCAACATGAAATAACCAATCTTAAGAGACAAAGTCAAGGAATAGAATCGAGGAAGAGGAGGAGAAACAAGATGAAAATCCGAATCACTCTAAAAGAAGAGTAGAAATAAAGGATATCAAAAGATCAAAGATAAAGATTTTCTAAGGAAGGACGGTCAATTCCAAATGGACTGAATATCATAATGGATAGTATATGTATATTGCAGTGTAACTATAGCTTATTTTCAAGTTATCGGTAAGAACTAGGTCTTCTTGCGAAATAAAAGTGAAAATTCAATCCCTCGTGACGTAACAGGAGCATGAAAGCCTTGCCAACATACACGGTGAAGCAACCCTCGGACGAAGCTGAACGCTCATGGCAAAACAGCGTATGAATGCTTGCTAATGCACATGGCAAAGCCACACTCGCGGTGAAGCTAAGCAAACGCGGCTAAGCAAGCATATGAACGATATGCTATAAACGCGGTGAAGTTACGCTCAGGCGAGTTTTACAATAAAGCACCGAGCTCTTAGCTCGCCTCCCGGCGGAGCTAGTGAAACCCGAAAGTTATGCCCGGATGCTGAGCCCAGAGGCTAAAAAGAGCCCACAGGCTAACACTCACGAATAGTGGTCAAGTGTATCTGCGTGTTAGAATAAGCACACACATGTGCCAGTATTACACACTCGCCCACACAGTTATAAACACACATATATACCTATTTACAAGTACTTATGCACACTCGTTACAATCAATCACATAAACATTTGATGTGCACTCACATAAATGTACAATGAACACTCGCCTCGTGTATGACTGGGCATGGGATGATGGAGGGGTTCTCGCGGAGTTAACTCACGCACGTGGGGAGCAGGGGCTCTCAACTATCCGAGGTAGTGGCACACACTCAAGAAGAGGAGGCACGACCATAGGGCACGGTGGGGGCATGGCCGGCCACGGCTTGGCTACGAGCTGGGTCTTGCCTGGGCACGGCTGGACCTGGCTGCGCGCTAGGCTTGGCTAGGCTTGGTTACGTGTTAGGCTTCTCTGGAACTGGCTACCTGGCTTGCCAGGGAGGAGGGCAGCATACAAAGCTGGCTAGCGTGGAGGTATTATTGGTGGTCGTTGGCCAGAGAAGAGAGGAAGTAGAGGGTGGAGATGATGGTATTGTTTTGTGGTGGTGGGACTAAGGGAGAGGGGAAGAGGGGAAGATGTTACGTTGGTGGGAGGTGTTTGGCCGTAGGAGGAGGGGAAGGAGAGGTCGGGGTGCACCGGGGGAGCTTGGCTGGCATGGTTCTAGGCTAAAAGGGGCACCGATGGCCAACTGAAGGGAGAGAAAAAGGGTGGGTGAGTGAGAGTGTGTGAGTGAGAGTGAAAGTAAGTGTGAATGAATGAGAGTGAGAGAGGTAAAAGAGGGGGAGAAGTTAGGTGAGAGGGGGAGTAGTTAAAAGTGAAGAGGATTGGGGAAGTGGGTGGTGCATGGGGGTGAGTGAGTGGTCGGCAAGACCATGGGGGAGTAGATTTGCATGGGAGAGGGAAGGGAGAGAGAAAAGAAAGAAAGGAAAAAAAGGAAAAGAAAAAGTGAAAAATAAAAAAATAAGGAAAAGATATGTCACGCCCCGCTTCCCAAAATACATTGGAGTGGAGACGCGACGAGAGTCGACAATGTATATGTGAGAAAGTACCCCATATATACACACATTAAGTTTGAAGTAACCGGAACAAGCTATATCAATTAACTATGAAGGTATTAAATATCACTGCAATATGATATTTAAATTCTACACATGATATATTATTCATGAATAATTGAAATGGAATGAAAGCTGAGTCCAAAATACAGAGAATAATAGAATCAATAATAACAAGCAAGAAAAGATACCAAAACTGGAGGATCAAGCAAACAGAACTCTGGCTCCTGACATAATGCGTGTGATCCTCTCTAAATACCGAATCAACAAAGTAATATATATAGACTTGGATGTGCAAATCCAAGAAGTCAGAAACTCCCAGTGATTGTGTAAAATGAGGGAAGATGCACTTGCATAGCAGTGTGCATGTAACACTACAACACCAATATATAATACACTGAAAAACATAGGAATTAAAGACATCATTGTCTAATTAAATAACATTCAGCATGTTACCAGTATTATAATAACAGGCAGTGTGTAAACTAAAGAGTAACAGAATCCAACTGTTATAAAAATCATGTATCAGGTCAATTGTCTATCATATCATATATGTATCAGGTGTCTATCATAACACGTAGGCATATAACAAGTTAGCACACATCAAACATGGCGTATCATGTCAGTCAGCTTTTATTAATTATGTCAGCGAACACTAATTGTCACATGTAGTCATACTACACCTATTATACATGTCAATCAGAGTCCCATGTTATTGAAATTGATAGGTTGGAGACATTTTCTGTGTTTTAAGTAGGTCTCGTACATTCATGGAACCAAGGCCCAAACTCCTGGCACTGAACCATGTTGGCCCAAAAGGTTACACTCTCCATTTGTTTTTGGTTTTGATGATGACAAACCAAATATGAGCTATTTGGTACTAATAAAGTTTGTTAAGATGAGTTTTAGGTTTGTACCAATTTTGGAGGCCATTGCTTGCTATTGCAATAACTTCTAGGTTTATAAAGCTATGAAGGCATATTGCACATCAAGGAAGGATCATAGAAGAAGAAGGCTCTAGCAAGGATAGCATGGCTCAAAGATTGTGAAAATTGCTATGCATACTTTATTTTTAGTTTTATAGTTTAGAAGTTTGTTAAAGAATAGTGGATAGGTTTGAAGCTCTATCACACACGTTTTTGCGCACATGTTCAATCCAAAATGTTTTCCTATAATTTATACAAAAATATTTTGTATACAAGATTTTGCCTACAGATATATATTTATGTTTTATACTAATCCCTGTTCAAAGTATTTTTATCAAAATCTTAATCTTTTCTTAAATTCCTTCTAAGTCTGATTTTTGACCAGTTCCGGTCGACCGGCTGGTCGACCGAATCTGTGTCAGGTTATACCGGTCGACCGTCCCAGTCGACCGAAGTCCTGGCAGATGCACGTTTCCGTGTGCATGTCTGTCGGTCGACCGGGGCGGTCGACCGGACTATAGTTTTTGCTCTCTGGTTTTTCGGTCGACCGGGCGGTCGACCGTATGCCTGTAAACGGTCATAATTTTGAACTAGCGGTCGACCGCACCGGTCGACCGATCTAGCCGTTGAACAGTAACGGGCAGTTTTAATGAGCTGTTTATTTTTGTCTTTTTGTATTTAAAATTAGTTAATTAATATATTTTAAACTGATTACCTCCTAAACATCAGTAATTATGTTTTATCCTAAACCCTAGCCCTCTCCTATAAATAGGGGTATTTGGGGAGAGATTTAAAGAAAAACAATCTTTACAAGAGAAAATTCAAAAGTTTCAAAGTTTAAGGCTTTCAAAAGTTCTTGGTTTTTGTGATAAATTTGTTGGCCCAAAGGCCATTATCCCGGTTATTTTGATGATAGCAAAACGTATTTAGTTATGTATTTAATAATCTTGTTTAAAAGTATTTCAGGTTCAAGAAACAGATTTTGACGACTCCACTAAAAGACTCACACTTTTGGAGTTTGCCCAACATTTGCATTCCCAAGCTAAAGCACATAGGAAGCTTCGGAATTTGCGTTGAAGAAAAGTTCAAGAAGAAGATCAAGACTTGCTAAAGAATCCAAGATTTGTATTTTGTCTATTTTGTTTTAGAATTTTTGTCAAAACTAAATAGTAGAAGTAGAGATATGGGATATCACACACACACATTTTCTAGAGTGATTTTTGGCTTCAAAAATACTTTCTATTTTCATTTCCAAACTTATTTTTAGATGAACTTATTTATTTTGGAAATACGATTTTAGAAAGACTAGTTTTTGGAAAAACATTTCATGGAAAATCAAGTTTTTATCAAAAGAATTTTTACCAAGTATTTTACCTTGTTAGTAATATGACACATGCTCATACTCTATGATTTTTCAAGACCAAAACATTTTATCCAAGACCCAAAACCAAATCCAAAATTGTCCAGGTCCTGTAAATTCTGATTTTTCAGAAATTCACAGTGACCGGTCGACCGGCAGTCGACCGGGACTCGACCGAACATGCACAATTGTGCATGTGCGTATCAGTCGACCGGGAGTCGACCGATACTCGACCGGCCCAAACCCTTTGCTCTCTGGAAATTGCCAGTCGACCGACCCGGTCGACCGGTGAGCCCCAACGGTCGGATTTTCGACCGTTGGCGGTCGACCGACCCGGTCGACCGGTAGTCTGTCAAAAGTTCTGACAGACTCAACAGCTATTTTTCTGACTCTTTGACTTTAGGGATTTGTCTCCAACGAATCTCTTGAGCAGTTTTTGACCCCTATAAATAGGTGGTCACTTCATATGAAATGACTAATGATTTTAGAGCTATCAAGTGAAATTTTACAAGAGTTGTGAAAAGATTTCAAAGTTCATTTTAGAAAAGATTTTTCTCTCCAAAGCCTAAATTTCATACACCTTACTTGGAGCCTATTCCTCTACTTCTCTCTAGTTTTGCACTACACAATCCCATACTCTAACTCTCCTATTTGGTTCTAGGATTGTGCTTAGTGAGCTCTTTTGTAAAGTGGTCAAGTGTGATCACTTCCATTGTAATTGAGTGAAGTTGTAGAGGCATCGGCCTCAAGGCGAGCTAGTGTGCTCAAGGTGGTGAAGTGTCATCACGGGAGACGGACAAGTGTTGTCCTTGTATTGTTGATCCGGTGGGATCCTCAATAGTGGAAATCCTTCAAGTGTGAAGGCGGGGACGTAGAGCGTGGCTCGAACCTCGGAAACATATCGGCGTGTTTGCGTTTGCTCAAATTCTTCTAACTCTATCTCTTTAATTACTTGCACCTTTACCTTGTTTAATTCTTGCAAGTATTTGTATTGTGATAATTGTTAGAGTTAAATTTTAAATTCCGCATAATTGCCATTATCATATAGCCATCACCTATTCACCCCCCCTCTAGGTGATTTCAATTGGTATCAGAGCCTAACCCTAGATTTGGTTTAACCACCTTAGGGAGATCCTTCATTTGGCTATATATTTGCTTGTTGTTGTTTGTTGCATTTTACTTGCTTGTGCATTCATGGCATCCATGGACTTTTCTAGCATTAAATCCCCTCCCAAATTTGATGGCTTGAACTTTCCTATTTGGAAAGTCAAGATGAACTTGTTTTTGAAATCCTTAGGTGTTAGGGTAGCTAGGGCCATTACCAAAGACTTCATTGAACCAACTAGTGATGAGAGCACATGGTCCGAGGATACTTCCAAAGACTATGAAGCAAATGCTAGGGCACAATATGCATTAACACAAGCACTTAATGAAGATGACCTTGCACGCATCATTAATTGTAAATCGGCATATGAAGTTTGGAACATGCTTATTGTGACTCATGAGGGAACGTCACAAGTCAAGAGAGCAAAAGTTGACTTGTTACGTTCTCAATATGAGAATTTTTACATGATTGATAATGAGAGCATTGATGACATGCTCACTCGCTTTACAAAAATAACTAATGCTCTTTCTTCCTTAGGCGACAAGATTGATAACGATCAAAAGATAAGGAAGGTGATCCGAGCTCTTCCCAAAGCTTGGGAAGTCAAGGCGACAACCCTCAAGGAGCTAAATGACAAGGAGGAGATGGACTTCTCCGGCTTCATCGGAAATCTCAAAACACATGAGATGGAGATGAAGGTACGAGAAGAAAGGGAGGCACCCAAGAAGAAATTAATAGCCTTCAAAGCCGCTCCAACAATTCAAGACGAGGATGATTCATCGGACGAGTGCGATGAAGACTTCGCCATGCTCATCCGGAAGGTGGGCAAGATGTTCTACAGAAAGGGAAGACAAAGCAATTTCCGGCGAGGGAAACCTCAAGGGAGATTTGAGAGAAAAAGAGAGGAGCCCGGTCCTTGCTTCCATTGCAAGAAGATCGGTCACCTCATTGCCGATTGCCCCGCTCTACAAGCGACCACATCCAAGAACGGGCAAAGAAAGAAGAAAGCAATGGTGGCTACTTGGGATGACACGGAGTCGGAATCCGAAGAGGAAGTCGACGCCGCGCACATGTGTTTCATGGCACATGGGGAGGATGCACCAAAGGTAACTCTAGAAAACTCTTTAGATGAGGATGAGTTAACTATGGATGAACTTGCACATTTTTTTGAAAAATTGCAAAATAGGTATGAGATTTCCCAATCTCAAAATAAGAAATTAAAAAGAGAAAATGAAGCTTTAAAATATAAAGTTGAAATAGTTGTTAAAGAAAAGGATGTTTTATCTAGCTCTTTTGGAAAATTGAAAAATGATTTTGATAAATATAAACTTGCAAATAAGGGTAAAACCCCCATAGTTTCAATTGATAAAAATGATTTTGTTGAGATCCAAAAACGTGTTGAAGCTTTGGACTCAAATTTAAAAAGTTATGCTTTTGATTTGAAAAAGATAGCATCTAAATTTCCTAAGGGAGTACCCCAAGGGAAACATGCATCTCATACACATACACATGCACGAAAACATGCGCACACACATAAGCATGCATACATATATAGTAGTGGTAGAATTTATGTTTGCACTCATTGTGGCCGCAAAGGCCATTTAGAAAAGTTTTGTTATGCTAAAAATAATATTAATAATAAATATGTTTGGGTTCGCCCCGGTACTAACACTAAAGGACCCTCAAAGATTTGGGTACCAAAAGATCCTCCAAATGTAGGTGACACAGGTGGATCTACTTCCTCCAAGACTTAGGGGGAGACGGTGCCCGGGTGGTAGATGCAACTAAGCTCACAAGTTCAAATCTAGCTTGCATCGCTATCGTGGAGGCACCTATTTTTGGAGATTGCCCTTAAATTGGTAATATCTCCATTTTAAAATAGTTGTTGATTTTTGGTAATGTATACATGTGTATAGAATTGATAGTTTGCTTTTGTATTCCATTGATACATGCCTATATAGAACTACTTTTCTATCATGTTGTGTACATGCCTTGCGTTAATTTTCATATCTTGTATTTTTTTATGCCTTATGTTATACTTGTCCACATGTCCATGTTGTTTGAGAATGTATCTATATGTATATACTATTTTTCAAAGGTATAAATTAATAATCAAAATTTCTTGTTTAAACAAATACCTTAAAGATGGCAATTGCGCACCTCAACTCATTCAAGAGGAATCAAGAGGATGAAGTTCAGAACCCGTCACTGGGTATTCGGCTTCAACATCTTTAAATCTTTGTTTAAATTTGTAAAATTAAAACATTTTGTGTGAAGTTTTTGTTGATATGATCACTAAAAGAAGATTTTTAAAACTGGTTGTTGTATCCCTGTATGTTATAATATATCATATTTTATTTGTTATATTTTTTTTATTTTTTTTCTGGATCAGAATCTGGTAGCAGTTTTTCAGTCAAAGCCGGTCGACCGGCCCCTAACCCCAGTCGACCGACTCTGCCTGAGAAAATTTTTTAATTTTTTTTCTTCTGCTACCGGTCGACTGCTTTATTGGACCAGTCGACCGATCCGAGTGCGTGACTCTCTGTATCTTTTCGGTCGACCGGCCCTTAACCCCAGTCGACCGATCGTCGTATTCTGGCCTATATTTGGACTTTTTCTTCACTGTTTCGCTCACTCTCTCCTTTCTCTCTCAGCGAGCCGCAGGACCCTCTTCTTCCCAAATTTTCTAACTTCAAATCCGTTCACCTGATCTCAAATTCTTTCAAAACCCATCTCATACTTCTCCTTTCTACTCCAGATCTCAAATCTCAGGTCGATCCAACCAGCGGATCATCAAAATTTCTGGGTTTTCAAGCTAGGGTTTCAGAATTTTCTCAAGGTAAAAATTCGGATTTTACATCTGTTCTTCCTTTCTAGCTTAGATATATCACTTCTTTTGTCTTCATATTAGGTTGATTGATCATCTAGATCGTGCCTTTACCTGCAAAACCCTAAAAATTTGATTTTTATCATGCCTCCTAAAAGACATCGTTCTGAGAAGGGAAAGGGCATTGCCCAATCCTCCTCTCAAGCCCCTAGGACTGATCCCTTGTTGCGTAACGATCTTGCCTCTGACCGTTACACACATCTAGCCCCTAGGAACACTATTTCGGGTAGGTATGTGGCTATCCATGATTTTGAACACCTTGATATCCCCCACATACTCCGTACCAACAATCTTGTGGATTTTCTCTCCATCAGGGAGAAGGTTTACACTTCCTTGGTTCCCTATTTCTATGCCAATTTTGAATTTAGTGGGAACCGGATCATCTCCCGTGTGATGGGTAGGGACATAAATATTTCCCTAGGTCAGTTTGCTAGGATTCTTCATCTTTCCACTGATGGAATAGATGTCTACTCTCATGACCTACATGATTTTTCTGAATATCCGGAGGGTGAGTCTTCGCTCACCGCATCCACTCTCATTCACCGGAATGACGATCCCGATTTGGTAAGGAATGAGATTGTGAGTCAGTATTCCCTCCAATCTCAGGTCCTTGCTAAGATTATCTTTCATAATATCGTGCCTAAATCCGGTGAATTCAGTCATGCTCGAGGTCCTGTTCCCCTGATTATCTATTGCCTCCTTAAAGGCATTAGGATAAATTTCCCTCGAGTGATCGCTTCTCACATGAGTTGTGATCAGATTCGCACTGCTGGTAGGAGTCTGCCTTATGGCATGCTCATTACCCATCTTCTCAGGGCTTTAGATTTTGATCTCTCTGGTCAAGCCCCTTCAAAACCCTCATCTGATATCAATGCTGCTGCTTTGAAGATGATGGAAGCTCAGTTGCATCGACACGCAGCTGTGCAACCACCACCTGTTCCTGCAGCTGATCCAGCTCCAGCTCCACCTCCTGTTTTTCCTGCTCCTGAGTTTCAGGGTGCTTCTGCTTCTGAGGTCCGCTCAATGATCGAGGCTCATCAGGCCTGGGTCGGAGAGCAAGTCTCTGCACTTCGTGCAGATATGGATTCTCGTGCTGCTTTGGATGCTGTTTTTCGGGCGGAGGTCCGAAACGACTTGTCTTATATGGCTGAATCCATGAGATTTGTGGATGTTCAGTTTCAGTCACTGTTCACAAAATTGGACATAGTCGTTCCTGATGGGACTCCGGGTGCTCGTCGACTCCCTGCCGCTGGTCCTCCTTTCCCTCCCAGAGCTCGCGTCTCTATTCCACCACCGCGCCCCAGAGTTGATGCCTTGGATACAGAGGAGGTAGATTCCTCTTCTTCCTCAGATGATGGTGATGATCAGACGATGGCTGAGGCCTCTGGTGATGACGAGGAGGAGGATGACGAGGCCACTGAGTGATGCTGTTGTTGATGCTGTTGAGTGACCTCCCCTTTATTGATGATGTCAAAAGGGGGAGAGTTATTTGGAGAGAGAGATATTTTGTTATGACTCTTTGTTATTTTTGTTATGTACTTGACTTATTTTGTTGTGTTGGACACCTTTTATTTCTGTGTTGTGGACATGTATCTTTTGTGGTATGTATTTATGTCATGTATGAGACTTATTTCCTTATCTATGATATGACATGAGTAGTTGATATGTTGTGATTGGCATGGATGTGTGATGTTTATTTTTTATCACTATGCCTGAGTATGATTTTTATATATGCTTGTGTTGAGGGGGAGCTTCATTTGAAGACTCTACCCAAAATATTTTGTGATAACTACATATGTTTTGCCATCATCAAAAAGGGGGAGATTGTTGGCCCAAAGGCCATTATCCCGGTTATTTTGATGATAGCAAAACGTATTTAGTTATGTATTTAATAATCTTGTTTAAAAGTATTTCAGGTTCAAGAAACAGATTTTGACGACTCCACTAAAAGACTCACACTTTTAGAGTTTGCCCAACATTTGCATTCCCAAGCTAAAGCACATAGGAAGCTTCGGAATTTGCGTTGAAGAAAAGTTCAAGAAGAAGATCAAGACTTGCTAAAGAATCCAAGATTTGTATTTTGTCTATTTTGTTTTAGAATTTTTGTCAAAACTAAATAGTAGAAGTAGAGATATGGGATATCACACACACACATTTTCTAGAGTGATTTTTGGCTTCAAAAATACTTTCTATTTTCATTTCCAAACTTATTTTTAGATGAACTTATTTATTTTGGAAATACGATTTTAGAAAGACTAGTTTTTGGAAAAACATTTCATGGAAAATCAAGTTTTTATCAAAAGAATTTTTACCAAGTATTTTACCTTGTTAGTAGTATGACACATGCTCATACTCTATGATTTTTCAAGACCAAAACATTTTATCCAAGACCCAAAACCAAATCCAAAATTGTCCAGGTCCTGTAAATTCTGATTTTTCAGAAATTCACAGTGACCGGTCGACCGGCAGTCGACCGGGACTCGACCGAACATGCACAATTGTGCATGTGCGTATCAGTTGACCGGGAGTCGACCGATACTCGACCGGCCCAAACCCTTTGCTCTCTGGAAATTGCCAGTCGACCGACCCGGTCGACCGGTGAGCCCCAACGGTCGGATTTTCGACCGTTGGCGGTCGACCGACCCGGTCGACCGGTAGTCTGTCAAAAGTTCTGACAGACTCAACAGCTATTTTTCTGACTCTTTGACTTTAGGGATTTGTCTCCAACGAATCTCTTGAGCAGTTTTTGACCCTATAAATAGGTGGTCACTTCATATGAAATGACTAATGATTTTAGAGCTATCAAGTGAAATTTTACAAGAGTTGTGAAAAGATTTCAAAGTTCATTTTAGAAAAGATTTTTCTCTCCAAAGCCTAAATTTCATACACCTTACTTGGAGCCTATTCCTCTACTTCTCTCTAGTTTTGCACTACACAATCCCATACTCTAACTCTCCTATTTGGTTCTAGGATTGTGCTTAGTGAGCTCTTTTGTAAAGTGGTCAAGTGTGATCACTTCCATTGTAATTGAGTGAAGTTGTAGAGGCATCGACCTCAAGGCGAGCTAGTGTGCTCAAGGTGGTGAAGTGTCATCACGGGAGACGGACAAGTGTTGTCCTTGTATTGTTGATCCGGTGGGATCCTCAATAGTGGAAATCCTTCAAGTGTGAAGGCGGGGACGTAGAGCGTGGCTCGAACCTCGGAAACATATCGGCGTGTTTGCGTTTGCTCAAATTCTTCTAACTCTATCTCTTTAATTACTTGCGCCTTTACCTTGTTTAATTCTTGCAAGTATTTGTATTGTGATAATTGTTAGAGCTAAATTTTAAATTCCGCATAATTGCCATTATCATATAGCCATCACCTATTCACCCCCCCTCTAGGTGATTTCAAAATTCTCTCAATTTTCTGAAGGGTTTTCAAAAGATTTTCTCTGATTTCAATTTCTTTTCCTTTACACACAAAAGAGCTTCAATTCTACTCATTATTCTCTAAGGACCTTTGTAAGGGAAGAGATTTTTGAAAGAGAGAGTTTGTGGTCGTGTGACTACTCAGAGATTCTTGTGATTGTAATTGTGGAGTTGGGTACTCCGGTTGTAATTGTTCTTTGTGATAGTGGAAGTAGCTAGAATCCTTCTGGGGAAGGCGGGGAGTAGAGCTGGGTGCTCGAACCTCGATAACATATCCTTGAGTTTGCGATTGGTTTACTTTCTTGCACTCTTTACTTTACTATACTTGCTCTTATTCTTGCTCATCATAATCATTGTCATATTTACTTGCTTGCATTCATCTTGTGAATCTTGATTGGTAATTGTTGTACCTTTAAATTTTTTATTTGCCCTTTGATTAGCATTGTCACCTATTCACCCCCCCTCTAGGTGACTTTTCAGTTGGTATCAGAGCTTGGACTCTAGGTTTGGCTTAACATCCATAGAGAGATCCTTAAAACTTGCTAATCAACATTTTCATTTCATTCATTCATCACTAGTAAACATGGCCGACAACATTAAATCCCCACCTAAATTTGATGGACTCAATTTCCCAATTTGAAAGGTTAGGATGACTATATTTTTGCAATCTTTGGGTAGCTTAGTAGCCAAGTCCTTGACCAAACCCTATGAAGCACCTGATGGTGATGAGAGCACTTGGACCGACCTTGACTTTAAACTATATGAGGCTAACTCCAAGGCCCAAAACTCCCTATTAACCGCCTTGAATGAGGATGACCTTACACGGGTAATTCATTGCCAATCCGCCTATGAGATTTGGCAACACTTATTGGTCACACACGAGGGGACTTCACAAGTCAAGAGAGCTAAGATAGATCTCTTGAGGTCCCAATATGAGTCATTTAAAATGCTTGATGATGAGTCTATTGATAGTATGGCTACAAGGTTTACTAAAATCACTAATGGTCTTTCTTCCTTAGGTGATGACATCTCCAACGATCAAAAGGTGCGGAAAGTAATTCGGGCTCTTCCTTCATCATGGGAGATCAAGGCCACCACCTTGAAGGAGTTGAACGACAAGGACGAGATGGACCTCATTAGTCTCATTGGGAACCTAAAAACCCATGAGATGGAGAAGAAGGCAAGAGAAGAGGTCACTACTTCAAAGAAGAAATCCATAGCCTTCAAGACTTCATCCACCAATGATGACGATGAAGATGACGAAGAAGAAGATGAGGAGCTTACTCTACTTGTTCGCAACGTCAAGAGGATGTACCGGAAGAACAAGCTCAACTTCTGGAGAAAATTTGAAGGCAAAGAGGAGCGGAGGATCATATGCTACAATTGCCGCAAACCCGGACATATCATGGCGGATTGTCCGGAGTTCAAGAAGAAAATGACTTCCTCCTTCAAGCCAAAGAAGCCGGAGGAAAAGAAAGCTTACAAAGCTACGTGGGATTCGGAAAGCGAGTCCGAAGAGGAGGTGGATCAAGCTAATATGTGTTTCATGGCAAACACACCCAAGGTAACCCCTCAATCCCTTGATGATGAAGATGATGATGTAAGTAAGGAAGTTCTAGTGCATGCTTTTGTAGAACTTTCTGAAACTTATGATAACAAGAAACTTGAATGCATAAAATTACAAAAAGAAGTTGCTTTTCTTAAGAATGAACTTGCTATGGTTTCTAAAGAAAAGGATAATATTTCTTCTAATCTCATTTCTATACAAAAAGAATTTAATGCCTACAAAGTTTCTTGTAAAGCAAAATCTCCTATTATTGATGAAAAAGAAATTTCTTCCTTTAAATAAAAAATGAATGATTTTGAAAAAGTTTTAAATGATTGTGCTTTTAATACCAAGAAACTTGAGAACATGTTTTCTAAAAAGCACACTTCACATGCTAACACTTCACAAGCTAAGAATTCTCATGCTCACACCACTCATGCTAAAGTTTCTCATGCTCACAAATCACACACTCACTATGCTTTTAAATATGGTAGAGTGTATAGATGCACATATTGTGGTAAAAATGGACATTTAGCTAAGTTTTGCTATGATCAACTAAATAGAACAAATAATCTTGTTTGGGTTCATGACACTAACCCTAGAGGACCCAAGAAAATGTGGGTACCAAAATCAAGTCTTAAATTGTTTGATGTAGGTACACACCAAAGCTCCAAGACGTAGGGAGCGGTGGTACCTTGATAGTGGTTGTTCAAGACACATGACATGGGACATCAACAACTTCACAACCCTATCAAGGTACATGGAAGGTGGCACCGTCACCTTCGGGGATGACTCCAAAGAACTATCATCGGTATAGGTAACATTCAAATTGGTGCATCTCCTATTATTGAGAATGTTGTTTTAGTAGATGGTTTAAAACATAATTTGCTTAGCATTAGTCAACTTTGTGACCGTGGACTTAAAGTTGTTTTTGATGATTCCTCTTGCAAGATTTTTAATGTTAAATCTAATGATTGTATTCTTACCGGTTTTCGTGATAATAATGTTTATATTATTGACATGCTTAATTTAGATTGTTCTACTAAATGCTTGAATGCTTTTGATGAAAATTCTTGGCTTTGGCATAGAAGACTAGGACATGCATCTTTTGACCATATTTCTAGGATTAATTCAAAGGAATTGGTGAAGGGTATACCTTGCTTGAATTTTGAGAAAGACCGTATTTGTGGTGCGTGCCAACTTGGGAAACAAACCAAGTCTTCCTTTAAACCAATCAAGGATATCATGTCAACTAGGCCTTTAGAATTAATTCATATGGATCTTTTTGGACCAACTAAAACTAAGAGTTTAAATGGAAGTAGATTTGCATTTGTTTTGGTTGATGATTTCTCCCGTTTTACTTGGGTTTTCTTTTTGCAACATAAAGATCAAACTTTTTCTCATTTTAAGATTTTTGAAAAAGAGTTGAAAAAGAAAAAGGTTTTCCGATTTTGAAAATAAGGAGTGACAGAGGTGGTGAGTTTGTTAACCAACTCTTCATGACTTATTGTGATGAAAAAGGAATTAAGCATGAAATGTCTTGTCCTAGAACTCCACAACAAAATGAAGTTGTAGAAAGGAAAAATAGAACACTTCAAGAGATGGTTAGGACAATGATAAGTGAGTATGACCTCCCTCAATATTTATGGGCCGAGGCCGTAAACACCGCATGCTATATATCGAATCGTATTTATTTATGCAAAAATTCTTCAAAAACTTCTTTTGAAATGTATCATTCTAGAAAACCAAATGTTGCATATTTCAAAGTTTTTGGATGCAAGTGTTTTGTTTTAAATACTAAGGATAATTTGGGTAAATTTGATGCTAAGGCTTATGAAGCTATCTTTGTTGGATATTCTTCTACTAGCAAAGCATATAAAGTTTTCAATAGATCTACACTTACCATAGAAGAATCCATGCATGTTAAATTTGAAGAATCTAATGTGGTTGTTGAGAATGTTGTAGAGATTGAACCATTAGGTGAAGACATGGAGAGACTATCCTTGAAGGACTCACCCGCTCAAGAAGAAAAGCAAGAATCTATTGGTGATGTTCAAGAGGATAAAGAGGAAAGCTCTCAACCGCTTCCTAAAGCTTGGAGATACGCTACAAATCATCCTAAGGAGCTCATCTTGGGTGATGCATCTAAAGGAGTCACAACACGCTCCAAACTCCATGACCTATGTGGTAACTTTGCTTTCATTTCTCATTTTGAACCCAAAGGCATTCTCGAAGCCGAGACGGACCCATATTGGTTGCTTGCCATGCAAGAGGAACTCAATCAATTTGAGCGCAACCAAGTTTGGCACCTTGTTCCTAAACCCCACGATAGACCAATAATTGATACTAAGTGGACCTTTAGAAACAAGATGGATGAGTCCGAAAATGTCATTAGGAATAAAGCTAGGTTAGTGGCCCAAGGTTACACTCAAATTGAAGGAATTGACTTTGAGGAGACCTTTGCACCCGTAGCACGGCTTGAAGCCATACGGATGACACTAGCTTTTGCATGTTTTAAAAATTTTAAACTTTTTCAAATGGATGTAAAAAGTGCATTTTTAAATGGTTTTATTAATGAAGAAGTTTATGTTGCTCAACCTCCCGGTTTTGTTGATCATGTTCATCCCGATTTTGTTTTTAAACTTGATAAAGCTTTGTATGGATTGAAACAAGCTCCAAGAGCTTGGTATGAAAGGCTTTCTAGTTTTCTCATTTCAAATGATTTTGTTAAAGGCAAAGTAGACACAACTCTTTTTACTAAGCATGTTGATAATGATATTTTAATTGTGCAAATTTATGTTGATGATATAATTTTTGGATCTACTAATGAGCTTTTGTGCAAGGAGTTTGAAAAGGTAATGCAACTAGAATTTGAAATGTCTTCCATGGGTGAGCTTAATTTCTTTCTTGGACTCCAAATCAAGCAATTGCAAGACGGAACCTTCATTAACCAAGCCAAGTACGCAAAGGAGCTAGTAAAGAAGTTTGGGCTTGAAGGATCAAAGGCTTGCAACACTCCAATGGCAACTACAACCAAGCTTGATAAGGACGATCAAGGTAAAAATGTTGATATTAAATTATATAGAAGCATGATAGGAAGTCTTTTATATTTAACGGCAAGTAGGCCGGATATCATGTTTAGTGTATGTCTTTGTGCTAGATTTCAATCGTGTCCTAAAGAGTCTCATCTTATTGCGGTAAAACGCATTATTCGTTATATTAAGGGCACAATTGGAATGGGTCTTTGGTATCCGAAAACTAGAGATTTTTCAATGACTAGTTATTCGGATGCCGACTATGCGGGTTGTAGAGTAGATAGAAAGAGTACTAGTGGGACATGTCAATTTATTGGTAATCGTCTTGTTTCATGGTCCTCTAGGAAGCAAAATTCCGTAGCTCTCTCAACCGCCGAGGCGGAGTATGTTGTCGCGGGGGCTTGTTGTGCACAAGTCCTTTGGATGAAACATACTCTCCTTGATTTTGATTTGCACTTTGATCATATAAAAATATTTTGTGATAATACTAGTACTATACACATGACTAAGAATGCAAATCAACATAGTAAGACCAAGCACATTGAGATTAGATATCACTTTCTTAGAGATCATTTTGAGAAAGGAGATATAGATATTGATTATGTTTCCACGGATTTACAACTTGCCGATATTTTCACTAAACCTCTTGATTTTGCTAGATTTTCGTTTATTTGTGGAGAACTTAATGTTTGTATTATTGAATAGACATGTTTTTCATAACCCTTTTTGATGTATGACAAAAAGGGGGAGAATAAGTTTACATGGACAAAAATAAGTTCATTTGGTCTTGGTTCCATATGAATTTATAAGTTTTGGTTTTAATAAATTTTGATATGAGTTTTGTGTTTTATGAAATTGAGAAATCTTGTATATTGTTTCTATTGGTATTGTTTCAATTTGGTTTCATTTGATATCTTTTCTATGAATTCTTGTGTTTTAAGTTTAAATAATATAGCACAATTTGAGGGGGAGTTTTCTCCTCCCCTATATTTTTGCTTATAGCCTATTTGTTTTGTCATCATCAAAAAGGGGGAGATTGTTGGCCCAAAAGGTTACACTCTCCATTTGTTTTTGGTTTTGATGATGACAAACCAAATATGAGCTATTTGGTACTAATAAAGTTTGTTAAGATGAGTTTCAGGTTTGTACCAATTTTGGAGGCCATTGCTTGCTATTGCAATAACTTCTAGGTTCATAAAGCTATGAAGGCATATTGCACATCAAGGAAGGATCATAGAAGAAGAAGGCTCTAGCAAGGATAGCATGGCTCAAAGATTGTGAAAATTGCTATGCATACTTTATTTTTAGTTTTATAGTTTAGAAGTTTGTTAAAGAATAGTGGATAGGTTTGAAGCTCTATCACACACGTTTTTGCGCACATGTTCAATCCAAAATGTTTTCCTATAATTTATACAAAAATATTTGCATACAAGATTTTGCCTACAGATATATATTTATGTTTTATACTAATCCCTGTTCAAAAGTATTTTTATCAAAATCTTAATCTTTTCTTAAATTCCTTCTAAGTCTGATTTTTGACCAGTTCCGGTCGACCGGCCGGTCGACCGAATCTGTGTCAGGTTATACCGTCGACCGTCCCAGTCGACCGAAGTCCTGGCAGATGCACGTATCCGTGTGCATGTCTGTCGGTCGACCGGGGCGGTCGACCGGACTATAGTTTTTGCTCTCTGGTTTTTCCGGTCGACCGGGCGGTCGACCGTATGCCTGTAAACGGTCATAATTTTGAACTAGCGGTCGACCGCACCGGTCGACCGATCTAGCCGTTGAACAGTAACGGGCAGTTTTTAATGAGCTGTTTATTTTTGTCTTTTTGTATTAAAATTAGTTTAATTAATATATTTTAAACTGATTACCTCCTAAACATCAGTAATTATGTTTTATCCCTAAACCCTAGCCCTCTCCTATAAATAGGGGTGTTTGGGGAGAGATTTAAAGAAAAACAATCTTTACAAGAGAAAATTCAAAAGTTTCAAAGTTTAAGGCTTTCAAAAGTTCTTGGTTTTTGTGATAAATTCTCTCAATTTTCTGAATGGTTTTCAAAAGATTTTCTCTGATTTCAATTTCTTTTCCTTTACACACAAAAGAGCTTCAATTCTACTCATTATTCTCTAAGGACCTTTGTAAGGAAGAGATTTTTGAAAGAGAGAGTTTGTGGTTTTGTGACTACTCAGAGATTCTTGTGATTGTAATTGTGGAGTTGGGTACTCCGATTGTAATTGTTCTTTGTGATAGTGGAAGTAGCTAGAATCCTTCTGGGGAAGGCGGGGAGTAGAGCTGGGTGCTCGAACCTCGATAACATATCCTTGAGTTTGCGATTGGTTTACTTTCTTGCACTCTTTACTTTACTATACTTGCTCTTATTCTTGCTCATCATAATCATTGTCATATTTACTTGCTTTCATTCATCTTGTGAATCTTGATTGGTAATTGTTGTAGCTTTAAATTTTTTATTTGCACTTTGATTAGCATTGTCACCTATTCACCCCCCTCTAGGTGACTTTTCAAACCAGGCCCTACCACTTGGTAGTCAGGTTACATGTATATCAGGTCAGATAACATGTATAACATGTATAATAGGAAAAAAAATAGGACGGGGTGCTGATTATATCCATATTTGCACATTTCATACAACATTTTCACATTTATTTATTATAAAATTCTGTTAATAATACATTTCTTGTATGCTTCTAGGTCCATGGCATTAAATGAAGAAGCAACCAAAAAATTCTATTTATTTGGTGATTTCTAGAGCCTACAAGTAGCTATTGACTTTGAAAGCTAGATCTACCAAAACAGGGTGCAAATATTAACAAACTGACAGCTGGTACATAAGGTAGTTACAGCAGGAGGCTGCACACTTCGGCGTTGCATGAGTAGCGCCCGTATTGTTGTGGAAACACGGTAATTTTTGCATTTCCATGGCAATACAGTGGAGCCACATGTCAATTTTCAACCCTAGCCCCGTCTTGACCCCCAGAGGCCCTAATTGCTATATATATTGCCCTGGTTGAGCACAACAGGTGAGAGGAGAGCTTGTAGTATATTTTTCTCCCCTTAGTGTAGTTTTCTCCTTTCTTTTGTTTTTCTTTTATTTTGTAAATCAAGTAATAGGGAAGAGAGTGATTTATAGGATAGAAGAGAGAGTTTTTGTAATGGAAGGTGACACTTTATGAAAGGTTCTTCCTTTATCTCTATTTATTTCTTCTCTAACTTCTTACATGTTTAGTTAATTTTTCTCTCATGGTAACTAAATACTAACCACTAGCTTGCTAACTCCTTACTTTGATAATCTACATGAATCTATTAGCCTCTATTTAGTCTTGCACTTGCAAGAGCCATTGGATTCTAACACTCTAATATCTAACTCTCTACTAAGCTAACATTACTTTATTCCGTGCTTGCTCTAGTGTAGTTTTGATAGTTTAAGTGAAGCTTGCACTTGTTTATTTGAGTTTGGATGTGATGAGTGATCTTATGGATGCTTTGAAAAGCTCTTGAACTAAAGACTAGTGATGGCCAAGGATCCATATGAGTCAACTATCACTAAGAGGTTAGCATGTTAGTGAAACCATTAGTAGTTAGTAGCCATGAACTTTATTTCACTTTTTATCTTGTTTCAATAAACCCAAAATTTTTAACAACTCTTCTATGTTTTTCACTTCTTTGTTTTCACCGCATCCTTCTCTTTTCACTTTTTGTTTTCATTTCCTTTTGATTCTTTGAAACATAGAAGAACCATCAACATGCACGTGAACATACCATTAATGCTTCTATCGCCACCGTCCTCGTGGATTCATCCCGTTTAGCCTTTATGCGATAACGGAAGTAACGAAGAAGCCAAAGCACGCACTTTTAACTTTTAATTTCAAAATGACACTTTTCGTGTACGATTTTGCCTGATCAGGTGCCAATGACCACCCCATGGGAACAATGTAGTGGTACCCTGCTGATTGAGCTAGAACCTGCACACAAATATAGAATTTCAGAATTTTTAAGATTAAAGAGTGCAAGTTGCTCAATTCTACCACAGTAGCAAGTGGTTATGTGGGTCGTGATCCATAAGGAGGGACTAGCGATGGAAGCTTTTTTAGTAAGTCTTCTTTTAAGATACAAAGTATGGTTAAAATTCTTCTTTAGTTCTTTAAAAGAAAAAGAGAAAAATTAGGTTAAAGTGAGTTAGGGAGATAGTGGTAGACTGAGAAGGTGGGAAAATGAAAATGGATTATATATAAAGAAATTGAAAAGGGTGATAAAAATGGTTGGAGATTGTGATTGAAACTAAAGAATAAAAGAAAAGAAAGACGACCTAAAAATTACTTACCTCTTCAGTACTCATATACCTTGGAGCCGTTGTGACGACTTACCTTGTCTTTGAAGGCAATCAAACATGGCGTATAGGATCTTCCTCATTCTCGATCTACACTACGAATAAATGGGCAAACTATACTAGCAAGAGAAGGGTTGTTCATCACCATAAGCCATCAAGGGCACTTGCAACGGCTAAGCAGTCTCGAGGCTATCAGATTCTCTTGGATTGCAACACATCAGAGGAGAGTAAAAGAAAAAAAGAGTAAAGAAAGAAAAAGAAACTTTGATTCGATTCAAATAACAATGAAAGAAGAGATCACTTACACTAGTGTCACCTGCAGTGCAAGCTTGCTCTCATTCCTCCATGAAAGTCGTCTCTCCTCTCAGTTACATAAAGAAAGTAAAAATTACATAAAAAGAAAATTAAAAACCTAAGTTACAAACTACAAATTATCCTAAGTTCTATTCTCTGCTTGGTTATCCCTATTTACAGTGAAAACCCTACCTTTTATAAGCAAAAACCCAGAGGGGAGAGACGTGAGAAGATAGGGGGAGCAAACGCTCCCCAACAATACTAAACGGCCGTGGAAACGCGGTTTTGACCGCCTTTTCGCGACCATGGTGTGGCCAGGTGGCCACACCAGGTTGGGGCAGCTTCCTCGTTTGAAGATTTTTCCTTATCTCCTGCTAGTTTTCCCGTTTCTGCTTCAGGATTTGACAAAACAGCCTTTGATTGTTAGCTTCAACCGCTTGATTTGGGATGATTCATTTCAATCGGTTTTCAACTTCTCTGATTTATCAAGATTTGCCCTGATTCCCTGATTTCGAATTCATTCTGATTTAATTCAGAATTTGATGGGCTTTTGGGCTCATTTTTCTTCACTCTCCTTTAGGAATGGGCCTACAAATAAATTAAACAATAATTAAGAACAAGCAGAGTTTATTTTATAATAAGTATGAGAATATGATAATAAATGTGCAATCTTAGCGACCGATCATACCCCATACCTATCTTTTGCTCGTCCTCTAGCAAAATAACTAAACTATACTAAAAATTATTAGACCACTTTCGTAGGTCACGCGATTGCACTGAGCATGTGCAACAAGCCGTCAAACCTCTAGGTTTCCCCTAGAGGACGAGTTTTGTCTCGTAAGGGTTTTCAGTGGATTACACTCACAAAATTCATAAAGAAAGAGAAACAAAGAGTTAATATTTTTGAAAAGCATTTAAAAGAGAAAAATATTTGAAATATAATTGTTAGATTTAAGTAATCTATAAGTTATAGGAAAACTGAATTTTTCATTTTTAAACTTAGTCTCTATTCAAAAAATTTGTTATCAATCAAAGTAAGGAGTCAAATTGTACATCTCATCTAGTCTATTACTTTACCCTAAGTCATATGCACCTTGTGACCGTGAAAATTTTAACTAAGGGTTCTTTAACTCTAACTCTTATGCCTTATTTATTTATAAATATATATATATATATTTTTTGTGGTATTATTCCTTAGTTCTATTAGGCTTTCTAATCTACCCATGTAACGAGCCTTTAATCGATGACTCCCAAACCAAACGGTCTTAGGTCACCGGGTGAGAAAACACCCCAAGGACTTAAGGACTCGAGCAAACAAGGCCACAAAACAAAGAATTTTATTATATGAACCCTTTTTAGGTATGAATACTTATCCTTTATTAGGCACAAATACCCAGCTTAATCAGAGGATTTTTATATATATTTTTTTCTCAAACTTATCTAATTATCTTTCGCATAAATACTAAAGCTTGCTTAGGTCAAAGTACCTAGCTAATCAATAATTAGATTTGTTCATCTTTCATAGATATATTTTTTTTCTTTTTTTTTATAAGGCATAAGAATCTTTGTTTTTGAACCCTAAGTGTGTAAGTGTATGAAGTGTGCATATTTCATTAAGATAAAGATCAAGACTAAATTACTTTGACAAATTATCTTCCTAACTCTAAAATCAAACAAATAATCTTATTTTGACCAAGTATAAGAAATCCTAATTTGATTTTCCTATTCCTTAAAATTGACTCAATTTCTTACAAAAATATGTCAAAATATTGTTTCTGTTTTCAAAAAGTTTTTAAAAGTAAAGAAATTTTTTCTAAAATAAAAAGAAAAACCTAAGTTATGTTAGAACCCTCCCCCACACCTATCTCATGCGTTGTCCTCAATGTATGAATTAATGCATAGATGCATGAAAAAGAAGACAGGGAAGGAAAATACTACCTTAAGGTGGTGGTTCCGGTGGTGGTCTGATTGGTCTACGAAATGCGGCCCAATCGACTTTACATGGAGTTCAGAGGAACCCACCAGAAATTTCTCTAATATAACCCACTAAAATGATATATACATGAATGATTTTTATTAAATATTTTACCCCATCTAATTTTCAAATTCCATAATTAATTTCAGAGTCAATTTTGTCAACCACCTTGTCTAAAAATGGAGTGTGAAAAGATAGAATGATTGACTTGGACTTAGGAAGTACGGGAACTAATACCGACTCAGGAAAGTGACTTAAGTCATCTAATGGTTCAGGAGTTGAGATTGGTTCGAGAAGTGGGTCCAAATCAAGAAGTTGAAACTCGAGTCCACATTCAATTTCCAACAATAGAATGTGACTTATTATTGGTGATTCAAGTTCAAGAATGATAGGTGTGGTGAATCAAAATTGACTCTAAAATATTACTCAAATCGGGTAACAAAACAGGAGTCAATATTGATTCGGGAATTTTAACTGGATCACAAATTTGAGAATCTAAGTCACATTTCTCATTGAGTTTAATTTCATAAAAATGAGAACTTGCCAATAGGACTTTCAAAAGTGTGAAATTTGGCCAAGTTCAATATGATGATCATCAAAGATGGGTGATTCAATTTCATGATGATTGGCACAGGATCCAATGTTGACTCGGAAAAAGATTGAAATCAGGTGAAGACACCAGAGTCATTATTGAATCAGAAAGTAGAATTGAATCACTAAGTTGAGGTTCAGGATCATATTCATTCTCAAGTTCTAATTTAGGAAAGGAATAACTTGCCAAACTATCAATATCATTTTTAAAATTTGGAGTTTAGGCAAGTTCAAATGATTGTGCTGAAATGGAACCTTGTTTTCCAAAACAACATGACTCTTCAACTATAACAGAATGGTTCACGATATCAGAACTGGCCAAACGGTGAGAACGTAGAGTTTAGACCATCATATCTATGTCATGATTTCGAGTGTTTTGAGCCTGAGTCATGGCTTCAAGCATCTTTTCATAGTTGATAGGTTCATCGTTTTGTTGCAATTGGTCTTGAAAAGATGAAGTGTTGTTTTGAAATTGGTGGTAAAATTGTGAGTCCATTAGATTTTGTGATTGTTGTTTGGACTCACGCATACTCATTTCCAAAATTGATGGCTTTCCATTTTGGACTGGTGGAACTGAGTATGAATCTTAGAAATATTGTGGATAAGATGGATAAGGAGGACAAGTTGACTGAAAATTAGACTCGGGAGAGGTGAATCCCGATTGACTCTGTGAAGAGTTAAAATTATTCTGGAAATTATGGTTATAAGATTGGGGGCATGGGTCATATTGATTCGGATAAGACCAATCCAGCACACTAGGTTGGTTAAAGTTATGATATGCCGGGTTAGTGATATCTGAAAAAGAGGTTGGGTGTAATATAGATTATCATTAAAATTGAAAAAATTATTGTTATAAGCCATATCACATAATAAATGTTAAACACAAACAAAGAAAAACAAACAAATAAGCAAACAAAAAAGAAAAAAATTCTAACCTAAGTTAGGGTAAACCTATGACCTAGACGACTCCTAACCGGTTAGACTGTCCACGGGTGGTATAATGCAGACTTTAACCAAAAGCTAATCAGCCAGGTCAGGGCAAGATTGGTGGGAGGTTATCCGTCAAAGACGTTTCTTAATTAAGTAACCACCAACCTTCGGGCTTTCGGCCCTTAATCCCCTTCCTAGACACTGATTTGGCAGGAGTCAAATTTCAACACCTTTCCCCTTAGGATAATCTCCTAATTGAGTCTGAGATGTCCCTAGGGCCAACGTCTACTTATTTTTACTTAGGCTTGGGTTAGTGAGTGAGGAGATTGTTTGTGGGCTAAGGGAGGGTAATGACTTCCACACCTTATCTTATTTATAGGACAAGCCCTTAAGATTGATTTAGTGCAGTGTACAAGAAAAGCAACATTTAAGCAATATAAACAATCTAAAAGTGTTCTTATACTAGATTCTATGCACACGTACCTTTACTCCAGCACTCTTCAACAATAATGAAAAACGTAAACGAATTAGACACGTGCCTAAATGAAAGTCTAAACCGTTTTTTAGCATTTAACAAGCATCATTTTACTGTTGAGGTTAGAAAGGAAGTACAGTGAGACAAACAAGGAAATAGATAGCTACAGATATTAAATTTCGCACTACAGCTAATCTACAAAAAATGCAGGTTAGTAGTTCACTCAGATTGCCACATGAATGTAGCAAATCTGAGGGCTTCTCGGCTCTGCTTTCTTGAGAAGAGTCCAAGGCTACTTATATGTCCACTGCAGCAAAGATTCCTTGTTGTCAAGCCTGTAACCCAAAAACAAAAAAGAAAGTTAACCAAAAATGTAAATCTAAAAGGAGAATAACTTACCGTCCCTCCCCGGCAACGGCGCAAAAATTTGATTGAGCTAGAACCTGCACACAAATATAGAATTTCAGAACTTTTAAGATTAAAGAGTGCAAGTTACTCAATTCTACCGCAATAGCAAGTGGCTATGCGGGTCGTGATCCACAAGGAGGGACTTGCGATGGAAACTTTTTTAGTAAGTCTTCTTTTAAGATACAAAGTATGGTTAAAGTTCTTCTTTAGTTCTTTAAAAGAAAAAGAGAAAAATTAGGTTAAGTGAGTTAGGGAGAAAGTGGTAGATTGAGAAGGTGGGAAAATAAAAAATGGATTATATACAAAGAAATTGAAAAGGGTGATAAAAATGGTTGGAGATTGTGATATTGAAACTAAAGAATAAAAAAAACGAAAGACAACCTAAAATTACTTACCTCTTCGGTGCTCATATACCTTGGATCCGTTGCGATGACTCACCTTGTCTTTGCAAGCAATCAAGCATGGCGTATAGGATCTTCCCCATTCTCGATCTACACTACGAATAAAAGGGCAAACTATACTAGTAAGAGAAGGATTGTTCACCACCATAGGCCATCAAGGGCACTTGCAACGGCTAAGCAGTCTCGAGGCTATTGGATACTCTTGGATTGCAACAGATCAGAGGAGAATAAAAGAAAACAAGAGTAAAGAAAGAAAAAGAAACTTTGATTCGATTCAAATAACAATAAAAGAAGATATCACTTACACTAGTGTCACCTGCACTACAAGCTTGCTCTCATTCCTCCATGAAAGTCATCTCTCCTCTCTGTTACATAAAGAAAAGTAAAAATCACATATAAAGAAAACTAAAAACCTAAGTTACAAACTATAAATTATCCTAAGTTCTATTCTCTGCTTGGTCGTCCCTATTTACAGTGAAAACCCTGCCTTTTATAGGCAAAAACCCAGAGGGGAGTGACGTGAGAAGATAGGGAGCAAACGCTCCGCCAATAAATACTAAACGGCCGCGAAAACGCAGTTTTGGCTGCGTTTCTGCGGCCATGGTGTCACCAAGTGACCACACCGGGGTTGGGCAGCTTCCTCGTTTGAAGATTTTTCCTTATCTCCTGCTGGTGTTTCCGTTTCTGCTTCAGGATTTGACAAAGCAGCCTTTGATTGTTAGCTCAACCGCTTGATTTGGGATGATTCATTTCAACTTGTTTTCAACTTCTCTGATTTGTCCAGATCTGCTCTGATTCCCTGATTTCGAATTTATTTTGATTTAATTCAAAATTTGATGGGCTTTTGGGCTCATTTTTCTTCACTCTCCTTTAGGAATGGGCCTACAAATAAATTAAACAATAATTAGGAACAAGCAGAGTTTATTTTTTAATAAGTATGAGAATATGATAATAAATGTGCAATCTTAGCAACCGATCACCTGTGCAACCTATGTTCTTGGTCCAATCAAAATACAAATGTTGTCTCTTCCATCAATTTCCTCAATCTCGATGTAAGTTTTTTAATAATCATATTATTTGGATTATTAAGATTAACTAATGTACATGTTATCTGGAATACTGGGATAACTTGATGCTAGTCATGGTAACAGCATCAACAGTGTAGTCAGGATATCAATATAACATGATGTTAGTGAACAAGATAAGCAGGACGACGTTGTTACCGTATAACAATATTTCCAAGTGACTTTAGTAACATGGACATCATGTTTATCAAGGAAATGTCATATACAATCAGTCAAGTTTTTCATGTGATATCATGATGTTCAGGATGAGTAATGTTATGCAGGTATGAATAGAATAATCCAGGGCAAAATAATCATCACTTGTACAAGTATTTAAATCATGAAATTTTATAACTTACTAAATTTATCTACATGCTAGAATTTAAATAAATAATTTAAAGAACTAAAGTTTAACTAAATAAGTCACATATTAATTTAATCTACCACAATGGTACACAATTTATTTAATAAGAGATAAAAAAACACTAACATGAAATAACACGAATTACTTAATAAAGTAAACAAAGAACACTCACATGAAATGATGCAGTTCTGGGTCTGAATCACCATCTAGTTTGCACTGCATGAACCGATCTGGATATCTGAATCGTCTCATATGTCAATCTTCAAATCGCCTGGCGTATCAGCACTCTTCGAACACGAATTCGGGTCTCTATTACCAGGTTCGAATATGAAATATTGGGTCGGTTATACAATTGTAACAGAGAGAGAGAGAAAGAGAGATACATGCACCCACTCGCACGCACACACAGATACACAGAGAGGACTACACATGTATATAAATGCACGAGAGAGAGGAACACACACACATACAATCACAGTACACACACATAAACATAAAACACATGTACATACACACGTAAAATAATACATGTACATATTCATACACGCATACATTCACCCACATAACACACAGAGATAGGGAGAGATAAAGAGACATAGAGAGGGGGCACAAGCACATTCTCGCACCCATACACTTATACAACACACGTGCGCACACATGCACACATACACACATGCACAGATACACGCAACCATAGACTCTCAACAATATACTCACACACAAGTTCACACACGTTCATAATAACAGAGAGATATGAATTGAGAGAGAGAGAGAGAGGAGAAACACTCACGCTCTGTAGAGAGCTGCCATGGGGGAGGAGGTGCAGATCCATGTTCGACGGCGCACGCGCGAGGAGAGGAAGACGAAGATTTGGGCATGGGTTGGATGCTCAGCAGGATGTGAAGAGGCATGGAGGAGGCCGAGGAGAGCTGTGTGGGGATATAAGGGTGATCGACTGTGTGTTTAAGGAAAAGAAGAAGGAGATGGGGAGATGCAGCAATGTGGGTGCAGTCGGGGTATACAAGGGGAGGAAGAGGAAGAGGCAAGCTCGGGGAAAGGTGTTGCGGGCTTGCGAAGCTTGTACGGTGGAGGTGGATGGGTATAAGCTAGCGGCCATGGCATGGAAATAACGGAGAGATATAAATTAAGAGAGAGAGAGAGAGGAGGAAACACTCACGTACTGTAGAGGGCTGCCATAGGGGAGGATGTGCAGATCCATGTTCGGCGGCGCATGCGCGGGGAGAGGAAGACGAAGATTTGGGCACGGGTTGGATGCTCGGCAGGATATGAAGAGGCATGGAGGAGGCCGAGGAGGGCTGTGTGGGGATATAAGGGTGATCGACTGTGTGTTTAAGGAAAAGAAGAAGGAGATGGGGATTATGCAGCAGTGTGGGTGCAGTCGGGCTATACAAGGGGAGGAGGAGGAAGAGGCAAGCTCGGGGGAAGGTGTTGCGGGCTTGCGAAGATTTTACGGTGGAGGTGGATGGGTATAGGCTAGTGGCCATGGCATCGAGAGCTTGATGACGGTTGTCGACGTCAGAGGAGGAATAAGAATGGGGTGTTGTAGGTATGGATGCGGTGCTATCAAGAGAACAAGAAGATGAAGATGGTAGAGTGGCTGAGCGTGGGGATGTGGAGAGCTAGGCCATGTGCAATGGGGAGAAGGAGGTAGCAGACCGGCGATCTCCGAGGGCTACCATAGGGATGGTGATGGTGTCGCAGTGAATGGGAGCATGCAAGGAGGGTCTCAGTTAGAGTTGGTGGACACGGAGCACAGCAGCGTTGTTGGTCTGGACTCGCGCGCGGGAGCCGACAAGGAAGGATGAGGAAGGTAGTTGTGCAAGGCGAGGAGACGACCGTGGGGTTGCGAGGTGGTGCTGGCTAGGTGGGAAGATGGAGGAGGGGAGGTTGGCTCTCGGGGAGGTGCTCGGAGGGTGGAGGAGAGGTACTCTGGCGAGGGGGTACGGCAGACATGGGTTATGCAATGATATGAGCGGAGAGGAGAGGGAGGATCAGCGGGCTTCATGGAGATAGAGGAGGGAGGAGCTCGGAGAGGATAACGGCAGTTCAAGGTTAAGGTTAGGGTTAGGATTTGGCCTGGAGAAGTGAGAGGAGGGGGATGATGTAAATATAAAGGGAGGGGTGGTATTGGGCTTGGGCTCCCAGTGCCAAAAGAAAAGAATAAAAGGAAAAAAAAACTATCAAAAGAAAAAGAAAGGAAATATGGAGTGGGCTTTGGTTTTAAAAAGAAAATGGAAAATTAAGAGGGAGAGTTTGGGCTTTAGGCTATGTGGGCTTGGGTTTAAGAAATTGAAAAAAAAATTAAAAGAAAATGAAATGAAATGTGGAATGGGCCGGTTTAGGCTGGTTTGGGCGAAGGGGAAAAAAATAAGTGAATGGGAAAGGAAAAAAGAAAAGTAAATAGGAAAAGGGAAGTGGGATAGGCTTCTATGTTTTGGTCTTAGTTTAGGTTTGGAAAAATAGAAGATAAGAAATGACATAGAAAAGAAAAGAAAATAGGAGAATATGGAGATGGGTGTGAGCTCACTTATACACATGCAAAAATACAATAATAATAATAACATTACCTATAAAAAAATCATAATAATTTATGGTAATAGTAATTTATAACAATTAGCAATAATAACTCACATAATAATTTATAATAATTAATAATAATATTGACAACATAAACTAATATAATAACAACTAGTAGTAATAATAATAATCATGAAAAATCTTTAATTTCTTAATACCAATATATGAATTGATATAAACAATAATAAAATATTAGTTGTTAATAATGATGATTATAAATTATACTTCCACTGAAAATAGAAATGATGGGTTTAATAAATTTAATTAATGATAACAAGTAAATTCAAAGAAAAATTAAAAAATTTTAATACTATATTTTTAACTAGAGGATATTACAATAAACAAAAATAAAATAGCCCGATAATAAGTTGGGCATCTGGGCTCGCGTTAGACTCGAGTCCGGGTCTGGACTCGAGTCCAGGGCTGGGTTCATTACAGTTGAGTACCAAAAAATAGAAATGAAAAAAATAGAAATAATACGATGAAAAATTGGGATACACAATTGGGTACATATTCTGAAATCGGGGTGTTACAACCTACCCACGTTACAAAAATTTTATTCTCAAAAATTCGATAAGGGAAAGGCGAAAACGAGAAAAGACAATAATCGTCTAGACAAGTTGGGATCGAGTGAAGGTTACCAACTTAGGACTCGAAAAGTTGGGGGTAACATTCGCGGATGACATCGTCTTGTTCCCAAGTCAATTCAACCAGACTATGCCTATTCCGTGATACTAGCACCCACGGAATTGTCTGATTCTTCAGTGTCTTAACACTTCAATCCATTATGGCTATTGGCTGCTCGATATATAACAGATTTGGCTACAACTCCAACTCCGAGTGGTCCAACACGTAGCTTTCATCCATGATATACCTTCTCAGCCAGAACACGTGAAACACATTATAAACTCCTTCTAGAGATGGCGGTAATGCCAATCTATGTGTCACTTCTCCTACTCGTTCCAATATCTCAAATTAGCTGATATATCTCGTACTCAACTTCCCACATATACCAAATCTGATCACTCCTTTGGTTGGAGATATCCTCCAGAACACGTGCTCCCATACCTTGAACTCAAACGGCCTCTTATCCGTGTCTGCCCAACTCTTCTATCTATTCTGTGCTGCCCATAGGTGCTATCGGATAATTTTAATTTTGTCTACAGTCTGTACTATAAATTTGGCCCGGTGTCTTTTATCACCAACTTCATCACAGCACAATGGTGACCTGTATTTTCAGCTGTTTCAGCTGTATAGGGCCTCGAATAGCACCATCCTGATGCTGGCATGGTAGTTGTTATTGTAGGAGTTATCTGCCAAGTGTAGATGATCTTCCCACGACCCTCTGAAGTCTATCATGCATGCTCTCAATATATCTTCTAGGATATGTATTGTCTGCTTAGATTTCCCATCTATCTCTGCATGATAGGACGTGCTGAGCTTCAGACGGATCCCCAAATTCTCTTGAAGGCTTTCCCAAAGTGCAATCTAAATTTGGTGTCTTTATATAACATGTTGTTGGCTGGAACTCCATGTAGTCAAACTATCTCCTTCAAATATTTGTTTGCCAGGAGCTCTGCAAACTGTCCCACTTTGAATGGTATAAAGTGTGCTAACTTTGTGAGACGGTCAACGATCACACACACTGCATTGTTCCTGATGGGGAGATTTCACTCTCCCATTTTAAATAACCGCAAGTGCACGTTCGTTCGATGTAGCACTTGAGGGTCGGTCCACGGGGACAGGTGGTTCTTTTAGTTTCAACACTTTTAGACGAATTGAGTAAAAACTTTTGAGATATTTTGTTCTGAACTATGTATTAATTTAGAAAAGTCAAGCATCTAGGGTCGAATCCCCTAAAGTAGAATCAGTGGTCAATCTCGGACTTCATACTAGTCTGTTGTTACTCACCAAAATCCCTATTCCTAATAGGCAAAGTAAGTCTGAACACTAGATCTAAGCACAGGGTATTATCTGCACCACATGGTCCATCAAAGGTAAGTAAATTAACAAAATAAATTAAAAGTAGAAAAGTAGTAAAACCCTAAACATGGACCATTGACTATTGATACATATCTTGTCAAATAACTAGTGACTCTAGAAATAATCTCCTAAAAGTTATAGGTCAATTGGTGTGTGCAACAGTCCTAAATAGGAGATCTAACAGATGATCACAAGATTGTCTAACCTGGGTTCATCTACCCTAGACACTTGTTAATGTTTTATTTACACATGACAAGACCAGTGCTATGATAATATATGTGAAACATATTAAATGCAATGGGTATATAACTAAATTAATAATTTACTAATGAATGTAGAACATTAATTAAGTAAACAACAAACAAATTAAAACTAATTCATAAAAATAATTATCAAAATGAACCAAGCACTTACCTTAGAATTCTACATGCTCCCATTACTCCTATTGCCTTGCACGTTGAACAAACCAAGTGGACCCCATGTCTTTTCTCATGCATGAAATGATAAATCAAAATTCCCCAGGTTCTTTGCTTGCTCACACACTTGGGAAGATAAATGGAGACTTGGCTTTGCACATTGAACAAGGCCGATGTGGCCCCACACACATGGACTCCGCACTAAATAATGAAGTAAGAAACTAAGTGCACAGCTGCCCAATATGAAGGAAACAATGATCTAGGCTTTTGATGGCTTGGTTCCTTGCGTGTTGAACAAAAGTGGCCCACACACTTGATAAAGAAAGAGGACCTCTGCTTCTTTCGTTGCGCGAGCTCCAAGGAAAACAAACACACACCCAATCAAAGTGAAGACAAAAATCAAACTTGCAGAGACAACAGAGGTTGCGGCGGAAAAAAAAAATTTATTAATAACAAAAGTGGCCAAAAAACAAAAGGCCCCCCAAACCCTAGCCTTCACATCTATTTTTATAGCTTAGGATTTGGCTATTTTACATGAAAGTCTAAAATAGTTACAAAATTATAACGAGAATTGTTAAATTAATTTTGCACTTTTACATCTCTGTCCATTTTGCGCTTAAGCCCCTGACTTTTGAAAAAATTATGTTTTCACTCAAACTGGCCTCGAACTCTTCCGAATTGATGTAAATTTCTTTAATGTCAGTTTTAGACATAGTAGAGCGATCCCAGTAGTACCAAACCTCCTATCTCGCCTTCAACTCCTTTTAATGCGTTTTACGGTCTCGAAAGAGTGCTTTTGTGGTCCAGTCTTCTCCTAATAACTTTGTCTGCAAAACAGACTAAAGATACCCAAGTAGCATTATTTATAAACAAATGATAGATAAATATGGGCATGAAAATGTGATAAAATTGTGCTCAACAGTTTCCTTCAGACTGTGTGGTAATTCTGTGACAAAATCCATTGTGACATGCTCGCACTTCCATTCAGGTATTGACAATGGTTGGAGAAGCTCGGTTGATCTGTGGTATTCGGTCATCACTTGTTGATATACTAAACACTTTCCTACGTACTCTGCAATTTCTCTCTTCATTATATTTAACCGAAATTGCTGCTTTAGATCCTGATACATCTTCGTTCCTCCTGAGAGTATAGAATAAGCTGAATTGTGATTTTCTGCTAAGACCTTCTCCCAAATCTCCCCTGGGGTAACACAAATCTTGTTACCAGAGTAGAGCGCACCATCTGTATGGATGCGAACATTACAGCTTCCATATATTGCCTAAATTTCTGTAATCGGGGATCTCCTTTCTGAGATTCTATTTCTTCCATCAATATTGGTTGAATCTGAAATGCCATCAACTACTCTGACGTACTGGCCTCCCGAATCACCATCAAGTCCAATCAAATTATCTCATTGAGGAGCTCCTTCTGTTGAGTGAGTTACGTTATCATGTTGACTTCTGGTTTCCTGTTCAGAGCATCTGGCACCATATTAACTTTGCCAGGATGATTTTGTATGTTTATGTCATAGTCAGCTGATGTTTGGGATTTATATACATATTTTGCGTCATTTTAATCCCTATTACTTGCCACGTTTAATTCTGCATTAGTGTTTCTTATTTATATTTTGCAAATATTCAATCAAGAGTACAATTTATGCAAAAGAGAGAGAATCGGTGAGCTTATGTTTGGACACATATATTACATATTTGTTATTACATTCCCACATCCATACTATAATAACTCCTTCAGTTATACTGTCTTAAAACCTAATTTTTGTAGGATACGATGGGAGAAGATAAATCATAAATTTAGGCCAACTAAATCAGATTCTTTAGAGGATTTAAATTATAACTGAATATTGCGCATACAAAGAGGATAAACCTAGATCAAATTCAGATAAAATCAGATTTTTGAAGATCCTGTTGGTTAGCTTGGAGAATTAATGAGGATAAACGAGGATAGAGGCAAATCCAGAAGTCCAAAGGCAACCTTATCAATATACAAAGGGATACCTAAAGGATTAGGATGTATATTCAATAGATTTAGAGAGATAAGACAAAATCTAACTGAAGATTAAGGGATAAATAAATATTTATCTCTAGCCTTATCTCCAATCTTATTAGAAGATCTTTTCTGTTGGCAAGCAATTTGTTCATTTCTCCAACCTTATCTTTAACATTATCAGAGGATCTTTTTCATTAGGTTAGCGATTTTCTCTCATCGTCAAGCGTGCTTTTCCCTCCCCATTTCTCCTATAAATAGCTGCAAATTCAGAGGCAAAAGGGCACCTCTCCAGCAGAAGTTAGGACTAGTTAGAATTAGCCAACTGGCCACGTCCAGGCCGCGGATCCGTGACAATCTGGTGAGATTTGGGGGAGCGTTTTCTCCCTCTATCTACAGACGCTCTCTCCCATTCTGTATTTATTATAAATACCAGCAAATTCTCAATGTACTGTTAACACTCGAAAAAGGCAGAACTCCCGCATTCATCTCCAACCAATCTGAACGACGTCTAACTTAACGACATTTACAAAAGATAAGTCGAAGACAAGATGATAACCAGAGACAAGGCAGCAACATGGACATTACTAATCCAGTAAAGCAGATAGTACGTAATGGTTGCCTTTTGGAGAGACCCAAGCAGGTCTAAGATGCTAAGTTATCTCAATACTTAGCCTGGTATAAGCCCAAGGTAAGCTTCATAGCTCCGCATGGAACTAACAACTTCGCCTAAGCTTGGTTGGTAGCCTCACTTTGAGTCTAACTATTAGCTCCACCTAAAGCTTCCTATTTAGCCCCGCCAGAGGTTGATCCAAGAGTTTCACGCCAGAAGCCTTATCCCTAGCTTGTTTAGCACCACTATGGGCCGGGTCATAGCGCCGCCATGAACTGAGTCTTAACTTCACATGAGGCCCTGAAACTTCGCTTGAAGTTATAAGTTAAGTCTTAGCTTCGCGTGATCTAGCTTCTCATGATCTAGCTTCGCATGATCCAGCTCCACAGTGAGCTTTGTCAGGTTATCAATTGACCGTTTCAAAATCCCACAAGGGATTAATGGGTGATCCCCACTAATTTAGTGAGATTAACGCTACTTTAAGTGGGTGGTTACACCCGCCCACTTCGTCCCACATTAAGTGGAGACAATTAAGCCATAAACGAAAAGAGGGCATTCGCACGGACCCTCCATCTTCGCCAGAAGCTCGCAAAGAGCTTCGCGGCAATGCTATTTGCGAGCTTCGCGCGAAGCTAATAACTGATTCAGCTTTGCTAAATTCAAGGGACGGTTACACCCCACTTTTGACTATAAATAGACCCTTACTGGACACAAAGAGGCCAGACGGACCAACAGAGAGGAGATTGGCTAAAAGAAAGAGCAAAATCTCCAGTAAAAGGGCTCTACTGATCTTCTGTTCTCTGATTCCCTAAACTAAGCGAGAAGAGAGTCTTATTAGGAGGCAGTTTGATCACTGCATCGATTGCATCGTCAAAGGGATAAAGTGATCGCGTGCTGATTAGATTCCTATCGGTATTTTTTCAGAAATCTCAGAGGAGATCTACTTGTAATCTTTCCTTTTATTACTTGTAATTTCGCTCCTCTACCTTTTTTTGTAAGTTTTCCCACGAATAGCAATTTCAATGGAAAACAAGCAGCTTCGCCTAAGCTTAGTTGGTAGCCTCGCTTTGAGGCTAACTATTATCTCCGCCTGAAGCTTCCCATTTAGCCCCGCCAGAGATGATCCAAGCGCTTTGCGTCAGAAGCCTTATCCCTAACTGGTTTATCACCGCTATGGGCTGGGTCATAGCTCCGCTATGAATTGAGTCTTAGCTCCGGACGAGGCCCTGAAGGAAACTTCGCCTGAAAGTATGAGCTAAGTTTTAGCTTCGCGTGATCTAGCTTCGCATGATCTAACTTTGCATAATCCAGCTCCGCAATGAGCTTTGTCAGGTCATCAAATTGACCATTTTAAAATCCCACGAGGAATTAATGGGTGAACCCCACTAATTTAGTGGGATTAATGCCACTTTAAGTGGACGGTTACACCCGCCCACTTCGTCCCACATTAAGTTGAGACAATTAATCCATCTTTTTTTCCATTGAAATTGCTATTCATGGGAAAACTTACAAAAAAAGGTAGAGGAGCGAAATTATAAGTAATAAAAAGAAGGATTACAAGTAGATCTCCTCTGAGGTTTCTGAGAAAATGTGCCGGTAGGAATCCGATCAACGCGCGATCACTTTATCCCTTTAATGATGCAATTGATCAGGTGATCGAACTGCCTCATAATAAGACTCCCTTCTCGCTTGGTTTGGGGAATCAGAGAACAGAAGATCAGTAGAGCCCTTTTGTCAGAAATTCTGCTCTTTCTTTAAGCCAAACTCCTCTTTGTCCGTCGTCTGTCCTCTTTGTATCCAGTAAGGGACTAATTATAGTCAAAAGTGGGGTGTAACTGCTCCCTTGAATTTAGCAAAGTTGAATCAGTCATTAGCTTCACGTGATGCTCGCAGATGGCGTTACCGCAAAGCTCTTTGCGAGCTTCTGGCGAAGCTGGAGGGTGGGTACAAACGGCCTCTTGCCATTTATGGTTTAATTGTCTCCACTTAATGTGGGATGAAGTGGGCGGGTGTAACCGCCTACTTAAAGTGGCGTTAGTCCCACTAAATTAGTGGGGTTCACCCATTAATCCCTCGTGAGACTTTAAAACGGCCAATTTGATGACCTGGCAAAGCTCACTGCGGAGCTGGATCATGCAAAGCTAGATCATGCGAAGTTACATCACACGAAGCTAGATCATGCGAAGCTAAGACTTAGCTCATAGTTTCAGGCGAAGTTTCCTTCAGGGCCTCATGTGAAGCTAAGACTCAGTTCATGGCGGAGCTATGACCTTGCCCATAGCGGTGCTAAACCAGCTAGGGATAAGGCTTCTGACGCGAAGCTCTTGGATTAGCCTCTAGCGGGGCTAAATGGGAAGCGTCAGGTAGAACTAATAGTTAGCCTCAAAGTGAGGCTACCAACCAAGCCTAGGTAAAGTTGTTAGTTCCATGCGGAGCTCCCTTGGGCTTATACCAGGCTAAGTATTAAGCTAACTTAGCATCTTAGACCTACTTGGGTCTCTCCAAAAGGCAACTATGACTTACTATCTGCTTTACTGGATTAGTAATGTCCATGTT
Source organism: Agave tequilana (assembly GCA_038442645.1). Classification (NCBI taxonomy): domain Eukaryota; kingdom Viridiplantae; phylum Streptophyta; class Magnoliopsida; order Asparagales; family Asparagaceae; genus Agave; species Agave tequilana. The sequence continues at coordinate 33,007 of JAVJIF010003130.1, read as the reverse complement.
GCTGCCTTGTCTCTGGTCATCAGCTTGTCTTTGACTTATCTTTTATAGATGTCGATAAGTTAGACGTCGTTCAAATCGGCTGGAGAAGAATGCAGGAGTTTTGTCTTTTTCGAGTGTCAACAAAACTCCCTTCAAAGTTTTATGAATCTGCCATGGAATAGTTTAGATTTTGAAATACTTTGAACTTCTTTGATTGATGGTATGTGAATGTGGACGTCGCCTTGGTGGTTGAGTTCAACTTCGCATTTAGCCCCACTTTCGGGCTGGAATAGGTTCGCTGGGGAATTGCATCAATCCACTTCCGTGTAGCTTCGCACTTCTGGGTGGCTTCGCGCTTCTGGGTGGCTTCGCCTTTGGGCTCCCTAAAGTAGCTTCATTTCCAATCGAATTGGAATATGAGCACTAGCCTCGCGCTCGCTGTGATGGAGCGACGTTCCGTTCCCGAGACTTACCGGTTTTGCGAATTACGAGAGGAATTGCATCCTTTTTCAAAGTTTGAATAACTCCCCTTGCATTTATGAGGGAGATTATTTCTTTTTCCGAAGTTCAAATAACTTCGTGTGTATTCCCGAGGGAGATTATTCCCTTTCTCAAGGTCAAGCATTTGAATGCCTTAACTTGCCCGCGCTCCCAAGCTTGAAGTAGTAGCAGCATAGTCAGGCCATGAGACTTATAAATAGGACTCTTATAGTCTTTCTCAGATAAACATCCTCCTCTCTTTCTAGGAGGTTTGATTATGACCCCTCCCCATTACTCAAGCAAGGAGACTGAGGTTCCTGAAGTAGTGGGACTCTCACTCTGGTTATTATCCGATCAAAAACTGGTGAGCCTCGGCCATCCAGTGACTTTAAGGAGTTTATCTCCCTTAATTTTTTTTAGTTTTATCAGCTATCTTAGGAATTGAATTCCCTTGATCTCTGCATTTGGCTTTCAGAAAAGAGTTTCAACCCTATTTTCAAGCTTCTCGGCGAAGCTAGCATTCTTGCCTGATCAGGCAAAGGATCTTTTCACGTGAAGTTCCTACCTAGATCTGTTAATTCTGCCATATAGGTGAGGTTTGGTACTTGGCCTCTTCAAGGTTGAGCCAATCTTGTCATATAGGTGGGGTTAAAATTGCACCCTTTCAGGCCAGTCTAACCTTGCCATATAGGCGAGTCTAGGACTTGACCGTTTTAAGGCTTGTCTGGCCTAGCTGTCTAGGTAGAGCTAAGACTTGGCTTTTACTAGGCCAGTTTGTCGTGCAAGCGAGGCTACCCTCTGCTTATCTAAAGTTTATCCTCAGTGCATAACAGGGCTGGGTCTTGGATTAACGTTGCTTAGAGAACAAAACTCTGATTTAACATTTTTCTCTTTACTTAATGCTAACTCATTCTTCATTTGCATTGCAGTATACGGTGTTCCTTGTTTTTTCGTCTTGATGAAGGAAAATATAAGTATGCCTCTTGACTTTCAGGTTGAAGCTTTGATCATTGCAGGAGGAACATATTGGAGCAGCTGATGCGCGTTCCAAGAAGAGGCCGGCGGTCGCTTATTCGAGATGATCCACTTAGGGAAAGGGCTGGTAGTCGTTTATCTGAGATGATCCACTTCAGGAAAGTGGACGTCACCAGTTAGGTGTTGAATCCTCCCTTTGACAATTTGGTAAAGGAAGATCTAGCTTTCTGAGGGCAACCAATCTTTTGTCAATTTTGATCAAAGAAGATCCAGCTCCTTGATGGCAAAATCTGCCATTAAGCGAAGGATTATGACCTTGTGTGAGAGGAAGACCTTTCATGTCAAGTTGGTTTGGCTTATCACCTTGAAAATAGATAGGACAACTTGTATGCCTTTAGAGCAATGAATTTGTTGTATGAAAGACAATCTTAATGAATTACCAATGTATCTTCCCTTTAGAATCAATAAGAAAATAATTTCTTTTCACTGATTTATTTTGCTCTTCTTCTTTTCACTTTGAACTTCGAAAGCAACTGGAATGGACTGGCTTAGGTAAGCCTTTTCCTGGATAGGAAAGAAAAGCTCTTAACGGAGCTAAGCTTCCCGCGAAGCTGAAGACGGATTTCTGGCTAAGTCATGAACGAGCTTCCGGCGGAGCTAGCACGAAATTTTCACGAAGCTAAAGATGAGTTTTTAGCGGAGCTAAAGCTTGATTAAGGAAAAAGGATAGTGTGGTAGATTGCACAAATATTCAATAAAAGAAAGAAGGTTTAGAGTCAACCTTAGGTGCTTGATCACTCCACAATGTATTTAAAATGATCGATGTATCCTTTCCAAATCACCGTAGTAGCACAAGCTATACGGGTCGAATCCACAAGGAGAGCTCACGATGGAAGCTTTACGGTTTAATGTGAAGATAGAAAACGAAAGTTCTTCTTTGTTTTAAAAGAATGCAAAAGACATGGAAAAAGAAATGAAAGAATTGGTGGTTGGTTTGTACATGAAATGAAAACTATGGAAATAAAATGAAAAGAATCGAAGACAAGATTTGCTTTGGAATTAATACTAAAAGAATGAAAACTTGTAGAAGACTTTTAGATGAGAAAGGCCATGACTAGCTAACATTACTAACTTGCTAACTTACTAATCTCCGTTAGGGTGATGCTTGCCTCATGTTGATTCATCGGTTAGTCTAGTTACTTTCCCACTTGATTGACGGGTTGACGGGTGATCTTCTTGGAATTGTCTTGTAGCCTCATTGATGTCATAGGCCTTCAAGATAGACTTTCAATGGTGGAATCAAAAGAGTTGCCACTCAAGGGATGCTAAGGAAGAAGATACAACATTCATTAATTGAAGTAAAGAAGTTGTACAACAAATAGCATATGGTTGGTGATCCATCTCCATGTTCCATCAAGGCACATGTTCTAAAGACAAGGCTCTAAATGAGGCACACATGAATCATATGGAGAATTACAACAAGAGATTGCCAAGCATGAAAGTAACCCATCGGGGATGAAGAAGACTCAACAATTGCAAGATGAAGAATTTGCATTCACCCAAGAGTTAGAAGTTAAGCAAGATTAGTTGTTAGCTAATCATGTTAGAAGAAATTAGCTACTAGCCATTACAAGAAAAGAAAAGCAATTCATGAATAAGAGTGCAATGAAAGTAAAGCTTGAATTAAAGAATGCAAGTAAAGTACTAGAAAATGCTCAAGTAGAGAAAGGAGATTGGATTAAACCTTGCTTCACAAGTTGTCACACTTGATTTACACAAGCTTTCTCCCTCTCACAATCTCTCTTTTTGCAGAATTTCTAGGGAGGAAGAAGATGAACTAGAGCAACAAAAATCTTAGAGAAAAAACCTACAAAATACAAGCTCTATCCTCTAATCTCTCCTCTCTCTTGCGAAGGCCCTGGTGGTGTATTTATAGCCTCAGAGAGAAGTCTCTAGAACCCAGGTTGTTGGAGAAAATCCCGGGCTCAACAGCCTTGTAACTGCCGCAGATCTGCGGCAGTTGCAGTGGATATGCGGCAGTTACAAGGCCGTTGAGGCCGAGATTTCTGTTGCGCGTATCTCGTAGGTTGTTAGCCACGTGGTCCTTCTGGAAGTTTGAATTGGCGCGTGGATTTCTCCAGATCCTGGCCTCAACTTTTGGGCTCTCTTTTGGGCTTTGATTTATTTTCCTTTAATTTTTGATAATTAAAGGGATTTTGGGCCTTTTCTCAATTAGAATATGGAACTGCAAAAATAGAGAGAGAAGGATTAAAAATCACATTTTTATTTGCAATATGCATGGTATAGATGTGGTAAAATATGCAAAAAATGAATAACAATCACACCCCCATACCTAGCTTTTGCTCGTCCTCGAGCAAAAAAGAAAGAAAAAGAAAATCCTAACTAGATTATTATACCACTTTCGTAGGTGACACGATTGCACTGAGCACGTGCAACAAGCCGTTAAACCTCTAGGTTACCCTAGAGGAGGAGTGTTGTCTCCTGAGGGTTTTCAGCGGATTGCACCCACAAAATCCGTAAAGAAAAATAAAAGGGTTAGTGAAAATTTTGATCCATGTTTTAAAGATTCTTACTTAAGTTATAGGTTTCAGGTTACCCTAAACTTGTCATTCCTTTTATAAGCGTCTATTTGGAGTTTTGTTTTCATCTTAGGTTAAGTTTTTAGGGAAAAGATCAAAAATCGGATTTTGCATCAATCCTAGGATATATACATCTATAAATATGAAGGATCTTTCTTAGACTAAGTTCATTTATTTACTAATATATATAACATTTTTTTTATTTTTTTTATATACAATATTTATTTATTTACATTTCCTTAGCATCCTTAGGCTTTCTAATTTACCCTTGTAACGAGCCTCTTACCGATGACTTCCAAACCAGACGGTCTTAGGGCACCAGATGAGAAAACATCCCTCGGGTTAGAGGACTCGAGTAAAAAAGGCCACGAAGGAATTTAAGGACTTAACCACCTTTAGGCATGATTGGCAATGCTTTTGAGGCACGACTAACCAGCTTAATTAGTGGCTAAGTATTTATTATTTATTTATATACATATTTTTATATATATATATTTTTATTATATATATATATGTAAATAAAGTCACAAAGTCTTTGATTAATCCTTCAATATGTTTAATGTATATATCCTAAAGAAAGAATTAAAATCTAGTAATTTTTCTAATCCTTTATTACTTAACCTAAAAATCTAACAAAACTCCTCTTTTCGACTTATAATTAGAAATCTTAGTTTAGAGCTTCCTTAATCCCTAAAGTTAAGTTTGATTCTTTAAACATGGATCAAGAATTTCCTTTTTTCTTTATTATTATTATTATTAATTTTTTTCTAAAAAAATAAAATCTAACAAGAAATAGAAAATCTACAAAGAAAGGTAAAATCTAAAAGAAAATAAAAACCTAAAAAGAAAGTGAAAATCCTAAAAATAAAAATAAAAAGCCTAAAAAGAAAATGAAAAATCCTAGGTTAGCATATACCCCCCTATACCTATCTCATGCATTGTCCCCAATGTATGCAAGATGAAATGATGCATGAAATAGGTAAAGGTATGAAGCTACTCCCTCCGTCGCTTTGGACCAGCGGTGGTGCTAGGTCCAGCCGACTGTGATCGTCTCAGCGCACCCTCGATACTATCCAACCTAGAGGATTGCTCCTCTACCTTCTTCCTAAGACGAACCTGCCCCCGAAAGATCTTCTTCATGCCCCGCCAGATGGTGGACATGAAGGCACGTGAATCAGATGGGGGATCCTGCCTCCAAAATTGCGGCTCATCTTCTTCCTCTAAGCTTTCCTCCGAAGAGGACTCCACTGGTATATCTTCGGGTTGGACACTAGGTGTCCAAACCGCGTGCAAACAACTGTTATATGAACTGGTGGGTCTCTCTGCAGTAATAAACACTCGGTCAAAAGAATCAAAGACATCGTCTGGTAGGAAGGTCCTACACAGACTAGTAATCAGGATGGGATGGGAATATTTGGCACCCTGAGTGCGGGAGGAATTGGCAAGGATTGCGTGGAAGATGGCTTTATTTAAACAGACCATGTGTTGTCGAGTCATCAAATCATGAATTATTTGCAACACTGGTCTGTTAAAGGATGTGACATGTTCAAGCCCTAAAATATTGCGTTGGATCCAGCGTCCAACGCAGTATACATTTCGAAAGGTGGTGTTGGCTTTGAGCCCACGGTCCTGCTCTGTGCAGCGAGCCCCCATGATTGTAATGTAGTCTATCAGTGGCAGGGGGTCGCTATGATGGGGGTGACTTGGGACATGAGTAATTTCCTCAAGGAGAGGAATTGTAATAAAGATGTCCCCTAACGGCATATGGACTACAAATTGGTATGTTTCATAACTAACAGATGCATGATCTAGTGCATTATAGAATGTAGTGACGAGGTCAGGGCAGTAATATGCATCATTTTCACTGTTATCATATACCAGAGAATACCAATTCCAAGCATGTAATCGATCAACAAATATGTGTCCATACCCCCCATGATCATTCAGAATTTTTGAAAAATCTTTTTTCACAAACAGTTTTGGGGCCATGTGTAATAGTGTAAATTAAAGTAATGGATCTAGAGAGGAAAGATCAAACCGCCCCCGGAGTTCGTGGAGGGAAATCCAAAGTCGGGTGTGCAGAGGCACAGGTGACAGATTCTGGAAGAGGTGGTACTGGATCGGCCACCAGAGAAAGGAATCGACCGGCCAGAAATTTTTCAGCGCTCCAGATGTAGCAGGACAGCCGCAGATCTGCGGCAAAAGTCGCAGAATCGCGGCAGGAATGAGAAATCTGGGGAAGAGAAAAATTTGTAGGGGTTGGAGCTTGCAGCAGGGTTTCAGATCTGGGAGTGAGTTGCGTTTGAGGGAGGAGGGATAGATGAAGAGAATATTTATAGGAGAGGGAAGTAGAATGAGTTTTCCAACTTTAACCCTAGGTTAAAAGTGAATTTACAAGCCTAGGGATATGGAATCTTGAAAAATGAGTTTGACCCTAGGGAAGAGATGTAAAGACCTAGGAATTTTGAATTTGAAAAGTTGTGAAACTCCTTTAAGCACATAAGTCCCTCATTTTTTTTATTATTATTATTTTTTTAATTTTATTTACAAAAGTGTACAAAAGAATTATTTACAAAAAATATTTACAAGTGTGACCCTCACCTAGGCTTTTCTTTTGTCTTTTCCCCCTGGCCCGTTTCCCATCATTCCAGTGTGTTTGTTTGCGCGGGCTCAGTTGGGAAACGTATTGAATTATTTTCTTAGCCCTAGGTGTTTCCAGATTCAATTGTTTGTTGTCATTCATGCTCATTCCACCACATTGTTCACTAAAAAATTCCTTGTCACCACTTTCACTCTGAATCTCATTACTTTCAATGTTAAGGAATTTCAGCTCCTCTCCATACAATTCTTCAAAATTCAGGTCAACATTTCCTTAGGAAGTGTACAATCAGTTAACCTACCCCGAATTGGCTCATCCAGACACATGATCTCATCAGCGAAAAGGTCTTCAAAGGATATATCAATTGGAGGTTCTTGAACTATATCCTTTTGGGATACAGTCACAGTTGGCTCAGTGAAAGTGAAGATATCTAAATCAACTTTCCCTTTGGAAAGGGTACTCGGCTAACAGGATTTTCAACTTCGAGAGAATCACAAACTTGTGACTCATCTTTTCCTATTTCCTCACAATTGTCTCTAATAAAGCTGACCTCAAATGTTTGATCTTTTGTTTTATGAGGCTGTGTGTGGAAGACATTCACTTCACGAGTCATGTGACCAAAGGTTAATCTCATTGATCCATTCCGGCAATTGATGATGGCATTTGCTGTAGCCAGGAATGGTCGTCCCAAAATGACAGGAGTTTGAGCCCTTTGATTGGAATTAGACACAGGTTGTGTCTCAAGGACTACAAAATCTACAGGGTATATGAACTCCCAACTTTGACAAGGACATCGTGAATTTCCCCCTTGGGTCTCTTGACAGAACGATCAGCCAATTGTATGGTCATTTGGGTCGGGAGAAGATCGCCTAACCCTAATTGTTGGTACACAGACAAAGGTAGAAGATTGATGCTGGCCCCTAAATCAAGTAGTGCCCTATTGATGGTAGTCTGTCCTATGATGCATGAAATGGTGGGGCTCCCTGGGTCTTTGTATTTAACAGGAGTTGGACCAGTGAGCAACTCGCTAATGGTTGATGCTAGGAAGACTTTTTTAGGGACTTGTGTTTTCCTCTTCTTGGTGCACATTTCTTTTAAGAATTTGGCATATGATGGCACTTGTTGTATGGCATCAAGAAGAGGGACATTGATTTGGACCTTATTAAACATTTCTCTTATCTTCTCCATATGAGCATTTGTCTTGTTATTTGTAAGCCTATTTAGAAATGGTACAATAGGCTTATAAGGTTGCTCATCTACCTTTTCTTTACCCTTGGCTTTTGAAGTGGATGGCTCTGTACTAGAAGATGGTTTGTCAGAAGCTGGTTGCATTGGGATAGTAGTTTTGGATTTGGTACTGGATGGGATGATTGACTAGAAACCTTATTGTCTATCTGTTTTTCAGATCTCAGGGTATGAATAGCATGACAATGACTTGGGCCCGTGTCTTCATGTTTGGGATTTGGCAATGGCTGGCTTGGTAACAGTCCTTTTTGTCTCTCATTTACTGAATTAGCCAATTGCCCAATTTGGACCTGAACTTTATTCATATCCTGTTGATAGTTCTTTGTAAAGGTTTCTAACATTTTCCTCAACTCCGATATTTCTGAATCATTCTGGGGTGGATGTTGATAATATGGAGACTGGAAATGTGTTTGGTAGTATGGTGGGTTCTGAAAAGATTGTGATTGTGGTGGACTTTGAGATGGATGAACATTCTGTGAATTATGATTGAAACTGGGTGGGTGAGACTGAGCATTATAAGGATGTGGAAATGGTGGCCTATGATGCTCAGGACCAGACTGACTCCACGAAAAATTTGGATGGTTTCGCCATCTTGAATTGTATGTGTTGGAGTATGGATTGTGAGGGGGTCTGGTAAATGCTGTATTCGTGTTCTCCTGATATGATTGGGGCTGATACAAAGGACACTCCTCTAAAACATGGTTGAGATCATGACAGTAGGTACAACCCGGTTTAATCAGAGGTGATGGGTTGACCTGATTGACCACAGAATTTTCCCTTGACTCAAGCAGTTCTATCCTCTTCATCAATTGTGTGATCTTGGCTTCCGTAGCTATAGAGGATTCTATGGAGTGCATACCAGTTCTGGAAGTGGTGGAAGTGGGTTTATCAGGGCATGACTCCTACTGAATCGTTTTCTCAGCTAAGGCTTCAAAGAGATCCCACCCCTGATTCTCATCTTTCTTCAAAAATTCCCCTTGGCACATGGATTCAAGGAGGGTTTTCGTTTGGTAATCTAGACTGTCATAGATAATCTGGCATTGACGCCATTTCTCTATGCCGTGATGAGGACATAGGGCTAGAAGGTCTTTGAAACGCTCAAAATATTTCCAGAAAGGTTCGTGTGATTCCTGCTTGAATTGCATGATATTCTTTCGCATGAGGGCTGTTTTGTGGATGGGATAGAATTTCTTAAGAAAGACTTTTACAAAATCATCCATGAAGATATTGAACTGACGGGAAGATTGTAAAGCCATTTCTTAGCAATGTCCTTAAGTGCAAACGGTATGAACCGTAACCTAACAGCATCCTCGGTCAACTGGGAAATTCTCATCATTAAACACTTCTTCAAACTCTCGAATGAAGAAATACGCGTCCTCAGACTCTAGACCATGAAATCGGGGAAGTGTATTAATGAATTGCGGTTTCAGCTCGAAGTGATTTCCATTGGGTTAAGGGAGAAGAATGCATGATGGCAGGGAGGTGCGAATCGGATAGAATCGATCTTGAAGTGAACGTTGTTTTCCATTGTGTCAAGTGGTTGTGTAAGTGCAAGTGTAGAAATTCTAACAAGTCTTGCAGAATTTGGATACGGAACCACTCTTGCATATACAGGCACAAACAACGTGCACCAATCACACCAGCGAAAAAGAAAAATAACAAACAATAAAAGAAAAATCAATCCAAGCTATCTAGGATTCCTAGACCTAGACGACTCCTAACTGATTAGACTGTCCACGGGAGGTTTAGTGTAGACTTTGACCACAAGCTAATCAGCCAGGTAAGGGCAAGGTTGTTGGGAGGTTTTCCGTCAAAGACGTTCCTTAATTAAGTAACCACCAACCTTCGGGCTTTCGGCCCTCAATCCCTTTCCTAGACACTGATTTTACAAAAGTCAATTTCCAACACTTTTTCCCCTTAGGATAATCTCCTAAGTGAGTCCGGATGTCCCTAGGGCCAATGTCTATCAAATTTTATTACAAGCTTGGGATTGTGAGTGCTTGGAAAATGATTTCGGGCTAAGGAAAGGGTGATGAAATCCCCCACCTTATCTTATTTATGGGTGATGCCCTTAAAATCAGTTTGGTGCAAGTGTACAGTTATAAGCAGACAAGGTTCACTCAAAGCAATTAAAATCAAACAAGGAGTGAGTCCTATTCAATATGCAATGCACACGTACCTTGCTCCAGCACTCTTCAACAGTAAAATAAAAGAATTGAAAAGACACGTGCCTAGAAATGCAAATATATAATCAATTTTTAACTTTGCAACCAATTTTTTACTGTTGATTATTAGCAGGCATAAGGTGAAGCATATAAGAATTTAAGTATTGCAGCAGCTGTATTTTTTAGAGCAAGCAACCCTGCAGAAATTTGGTCAGTAGTTCACTCCTCCTTGCCGCGGATCCGCGGCTTTGGCCGTGGAATCGCGGCAATTCAGAGGGCAACTGGTTTCTGCTTTCAAGAGCAGAAGCCCAGAGCCACTTATATGTTACTGCAATGCAAATTTCCTGTTCTCTTCACCTGTAACCTGCAATAGAGAAGAAAATTCGTTTAGTTCTTCACTTGAAATCAAAAACCGTTGCTCTCCCCGGCAACGGTGCCAAAAAATTTGATTAAGGAAAAAGGATAGTGTGGTAGATTGCACAAATATTCAATAAAAGAAAGAAGGTTTAGAGTCAACCTTAGGTGCTTGATCACTCCACAATGTATTTAAAATGATCGATGTATCCTTTCCAAATCACCGTAGTAGCACAAGCTATACGGGTCGAATCCACAAGGAGAGCTCACGATGGAAGCTTTACGGTTTAATGTGAAGATAGAAAACGAAAGTTCTTCTTTGTTTTAAAAGAATGCAAAAGACATGGAAAAAGAAATGAAAGAATTGGTGGTTGGTTTGTACATGAAATGAAAACTATGAAAATAAAATGAAAAGAATCGAAGACAAGATTTGCTTTGGAATTAATACTAAAAGATTGAAAACTTGTAGAAGACTTTTAGATGAGAAAGGCCATGACTAGCTAACATTACTAACTTGCTAACTTACTAATCTCCGTTAGGGTGATGCTTGCTTCATGTTGATTCATCGGCATATGTTTGTCTTGCGTGTTAGTCTAGTTACTTTCCCACTTGATTGACGGGTGATCTTCTTGGAATTGTCTTGTAGCCTCATTGATGTCATAGGCCTTCAAGATAGACTTTCAATGGTGGAATCAAAGAGTTGCCACTCAAGGGATGCTAAGGAAGAAGATACAATATTCATTAATTGAAGTAAAGAAGTTGTACAACAAATAGCATATGGTTGGTGATCCATCTCCATGTTCCATCAAGGCACTTGTTCTAAAGACAAGCTCTAAATGAGGCACACATGAATCATATGGAGAATTACAACAAGAGATTGCCAAGCATGAAAGTAACCCATCGGGGATGAAGAAGACTCAACAATTGCAAGATGAAGAATTTGCATTCACCCAAGAGTTAGAAGTTAAGTGATTAGACGAGAAAGGTGTCGTATTATGGAGTATAAATGAGCACAAATATATGTATTCAATTAAGGAGATAAGGTTTAGAAACAACCTCAAGTGCTTTGATCACTCCACAAATGTATGAAAGATGATTAATATACCTTTCTTATCTCCGTTATAGCATAGGGCTATACCGAGTCGATTCTCAGGGAGAGCTAGCGATGGAAGCGTTACGGTTGGTAGTGAAGAAAAGAAAACGAAGATTCTTCTTTGCTTTAAAAGAATAAAGAATCAAATGAAAAAGAAATAAAAGAATGGGTGGAAATGTTCATGATGGAAAGTGTAAAGAAATCAAAATTAAGATTGGCTTTGGAATTACAACTAAAAGAAAGTAAAACTTTGAAAATATTTAAGATTGAAGAAAACCATGACTAGCTAACCTTACTACCTTGCTAAAGACTTACTAAACTCCGTGATGGTGAATGCGTGCCTCATGTTGATTCATCGGCATAGATTTGTCTTGCGTGTTGGTCTAATTACTTTCCCACTTGGATGATGGGGATCATTCTTGGACTTGTCTTGTAGCCTCATAGATGTCATTGGCCTACAATTAGACTTTCAATAATGGAATCAAAAAGCTACACTCAAGGGATGCTAAGGAAGAAGATACAACATTCATTAAATGAAGTAAAGAAGTTGTACAACAAATAGCATATTGGTGATCCATCTCCATGTTCCATTAAGGCACTTGTTCTAGACAAGGCTCTAAATGAGGCACACATGAATCATATGGAGAATTACAACAAGATACTTGCCAAGCATGAAAGTAACCCATCGGAGAAGAGAAGATCATACACTTTGCAAGATGAAATATAGCAATCACCCATGAGTTAGTAGTTAGCAAGGTTAGTGGTTAGCTAGTACATGTAGAAAAGTTAGCTACAAGCCATTACAAAAGAAAAAGCAAAGCATGAATAAAATTGCAAGAAAATAAAGAAAGCAAGTAAAGAAAACAAGTACACTAGAAAATGCAAGAGTAGAGAGAAGAGAATGGATCAATCCTTGCTTCACAAGTTGTCACTCCTTGATGTACACAAGCTTTCTCTCTCTTACAAACTCTCTCTTACAAAATTCTAGGGAGGAAGAAGATCTAGAGAGCTACAAAAATCCTAGAGAAAAACAAAATACAAAGCTTAATCCCTAATCTCTCTCTCTTCTCTGCTCAGTCTTTTTTCGCAGGTCCAGGTGCAGTATTTATAGGCCACAGAGAAAACTCTCCAGAAGTGGACAGGTGGAAGAAATCTGGGGCTCAGAGGCCCCAGATCTGCCGCAGATCTGCGGGCTGGGATTGGGTTTCCACGGCTCAATCTGGGCCATTGGATCTTAGCTTTTTGTTACGAGTTTGTTATGAGGTTGTTATCCACGTGGCCTTCTAGAATCTTGAGTTGTTACGTAGAATTCTCTGGATCCTGGATTCAAATTTGGGCTTTATCTTGGGCTTGGAATTAATCTCTTAATTATTGCTAATTAAAGTGATTATTGGGCTTTTTCTCCATTAGAGTGTGGACCTGTAAAAATATAGAGAAGATGAGTAAAAATCATGTTTTTATTTGCTAAAATGTATGGGAATGCTATGGTAAAATATGCAATATTGTGTAACAATCACACCCCCACACTTATTCTTTTGCTCGTCCCGAGCAAAACAAAGAAAAGAAAAACTATACTACCCATTTTATTACACCACTTTCGCAGGTAACGCGATTGGACTGAGCATGTGCAACAAGCATTAAACCTCTAGGTTACCCTAGAGGAGGAGTGTTGTCTCCTGAGGGTTTTCAGCGGATTACACCCACAAAATCCATAAAGAAAGAAGACAAATGTTAGTATTTTGAAAACGCATTTTGAACAAGAGACATGTTTTCAAACTATTTTTGCAAAAATATAAGTGATCTAAGGTCATAAGTCCACCTATAATTATTCTTTCTTAAACTTAGTCTCCATGCAAGATCTTGTCTTCAATTAAGGTAAGAATTCAAAATTGGATTGAATATTTATCTTTCATAAAACCTAGATAGTATGCACACCGTGCTAGTGAAGATTTCTGGGATTTCAACTCCAAGAGAAAAACAAAAATACAAAGCTTAATCCCTAATCTCTCTCTTCTCTGCTCAGTCTTTTTTCACAGGTCCAAGTGCAGTATTTATAGGCCACAGGAGAAGGATCCAGAACCCAGTTTGTTGGCGCAAAATCTGGGACTCAACTGCCTTATCCTTGCCGCAAAATGGCGGGAAAATCCCGGATTTTGCGGCTCAACTAACTCTGTTGGGTAACAACTTCTGGTACAGGTTGGTTACGAGGTTGTTATCCACGTGGCCTTCTAGAATCTTGAGTTGTTACGTAGATTTCTCTGGATCCTGGATTCAAATTTGGGCTTTATCTTGGGCTTGGAATTAATCTCTTTAATTATTGCTAATTAAAGAGATTAATGGGCTTTTTCTCTTTTTAGTTGTGGACCTGTAAAAATATAGAGAAGATGAGTAAAAATCATATATTTATTTGCAATATGCACGGGGATAATGTGGTAAAATATGCAAAATTGGATCACAATCATTAAGCAAGATTAGTTGTTAGCTAGTCATGTTAGAAGAAATTAGCTACTAGCCATTACAAGAAAAGAAAAGCAATTCATGAATAAGAGTGCAATGAAAGTAAAGCTTGAATTAAAGAATGCAAATAAAGTACTAGAAAATCAAGTAGAGAAAGGAGATTGATTAAACCTTGCTTCACAAGTTGTCACACCTTGATTTACACAAGCTTTCTCTCTCTCACAATCTCTCTTTTTGCAGAATTTCTAGGGAGGAAGAAGAAGAACTAGAGCAACAAAAATCCTAGAGAAAAACCTACAAAATACAAGCTCTATCCTCTAATCTCTCCTCTCTCTTGCGAAGGCCCTGGTGGTGTATTTATAGCCTCAGAGAGAAGTCTCTAGAACCAGGTTGTTGGAGAAAATCCCGGGCTCAACAGCCTTGTAACTGCCGCAGATCTGCGGCAGAGTTGCAGTGGATATGCGGCAGTTACAAGGCCGTTGAAGCCGAGATTTCTGTTGCGCGTATCTCGTAGGTTGTTAGCCACGTGGTCCTTCTGGAAGTTTGAATTGGCGCGTGGATTTCTCCAGATCCTGGCCTCAACTTTTGGGCTCTCTTTGGGCTTTGATTTATTTTCCTTTAATTTTGATAATTAAGGGATTTTGGGCCTTTTCTCAATTAGAATATGGACCTGCAAAAATAGAGAGAGAAGGATAAAAATCACATTTTTATTTGCAATATGCATGGTATGGATGTGGTAAAATATGCAAAAATGAATAACAATCAAAGCTCAGCTTTCAGGGAAGTTAATCAAGCGTTGCGCGAAGCCGACGCTGAACTCGTAGCGGAGCTAGCCCTTTGCGGGGCTGAAGCAAGGCTTCTCGAGGAGGGCGCTTAGGCGCCGTTTCAAATTAATTTAAAACGACCACCTGCGCTCCTTTTGAGGAGGCGAAGTTAGACATTTTTATGTCTATAAAAGCCCGATGGGCTGAAAGAGAAGATTATCTTCTCTTAGAATCAAATTTTCAGATAACGAAACTCCTCTCTCTTTCTTCTTCTTCCTCAATCAGATTTTCAGAACTTCATAGTTCTTCATGGCTCCCAAATGATGAGCAGGCAAAGAGGCAGCATCTTCTACTACTGAGGCGCCCTCTCCTCCACTGGTCATCAAACGCCTCATTGCGGGTAGGAATTTTTTCCTTTTATCTAGAGATTTTCATCTCTTTTCGAAGTCATTTACTGGCTACTTCACGGTGAATCCGGAGTGATTCACCATGATCCAGTGATCTCGGGGAGTCGCTCTCCCTTAATTTAACTTTGCCGAATTTTTAGGAGATTTAATTCCCCTTAATTTTCAACTTGAAATTTAGAAACTAATGGTTTTTCTCTCAGCTTCTATGTGGAGCTAGCCCTTATGGCGGCACACATTCTGTCAAATGATAGGATGCGAAGCTAGCTTTAGAGGCGTAGCTGGGAAAAGGACTTTAAAGTCCTTTGAATAACTTTAGACATAAGTGTATTTGCAGTGAAGTTAGCCCTTAGGCTTCTTACATTTTGTTCAGTGATAGGCTGTGAAGTAAGCTTCTAGAGCAAAGCTAATCACTTAGTGATTTTCTGCACTCTGCCTTCGTGCAAAGTGCGAAGCTGAGCTGCAGAGTGTGAAGCTGAGCTACAGGGCGAAGCTGATGCTAGGCTAGCTTCGCTCGGAGAGCGAAGCTATGCCTTAGCAATTCTTCTTTTTGTTTAGCTTTTTTTTTGGGCTAATGGACTAATATAGTTTTTTTTCTTGCTTTGCAGTGCAGTATACTCCGGTCCTTTGAATAGTCTCTTTGGAACAGCCAGGGGACTGGATGGCAATATTAGCATGCAATTCCAGGGGAAAGCCTCATTATTCAGCGAGCAGAGCGCTCCGGTCGGGATGCCCTGATCCACGATGGAGATCAGCGTACCATGAGGTGCATCTTAACTACTACTCTCCTTGAGGATTGTGACCGAAAAATTTATCGAAAGCCTGGCTTCATGTTTGGGGACGCAGTGCCCAACACCGATCACCAGCTGCTGGCCAGGGAAGGGTAGTGGATCCTCAATCTGGATGGCGAGAAGTATTACCTCCCGTATAGCAAGCGTCATTTCCCGCTGTCTTTCTTCCAATACGTGATGAAGCCTCGGAAGATAAAGTGGCAAGTGAATCAGACCACTGACTCTGTTCATGTGGGTAAATTGATAGCTACATCTCCCGGTTATACAAGGGCAGGTCCTCCTCGCTGCATATTGGGTCTCCACCCTACGAACGTTCTCCAAGACATCCCGGTGGGGGAAAATCCCGCTATGGCTCAAACATTTGAATATCAGTTCTTCAAAGTCCACGACAACTATCCTGCAACTGATTTTAGGACCGTAGGCTGGATTCATCCTCCCAAGGCCTGGTGGAGGGATTTGACCCTTTATGTCTTGGCCTACTTTGAGAAGGATTTGGAGAGGCTGGGACTCCACGAGGCTGTCAGGGTAACCTACTATGGCATCCAGATGAGCGTAGCGAACTCTACGCCATCTTCGAGTTATATTGTCCAGCTACAGGGACTTTCTTTATCCCTGTAGGCGAGCTGGGTATGGCCTTACACGAGATGTGGGATGTCTCTGCTCTACCAATTGGGTCTCTCCCCTATGATGAATACTTCCCATGTGAAGCTGAATTAGCACTTCTGGAGAAACAGGACACCCCTGTTCGAGACCTACCGAGAATTGATGTGCAATTTTTACATTTGCTCGAGTATGCATGGGAGCTATAAGGGAGCTTCGAGTAGTTTGAAGAGCTGGGTGAATTATCTGTTCCCAACTTGGAAGATTCTCTTGAAAGCTCATTGCGGGGTTGCAGATGAGACATTTTTTGGAGGATGCAAGAACATTCTCAGGGAGATATGGTCTTGGAAGAAGATGATGGTATCTATGAGAAGGGCGACATTCTCAGGAGTTTCCATCATCAGGCCCGTCGACCGATGTCCCAGAAAGCACTTTTGGCCTGATTTTTATCGGTTTGGTTGAAGAGATGTATGGTGCCATCTCCTTCTAGCGATGTTATTCTTCCGACTGTCTTATTTCTGGCCGTTCGTCTAGATCACGGTCGTTCCCTTGGACTTCTCCTCGCGATAGTGTGTTGTATTCAGCGGGGCCTTCATGCATTGACAGAGGCTTTCTGAAGACCACCAACGACGAAAAGGGAGAAGGGCACTATCTTGCCCCGTGACAGACCAAACCCTAGGATCGGCTTACCATACACCTATTTGATGGCATGGTTCGCTCTTCACTGCCCAAGTATTATTCAAGGTGGTGAAGAACCTCCAGAAGGTGTTCAAATGGCGCTTCTCCTCCAATTTGAGGGATCTCCATGGTTATGGGCTTATGTGGTCGCGGTCCACAAGCTGTTGTGTCGGTATGACGTCTAGTCTCTTCGGTGCTTCGCCTACATTCACAATGCGGGCTATGACAAAGAATTCAAGGATGTGGGAGATAGGAAGACGTCACTGAGCTGGGGAATCTTCGAATGGCTGGTTAGCATATGACCATCTTATCTGGTGTACAGGAACGAGGATACCTACTATTTGGAGCCTTATGTCTCGAGTCGATTTGCTTGTCAGTTCGGGTATGACCAACTTTATTTTTGTAATTCGACCACTAGCCTGGCTTTCATGGGGAGCCTTATTGACAGTGCTCGCGCCTGGCGGTTCTCATCGCTGGCTGCACTGAGGCACGCTGTGCATGCCATTGAGGACCACAAACCTGCCGATAACCTTGGGGTTCTGTCAATGGTATTGGACTTCAAACTCTACGCCTACCGGGCTTTCTATTAATTCTTTTGGCGTGAAGTTGATTTCTCAGTAGCTGAAGCGGAAAGTCACCGAGAAGGGTGAGGGCAAAAGGGTCCGGGTGTCAGGCCTCCCGGAGTTCGTCGCCACTGCCGATAATAAGGCTTCAGACGCGGAAAGTCCCCACTTTGAAGGAGACGCAGGCGCTGAGGTTCCACCAGATGCTCCCGGGGGGTAGGAACAGCCCGTATGGAAGATGTGGGGGGTGGAAGAGGTAGAGGAAGAAGATCCCGACGTCCACTTCAAATGAAAGCGGCAAGGTGGATTCCGTAGGAAGAAGGTGGTGAAGAGGCCTTGTCGCTACACTCCCACCGTTATTGCAGAGGGCGAATCAGCTGCAGTGCCTCCTCCTCCTGCCCTGTTAGTTATTAAACTATTAGCGCAAAAGCAGACGATTGATAAAGCTGTTCCCAATCTGGGTAAGACCAGTTTCACTCATTTTCTTTGACATGTACTTATATATTTCGTATAACTCATTTGTTTATCCTATGATTCAGGAACTGAGGCTACAAGAGAACCAAGAACTGAGGCTACAGGAGAACATGGAGATTATTATGATCTCCTGTTTACTTCTAAGGAAGGTGATGAAGCTAGCTACTTCGTCGTCTCAGAAGATTCTCGAGGTGACGCGGCTGATGTCCGTCCTTCTGGTGCTGGGACCTTGAAAGAGAGTCCAATGGCCTAGAGCTCTATAGGATGGACACAGAAGATTCAGCGAGCGAGAGTGAGCCAGACGTCCCTCCTGCATTTGCCAAAGCCTTTTCTATAGAGCCCGGTAGAATTAACGTTGTCGTCGAGGAAGTCCAGAGAGAGACTGTTGCTGAGGCAGTTGAGGCGATATCTCCTCTTGGTAATACTTTGATCTCTTATATCTCTTATAGGCAATTCTCTCCTGATATTTGTTATGCCTAGTTTCAACAAAGTCTTTTCACAATTGTTCTGCCTTTGAGTGCATCGACTTCAAGGGAACCAGCTGATCTTCCTGAGGGAATCAGGGGTGAGGCAAGTACTTTACCTGCAGCAGACGTTGTCAAGTTAGATGTCTTGTATCATGACCTGCCCTCTTATCGGCCTGAGCCTGCTAGTGGAGTTAAAGAGGCTGAGGAGACGGTGGTTACAGAACCAATCTCGCTCCTGACTGCATCGGTAGGTGAGATGTCAGTGGTTTCTTTGACGCTACCTATCCTGACAACCACTGGGCTGAAGATAATTACCAGCCCTACGTCTCCGACACTGGTTGTTGAGCCAGTTCTTCTGATGATAGTCACCAGCCCTATTTCCATCGTGGCTGGTGTACAGGTTTCAATGAGGACTCCTCCTAGATCACCGGTGATCCCTCATCTTTCTCCAGCCAGTGCTTCTGTCATTTCCTCTATTGTTATAACAATGAAATCCATGAAAGCTTTGTCTTCGGGTACAACTTGCTCACCGGGAGTAGTTAAAGCCGAGAAAGAATTTGTGGCCGAGATGGTTGATAGCTTTTAATAAAGCATGAAGTGATCTGTTGCTCTGGTTTTGAAGAGCTCAACCACTTCATTTTTTGCTTTAAAGGTGGTCCTCTCTCAAAATATCGACAGCATTCAAGACTTTGGAGATGATGACCAGGCTGCCGCATTGGAGCTTCTAGTAGAAAGGCTTGAAAGGGATGTGGGTGAGTGACGTCACCTTAGCAATTCAGATTTGGACTCCTCACTTAATGAACAGCTTGAATACCTTGCTGCTCAAATATGTGAAACTCATCTTGCAGCACAGGAAGCAACTAAGGCAATATCTTCAGATTTAAAATCCTTAGAGACAAGGAAAGTAAAAATTGGAGATGCCATAGATTCTAATAGTGCTCTTCTTGACGCTGAGGATAAGATTGAGAAGGCCAAAGAGATGATCAAGAGAGCTAATCTTCTTCTATCCTAGGCTGAACCGGTGCGTCTGAGGAGATCGCTCGGCTAGAGCAGCTCAAGGCTCAGAATGATGAAGTCCTGCAATAGGAGCTAGTACAGATGGCAACTTTAGCTGAAATTAAGGCTCGTCTGTCCCAGACAGCGAACTTTAATGAGGCCGAGTTGATATCACAAGCATTCATCAGAGCTGCCGAGGAGAGGAAGAACAGATTGGCCATCCTTGAAAAACGGATCAAGTCTTATGAAGCACCCTCGTAGCGTGTAATCCATGCATCCCCCTTTTTGAATGAATAAAAAGTAATTTTATTTGACTCCTCTGTTGTGCTTCCAACTTGTTTATCTTCTGCGTTTGCAATTCTTACTTTCAAGTTGTACTACAATCCTCAAAAAGAAAGGAAATAATGGTATAAAATCTAGACAAACGTGATGAATCAATGGAATTAGTTATAAATTTGAAAAATGAATCGACTTAATTCATGTTGAGATGAGGATAGAAAAGAGTGAGCTTGACGATCTTTACTGTTCAGAGGTAAATATTAACATAACAGATTAAAGACCATCAGATTTGTGAATAGGTTATGATAAATTAGATGCCACAACCTACGACAGTTCCTACTGAACTAAGACAAATGAGGCCTAGGATTTGCCAGTTAATAGTGACAAACTAAACATGATTGGTCAAAATTTTGTCATTCAGAAGTGATGATATGGACATGATGACAAAGTGGAGGTGAACCCGATTTTAGAGACCAGTTTATTCAGAGGTGATAAATTGGACAAGATAGACTAAGACGCATTAAACTTCGGATCCGCTGTTAGAGGTAATTGTATTAACTTGGTAGCTAGTCCACCAGGGACTGCAGAGAAGGATTGAATCTGGACTCCTGTTGGTTCAGAGGTGGTTGACTGGACATGACCAACTAAGGGACCTCAGATTCGCAATCTGCTATTCAGAGGTTTAATGTTAACATGACAGCAAGAGCTCTTGACCTTAATAGAGGAAAGTAGAACAAAGTTATGAACATCGTTCAGAGGTGGTTGACTGGACATGACAATTAGAGTACCATAAAAGGAGAAAGATCTAGGCATCTGTCTGTTCAGAGGTAATGTGGACATAACAGGTTAGGAATCACTAGAAAAGAGGGTTCGCTGTCAGAGGTGGTAAACTGGACATAACAGCGAGAAGACTCCCTATCAGACTGGAAAGTTAGATCTGAATATCCATCGGTTCAGAGGTGACGTACTGGACATAACCGATTAGAAATTATCAAACTCAGAGTGTTTACTGTCAGAGGTGACGAACTGGACATAACAGTAAACAAAAAGGGAAAACTCGGCTATCTGTCGGTTTAGAGGTAACATGGACATAACCGATTGAGAAGTCACCAAGCTCAAAATTTCTACCGTTCGAGGTGACAAGCTGGACATAATGGTAAAAGAAATAATCCCATCGGGGGAAATAAGGTTTGATCATAAATTCCGTGAAAAAGTGATATCTCCTTTGGATATATTTTTTTGAAGAAATTGTCAGAGGTGTATTATTAACTTGACAACCAAGAAAGTCTACTGGGGACTGAGAGAAAAATAATAGACTCTGAAGAGGGTCTATTGGAGGCTCGCTAGGGAGCTAAGAATATGAATCTCATGAAAGATTATATGTCATAGAACTCCATGGGGATTTAAAACAAGATTTGTAAAACAGCCTATCAGAGGTGTAATGTTAACATGACAAGGATGGAGTTTAATTTGCTGAGGATATTGACCAAATCGCAGGGATGTTGGTTTTATCCACGAGGAGTAGGTTAGAGATTTTCTATCAGAGGTTAATATTAACATGATAGGTTTGACTCGTCATTCCACTAGAAAATGAATACTTCTTATGTGATTCTACCATTCCATGAACGGGAATTGGTAAGTGATTTTAGAGAGGAATCAAATGGGAACAGGCCCTTAGGATTTTTAGCAAATCCTCAGCTGTCAACGGATTGATATGCCTTTACCAACTGTCGTTTTGAGTTAGGCTAGCCATGCTATTCCCCTTAGCATGATGAATTGTCGAGGACTTATGTTGGGTTTAAGAGCCAATATTTTTCTCTATCTTAGCCGTTGGAGGCGTAGGATCATTCTGTTACTTCGAGTAACGTAATGCCTCCTCTGGGTTTACGCTCTGTAGGTGCTGGGGATGAATTCCACAAGTTCTTTATCTAAAAATTATCCTTCCTCGTGGACCCTCCGTCAATCATTATCTCATTTCCATATTGGAAAGATTCTATAGAAGGATGCGTCACGAACCTTCTTTAATGAGTTCGGCTTGACGAGTCATCAGCTAAACTCTTTTGATTTTTCATTCAATCGATCACCATGTTTTGATATGAACGGTGAAACAGTGGAAAGGTTCTGCAAGAGAACGCGTCACGAACCTTCTTAATGAGTTTGATTTGATAAGTCATCAGATAAACTCATTTTATTTGATCGTTGGGACTCTATAGTCATTGGGTCGAGCTTTGATTGATCGAACAGGAGCAGGGAGGTATGCCCCCATTATACACAGAAAAGTCAGGCTAAATAAGCCATCTACTGAAACTGTTGCTTAGGCATGCTTGACTTCAAAATATGACCTATTCTTCTAAGTTGGAGATAGGTACATGTTTATATACTAGAGAAGAGTGACAAGGCTAAAACAACTTTGACACCTTGTTTCTTCTTCAATGTCGCCGGCTCGACACTAGTCGATGATGAATTAGAGAAGAGTGATAAGGCTAAAACTGAAATTATAACCTTGATTCTTCTTTGATGCCACTGGTGTTCGATTGGCTCGACACTGGTTTATGGTAGTACGATCCTGTTAGAGAAAGAGAGGAGCGCTCTTTCTAAATACTTGGGTCTGAAGGTCTTGATCAGAAGTGTAATGATAACTTGATCATAAGAAAATCCTATCAAGGATAATACTTCTTTAAGAACCTGTCATTGATCGGCATCATGAGCGTATCACCATTTGGGTCATAAGGAGATATGCTCCATTTGAATAGGCTGTCTCTATCACGAACGGCCCTTCCCATTTGGGCTGAAATTTGCCTTTGGTTTTGTGTGTCATGATCATCGGTCGTCTGACGATTAAAACCAAATCTCCTTAAAACCAAATCTCCTTTCTGTAAAACCCTTCGCTTAACCTTCTTATTGAAGGCCCTCGAGATCAAGCTTGATATAACTCAATATGTTGTTGAGCTTGTAGTCGCTTATCATCTAGGGCTTTGAGCTCTGAAGACGTAACCGATCTTATCCTCCTTTTTCATTCTGGTCATTAAGGCGACTCGTAATGACGGCATTTGAATTTCTAACGTATGACTACTTCGCACCCGTATACTAGAGAAAAAGGCGTATTACCTCTCGGGGTCTGAACTATGTTCAGTAGGCCCAAAAACATTCAACGAGCTTCTTATTCCAGTCTTATTTATTTGATGAAATAAATTTTTGAGTAGCTTGATAATTATCTTGTTGAATGCTTCTGCCCAGCCATTAGCAGCAGGATTATAAGGGTGATGCTACATTCTGAATCCGATACTTATCATAGAACCGATAGAATACCTGGCTTACAAATTGGGGACCATTATCGTGGATAATCCGCCTAGGGACACCAAACCGATGGATGACATGGTGCTTAATAAAATTAACCACGTTGGCAGTTTTAACTTCAACAAGTGGTATAACCTCTGCCCACTTTGAAAAGTAATCGGTTATTGCTAAGATAAATCGATGACTTTGTTGATTAGGGACTGATAGGCCCTATGACATCGATTCCCCATGCTTCAAATGGCCACGAAGCAACAGTGGGATGAAGTAATTCTGGAGGTTGATGTAAAAAGTCTGCATGGATTTGATAGGCTTTACACCTTTGTGCATATTTGATGGCATCGACTATCATGGTTGGCCAATAATATCTAAGCCTATGCAATCGATCCTTGAGCTTCAGATCTGGTTGATGAGCTCCGCATATACCATTGTGCGCCTCTTTAAGCACTTCCTGTGCCTCTGAATTATAAAGGTAACGGAGGAGGATACTGTCATATGAGCGACGTTAGAGTGTCTTTACGATTGATTCATAGTAGAAACAAAGAGATTTGGTCTGATAGATGCCGATTCTTTAGGGTCATCCGACAATATATCATGCAAAGCATAATCAATGAGGGAAAATCGCCAATCTCTCAGTTCAAAATCCGTCGAGGTGATATGAATCTTCTTAGTTTTCAACACATGTTTAGGACAAACAAGATGTCGAGTAGCCACTGTAAGATGATACATCGTGTCAATCGGTAAGGCTAATGTCACTGCTAATGTAGCCAGAGCATCGGCCTTAGTATTTTGAGATCAGGATACATGACCGATGTAAAAGCCATCAAATAAATTAGTCATTTTGATGACTGTATGATAATAAGGTACCAAATCTCCATGGCGGACCTCGTATTCTCCTTTAACCTGATTAATAATCAGTTTTGAATCACCATAAGGTTCGAAGTAGCGTACCCCCATTTCATGGGCAAGCTGAAGGCCAATGAGTAGTGCATTATATTCTGCCCACATTGTTGGAACATGGTTCCGTTAATGAAAATGCCCTAGGAAGGATATGGTTTTGTGGTGAGATAAATACAACCTCCAAACAACAATGATCTTGTTTTTAGGGCCTATTCTTGATGCTCCATCAAAGAACATCTACCATACTTCATCCTCTGAAGTTTATTAGATTCAAAAATCTCATCTGGAATATCTTCATGAAGTTTTTAGCTTTCCGGAAACAGATGAGCAACCAGAAAGTCTGCAAGTGCCTGACCTTTAACTACCTTCTGAGGGACAAAGAGCATGTTATACTGAGAAAGAAGGAGGGCCCACTTAGCTAATTTTGAATTTAGTGATCCCGGTTTCGTCATGAGGATACACAAAGCATTCACTCTAAAAATGACATGTATGGTTTGGCCAACCAAGTAATGCCACGTCTTTTAAATAGCAAAGAAAAGAGCTAATCATTCCTTCTCAATAGGGTTATAGTGAGATTCAACCCCTATCAGATTCCTGCTCTGATAATAAATAGCTTGTTTGTGACCGTCATCGTTCTTTTGAGCCTGCAGAGCCCGAGAGAATGATCCATAGCTTTCACATAAAGCAGGAAAGGCTTTCCTGAGGTTGGAGCCACCAAGACCGGAGATTTAGTGAGGTATCTCTTAATATCCTCGAAAGCTCTGACAGGTTTGATCCCATACAAAAGAGACCCTTTTTTATGAGCCGAGTGAACAGTTGATAACGGTCTGAGAGATTTGCAATGAACCTCCTGATATAGGCCAGTCTACCTTGCAGGCCCCTTAGTTCTTTGATATTCTTAGGTGGATGCGCGTTTTGGATTGCTTGGACTTTATCCAGGTCAAGATGGATCCTTTTGAGGTGACAATGAATCCTAAGAACTTGCCACTCGAAACCCCCAAGAAGAATTTTGTCAGATTCATTTTCAGTCGATGAGCTCGCATTATATCGAACATTGCTCTCAAGTCACGAGGATGATAATTCTTATCGCGACTTTTGACAGCAATGTCGTTGACATAGCATTCTACCGTCTTTCGGAGGTGATCGCGGAAAATTGTACTCATTGCAAGTTGATAAGTTGCTCCCACATTCTTTAATCTGAAGGGCATCATGGTATAGCAGTATACGCCCAACGGTGTCTGGAATGAGGTATGCTTCTCATCCCCGGGTACATCTTAATTTGATTATACCCTAAAAAGCTGTTCATGGAAAGACATTCTTTCGAATCCACAGGTACTGTCAATCATGACTTCGGTGATGCGCAATGAGAATTCGCTTTAGGGCAGGCCGTATTGAGGTCGCGATAGTCATACAGATCTAAATTTTTTCATTCTTTTTAAGAACGAGAATAATGTTAGCGACCAATCTTGATGCTGTTCCTCCCGTATAAAATCACATGCGATGAGTTTATGGACTTCGGCTTCAATAGCTTCCATAATGTTCGGGCGAAATTGTCATTGTTGTTGCATGACTGGCTTGGCGTCAGGCTGATATTCAGACGATGCATGGCTACATGCGGATCAAGTCCGGGCATATCTTCGTAGTTCCATGCAGAGACATCGATATACTCTCTTGCGAGTACTATCAATTCTTCTTTCTCTGTAAGTGATAAGATTTCACTTATAAAGATAGGTTTAGAGTGATCTTGACTACCCAAGTTAACCTGGATCATCTTGTTTTTAGTAGGTGGTTCACGTTATTCGAATCGCTTTTCCCATTAGAAATCCAGTTGCTGAGCCCTTGGTTCAACATCAATGGCTTTCGTAGGTTCCAATTGACTAATTGAAGTCATATTAACGGAGAGATTTTTGAACATCGTTCCCACACTAAATCTGACTCCCACTCGGAGGAAAAGGTCGAGCGTGACGGGATCGACTTGTTGTCTTCGGATCGAACTGACATAGAAGATGGAGGTGTAATATATCCCAGCCCCCTGCGTGTTTTATCATAGTAATTTGCCGGTTTCCCTTTCGGCATGAAATAACGTAGAATACAACGTCGTCCTTTTCCAAAATTCAAGCCACCCCCACGCTGTTGGCTGTATCCCATTTTTCTCATCATATGCTGTGCTGATCGTGCATAATGGAAAAATTACTGGGGCTCTGAGTTTGAACTCGAATCTATGACCGTAGACCTTCGTAGTTGGGTTCTACCGAATATTATTGGTGATTGACTCCTTTTGGAGGGGGATCACGAAGATGGATCCTTCCATACATTCTACAGATGTACTTGGCATACTAGGTTTATGCAAGGGCATGTGTAGAGAGCTATTGGCGACAGCTTCAAACAATTTGACACTCGCAGGATAATCTAAGGAAACATTATCTTTAATCACCCATTCATCATATCCTCAGAGGGATTATTCATTGAGGATTATTGAACATGCTACAATTTGTTCACATACCAAAGTAGCTGGGTGTCTTCTTCAGACTCTAAATCTGCCTCATTGCCACTGTCGCTATTGTCAGGCAATAGTTCTTTTGATGTTTTACCGATTTCCTAATATAGGAGATCGTCAGTAAAGTAGTTTTCCACCCCTTTGAATGGTTATTTCTCAGCGAACACCGTTTGTACCGTTGTATCATTCTCCATGTATTTGAAGCATGGTGCATAGTAGAGCAAACAATCCGGTTAGCATGGATTCAAGGTCGTCCTAACAACAAGTTATATGAAGTGTCAGCATCAATGACATAACATGTCACTTCTGATTTCAGATTCCCGATTCGACGACGAAGCTGAATTTTTCGAATGGGTGGCTACTCCCAGTGTTAAAGCCATATATCATAGTAGTGGTTGTGGACAACGGATACAGTAATATGCCTAGGAAGTAGAGGAGTCTTTTGGGGATTACGCTGAGTGTTGACCCTGGATCAACCTGTACTCCTTCAATGCATGTCGAACCAATGTATCCAGTATAGTACAAAGTTTGATCGTGTTTGTATCCTTGAGGAGCATGTCCTCAGCTGTGAAAGTAATAGAAGGTACTTTCAACTGTATATGATGACATTCAGAACACGAGGGTTGAGTGTCATCCCTAGGGGCTTCTGGCATATGTGTCAGAAATGATTCTAAATTAGACAGTGCATCCCTGAGTGCTTCTCTTGTCTCCTTTGAGAGGCAAAACATCTCGTGAATAGTGATACGAGCGGGGATAGTAGCCAGCTGGGCCAATATGTCAAAGGAAAAAGGATGTTAAGTCTCGGGCCTGAAGGTTTCTTCAGGACATGGTCAAACCGAACTTCTTTCTGCTTCTCTTTTCCCGAGGTCAGGACCAGGGCTAGCATGGGTATTTGTACTGACGCCGTTTACTGTTGTGTCTCGTCAGTAATTCTCTCATACTATTTCAAGTATGATTTTTTAGATCGAGTACCGTCGGCTGAGGTACATCAGCCTGCGCTGTGCAAGCGTGCCATTCTCCTTCAGAATCGCTAAGAGAAGCTGATGTCACATGTCTTGCAAGACAGTGATAACGTTGCAAGATTTGCCCTTTGACTTAGATTTCTTCGAATCCTACTGTTCGTCTTGGGCGAGGTCTAGCTGTATCCATATGATCTCCTCGTTTTTAATGTTAAGGGGATGAGACCCTTAATCTCTGATATTTAGCTGAAGGATCATTTATCTCCAGCCGTGCTTCAAGGATTGGAAAAGACCCATCAGGAACTGTGACTTTTGGGGTCTTGCTGAACTCAAGGGTCACCATGTTTGTAGTGACTTTTTTTGTTCTGATTTTAGAGTCAGAACTCCGGCATCGACCAAAGCTGAATTTGCCCTTGAGGACAAAGTACTGTTAGTAGGATGATGGACCATCCTATGAAAGAGGCAGTAGTTGGGATCGTTTGTGCGTCTTACTTCGTTAGGGGATCGAGCCTCTGGCAGTTCAATTTATTTTCTTTGTGGAATAAATGGAATATTGTAACCACCTGCTCGTCTTTTGAAGGAGTATTGTTTTAGAGGAAATTTAAACTCCTAATTATTGACGCCGCTCTTCTTGGTCTTTGGAGGAATGTTCCTGATAATTCGACAGACATGGTCTTTCCTTTGACTTGGAAAGATTGTGCCATGTCACCGCGCTCCTTATTATTCATACTCCATTTGTCTTGGGGGTAGATTGTTCAAACTTTTAGCAGACTTTTTAGTTATTTCAGCATGCTCGACTAATTCCTTCGGGCTTTGACAGCTCCCATACGAATCTCTACTTTGTCCAGGAAGTTATGCCTACTGTCTGCAAGAGCATGGGCAATGGCATCCTTGCTGGACACATCAGAGATAAATTTCTAACCGCTCAATGTAGTCACGGACAGATTCTCCTTTCCTCTGTACAGGTGGAGAGGAGTTTATCCATGGTTACTGATCGGTCACATATATTGCATATATATTGTCACATTACCATATTTTTTATTTAATAAATCATATTAATAAGTCTTATTCTTCTTTGTTAAATATAGGCCATTGCTAAAGAAAGGGAAGAGAAACGAGCCCAAAAGCCCATCAAAATTCTGATTTAATTTAAAATTAATTTGAAAGTAGAAGATCAGGGCAGATAAGGCAGATCAGAGAGGATAAAATCGATTGAACATCAGTTAAAATGGATCTTTACAAATCAATCAGTTAAGCCAACAATCAAAGACCGTTTTGACAAACCCAAGAGCTAAAACGAGAAAAACCAGCAGAAGATATGGGAGAATCACCAAACTGGGAACCTCCTCCATTTAGGTGTGGCCACCTGGCCACACCAGGACCGCAGAAAACGCGGTCCTAGCCGTGTTTTCACGGCCTTGTTAAGGTTGTTAGGGGAGCAATTGCTCCCCAATCTTCCTACGCCCTCTACCATCTGGTTTTTCCCTATAAATATCATTTTTGACAGAGAAGAAGGGAGCGAAAGACTAGAATTAAATTTCTTGTTCATTTTAGGGTTTTAGGAGCACTGTTAGATAGCTTGGAGAAGTTGTATCTCCTCTTTATTTTTTCAGTTTAGACCAGCAAAGAGAGAAGAGTGGAATTAAGTCTGTAATTCGTCTTTGAAGTGACAATCAAAGGAGCTTCTACTTGCTCATTCAACTCAACTCGAATTTGGTATGTTTATGTTTAATTGTCAATCTCTTGTTTATTTTCACTTCATAATGAGTAGTTAAATTATTTTCTGGGCTCACTAATTAATCTTCTATCATCTCTCTCTTGATTGATTTTCATGAAAGCAACACTTTTTGAATCAGAAAATACCTTAGTTAAACTTCGTTCTAAAAGCACATGAGGATGTCTTTATTTTAAACTGTTTTTATTCCATACTTGCTTCTTCGCGCTTGATGGTTTAACATTCCCTTTTAATGATTTGTAAAGAAAGGGCTTAAGATTTAAACGAAACCATCTTATTTGTTTTACTTGGACATTTAAAGAAACTAAAAGTTTTTGCTTATGATAAAAAGTGACACCCAAATGTTCTTGAGATAAGTACATAGTTAAGTAAAAATTAGTGAGCCCAGATCTCCTCTTATATTAAAAATAAAAAATCACTTTTTAAAGCTTTTTAAATCACTTTTCCAAAGCCTTCTCTAAATTTAAGTTTTTCTTTAAATCACTTCCCTTCTCTCCATTCTCTTTTTCAACTAAAAAGAAAGACACAACTTCATTCTTTGTTACTTAACAAAAGCACCGAAAAGCTTCTATCACATTCCTCCTCGTGGACACGACCCGTTAGCCCAAAGCTACATGGTAATCCTTTCACTTTCATTTTTCAATCAAATTTGGCGCCGTTGCCGGGGAGGGAACGGTGTATTTATTTTTTAACAAGTTTGGTGTCTTGTTTCAGGGACGTCAAGATTCAAATTAGCACTCAAGCTTTGCAAGAGAAAACTTGGTATTCTGTGCCCCTACTCTCGAAAGTAGGAAACAGAATTTCAAGAAATTATGTTGCATAAGTTGAAATTTTTGTTGGACTACTAAAAACTCTTTTTTGTAGGACATATTGCTTGCAAAAATAAGTTTTTGTATGTTATTATTCTTACTATATCTAATATTTACAATCCCTATTTTAATCTAACAGTAATCTGAGTGATTGTTAATTGATTAAAAAAACGTTTAGACTTGTTTTAGGCATTTGTCTAATTACGTTTACTTTACAATTACTGTTGAAGATAGTTGGAAACAAGGTACGTATGCATAGAATATAGTTTAGGAAACAATCTTGGGTGATATTTGCTTTTGAATGCTACTTTTTTATATCTTGCTACTTTGGTACAATCAATTCTAAGGGCAAAACTAAATCAAGATAAGGTGGGAAAGTCATTACCCTTCCTTAGCCCACAAACCATCTCCAAGTACGCACACCTAAGCCAAATTAAATCTAATAGATGTTGGCCTTAGTGATATCTCGAACTCACTAGGAGATTATCCTAAGGGGAAAGGTGTCAGAATTTGACTCCTGCCAAATCAGTGTCTAGGAAAGGAATTTAGGGGCGAAACACTGAAGGCTGGTGGTTTTGGCTAATTAGACCCGTCACTTTGTGCGCGGATACCTCCCACCAATCTTGCCCTAACCTGGCTGATTAGCTTATGGTCAAAGTCTGCATTATACCTCCTGTGGACAATCAGTTAGGAGTTGTCTAGGTCAAGGTTACCTTAGACTAGGCTTGGTTGATTACTCTTGTTGACTATCGGTAAACTTGTTTGTGATTGTGATTGTGATTGTGATTGTGTTGTGTATGCAAGTGTGGTCAAGAGACCCTATTTCATCTAGGTTGACTAGAAACACATCATCACCTAAGTTTGAACCAAAACCAGATCTGGTTATGGCTCAACTGACATCTTTGCAGGATAGGTTCTATCCCATTAGAACCTCACTCCCATTTTGCATCCAACTTCTATCGGTTGGTGAATACAATTTTGAGCTCAAGCCTCAATTCATCAACACACTCCCCAAGTTCATGGCCTAAAGTCCGAAGATGCTTATTTCTCATAAGAGAATTTGAGGAAGTATGTCTAATAATGAAAATCCCATACCTTGTAAATGATGCTATTAGGTTGAGATTTGTCCTTTTGCTCTTAAGAACTTAGCAAAGAAATGGCTTTACAGCCTAGCGGCCGGCTCTATTACATCTTGGGATGGGTTTCATCAAGGTCTTCTTGAAGAAATTCTATCCAATTCATAAGACACTCTCATTAGGAAGAATATCATGCAATTCAAGTAAGAACTTAGCGAACCATTTTGGAGGTACTTTGAATGCTTTAAAGATCTCCTTGTCTAATATCCTCATCATGGAATAGAGAAATGGCGACAATGCCAAATTCTTTATGACAGTTTAGACTATTCGACCAAGACCCTCTTAGAAAGTATGTGCCAAGGGGATTCTTACAGAAGGATGAAAATGAAGGATGTGATTTGTATGAGAAATCTAGCCGAAAAAGACCATCAAAGGGAACCTACTAGTGAAATCTCGAGGAACTCAAACTCCATCTCTTCAAAAGGAGGTTTCTATTCTATTGAATCATCCATAACTAATGAGGCTAAGTTAGCTAACCTAGCCAGAAGACTGAAAGTTTTAGAAACTAAGGAACCAAGTCCAGTCAATAAAGTCAGCCCAAACTAATTTTTAACTCCGAGCTGTACTTACTGTGAAGTCATGAATATGTGTTTGAAGAGGTCCTGTGTTTCAGGCTCAGCAAAAATACCTTGAACCGATGAATGCAGCCTTTTCAAGGCCGAACAATAATCCTTACGCACCAACGTACAATCTTGGCTGGAGAAATCACTCGAATTTCTCATGGAGCCAAAATAACAATGACCACTCATGGTCAAATCATGCGAGCCACTTCCATCATGCCAATAATTCTTCCAATTATCAACCCAAACTTTTCAATTTCCATCATATTTCTCCCAACCATCCCTAATTTTCAAAACTAACAGCAAAACTTTCCCAACCAAACTCACAATCTTCTTTTCAGAATCCTCAATTAGAAAGGAGAATGATTGACTTTGAGAGAAACATGGAAAGGTACATGATGAACCAAGATTCTCTCCTTGAAACTATATAGAGGCTAGAGGTTCAAATGAGCCAATTAGCCACTCCACAGAATGAGAGACAAAGGGTACCTTGCCTAGTCAGCCAATAACCAATCTTAGGAATTCTCAACAAGCTCATTTGGCTGAGATCAATCATTAAATCAATGTAATGCTGTTCATACATTGAGGTCAGAAAAAAATTTGATAATCAAAGTGTCAACAACAACCATTCCCATTCAGCAAAACTACAATCAAGCATCACCTATCTAATTCCATTCCTCCTAAATCTGACGAATCTGAAAAAGATAAGTCAATCAGTCAGGTGCACCGCCTATAGTACCATTTCCTAATCGACTAAAAAACAACAAGCAAAATTCACACATGGATAAGATAATTGAGATATTTAATCAAGTGAAGATAAATGTGCCACTTCTTGAGCCATCTAACAAGTTTCATCCTATGTTAAGTTCTTAAGGACATGTGCACTAAGAAGAGAAAGACTAATGTACCCAAAAAGGTCTTCTTAGCGACTAACATTCGTGAGCTACTGTCGTGTCCGATCCTGTCAGTTCAAGGATCCAGGTTGTCCTACCATTGCCTGCACCATAGGACAAGCCGAAATTAGTCGTTCTTCTTGATTTGGGAGCAAGTATCAACTTGCTTCCATTCTCAGTTATCAACAACTCGGCTTGGATGATCTTAGTCTAACTCGAGTCACTATCCAACTGGCTGACCGTTCAGTTAAAATTCTAAAA